>CAXIUP010000064.1:0-275000 GCA_964035015.1 Corallium rubrum | reverse complement strand
ACCACATCCCAGACCCTTAGACCCCACCACGACTACATTCCACCCTCAAAACCACCAGATAAGCCCACCACCAAAACAAAGTCAGGATATTACTTCCTACATTGAATTTATGGCCCGCAGAGAGCTAGTAGCAAACAAAATCAAAAAGTTCAATGACAAGCCAGAGAACTATCATGTCTGGAAAGAATCCTTTCAGAATATGATCAGGAATGTCTGCATCACCCCCAGCGAAGAACTTTCCCTAATAACGGAATACACCACCAGTGAGTCTAAGAAGCTTGTGCAAAGACTGCGCAATGCCTATGTTAGAAACCCATCAGATGGAGTAGCAGAGGTGTGGAAGAAATTGGGCGAATGCTATGGGTCCAACGTCGTCCTAACCAAAGTCCATCTTGACAAACTCACAAATTTCCCTAAATTCGGCTGTAAGGATAACAAGAAGTTGCAGGAATTTGGTGACCTGCTGTTAGAGCTAGAGTGTGCAAAGAATGACGGTAGCCTTCAAGGCCTCAGGATCCTTGATGAACCTATCTACCTAAAGCCAGCCATCGCCAAACTTCCAGGGGATATCCAGGGCCGATGGCAGAGACACGCCTTTCGCTACAAGAATGATCACCGCGTAGATTACCCTCCCTTTGGGGATTTTGAAAAATTCATCCAAGACATTTCGCAAGAAAGAAACGATCCAAACCTGGTCTTAGATACTCCAGAGAAAGAAACCCTGCCCCCAAGATGCCCCCAAGAAGTCATGGGCCAAAACCAAGGCAAACCTACAGGACCGATATCAAATAGCCAGAAACCGACGGCGAAGAAGCCACCGATCCGAGCAAGTGGTGCGTCCTTCACCAGAAACCTCACCCATTGAACAAATGCCGAGCCTTTCGAGCCAAGCCCCTTGAAGAGAGGAAAAGCCTACTAAGACAGTATCGCATATGTTACCGCTGCGTAGCCTCTACAACTCATCTGGCCAAGGACTGCAAGTCTACCACCAAATGCACAGAATGCCACAGCGAAAGACACGTGGAAGCTCTACATGCTGGGAAGCCATTAAAACAAAACGCGCAAGGCGGGGAGAACAAACGCGACGAACATCAAAACGAGGGACATGGGGACTGCCATGACGGAGAGCTCGAACATGTTACAGCAAAGTGTACCGACCTATGTGGTGACAAACCAGGTGGTAGATCGTGTTCCAAGATATGTCTGGCCAATATTTACGAGAAGAGTCGCCCCGACAGAAAGATTCGAGCTTATGTAGTTATCGACGATCAGAGCAACTGCTCCCTTGCCAAATCTCAACTCTTCGAGCAGTTGAACATAGACGGTGAAGCAGTTTCCTACACTTTAAGAACGTGTGCCGGTACAAATCAATTAGAAGGAAGACGTGCCAAAGATCTGGTCATCGAATCGTTAGATGGACGCAAAACCCATCCACTTCCTACGGTGATCGAATGCAACGCTATACCGGACAGCAAAGAAGAAATTCCTACACCAGCTGTGGCCATGGCTCACCCGCATCTCCGACCAATTGCGGACAAGATACCCGACGTTAGCTACGAAACCGACATCCTCCTATGGCGCGCCGTTTCGGCCAAAAATGGTCGAGAAAAAAAAACGCGTCGAGAATCGGCGAAAAATAGTGGAGAAATAAAAACATGTTGAGAATTAAAAATGTGTCGAGTTTTACATGTCGACATTTGAAAACGTGTCGAGTTTTACATGTCGAGAATTAAAAATGTCGAGTTTTACGCGCCGTTTCGGCCAAAAATGGTCGAGAGAAAAAAACGCGTCGAGAATCGGCCAAAAATAGTCGAGAAATAAAAACATGTCGAGAATTAAAAATGTGTCGAGTTTTACATGTCGAGATTTGAAAACGTGTCGAGTTTTACATGTTGAGAATGAGAAACATGTCGAGAATTAAATGTGGCGAGTTTTACATGTCGAGATTTAAAAAGGTGTCGAGTTTTACGCAAAAACATGTCGAGAATTAAAAAGGTGCAGATATGTTGATCAAACTTTTTGAGCTGGTCGAGAATCGCTTGAAGTCTCACGGGGAGGGGGGAGGGGGAGTTCTAAAATATCCAAAGGGGGAAATAACGAATCTTTATATGCTTTCTTTGGGTAGGTAGGTAGGTAGGTAGGATTGTAATCCGACATTCTAATGCGTCGTGTTACCTTGCGCGGCCGAATATTTCAAATTGTTCTAATATAATTCTTTTCTTCGTCGGTGGAATCTCTTTGTGAACAGAATAAATACAGACTAAGACTTGAGTGTGATGCCGTCTAGAACGATCGCGTTAGACTATAATTTCTCAAACTCATTAATAATTCATGAGATAATCAATCAATCAGAAGCGCTGAATTGCACCACGTGAAGGGACTTGAAATACCAAGGACGTACTGGGCAGTGGACTTGAAATATTGTTTCCAGTCCAAGGACTGGAAATAATATTTCAAGTCCTTGGACTTGAAATATTACTTCACACAATCGGTTATTGATCCATACACTAATTGCTAATGCACTAATTCATTTTGGGAATACACTAAGTGATTTTGAGAAGTCATGTAAAGGCCTCGAATTCGAACTAGACCGGGTTTTCAAGTTCTCGGAATTCGTTGCAGTCCTCGGCTTCGCCTCGGACTGGAATGAATTCCTCGTACTTGAAAAGTAAGTAAGTAAGGACTGGGGGCTAATCATCCTTACTTGCAGCCAGTGGCTGAATTGCAAAGGACGCAGATCAACGTGGCCGTGTCGAGGCATATCAAGGCGCTCGAAGCAGCCACCAACGACACAGTTCAGACCTCGGATCACAGCTGAGATGTTAGGTGTCCTCATTGTCGGCCTTTACATAGTCCTCATTGTCGGCCTTTACATTTTACATATAGTTGTTTCAATTCACGCAAATTGTGTTTCTTATACAACTATTTTATTCTGATCGCCAAGCGCTTAGTAGCGAAGATGACCCGGTTTACCATGCTTTCACATGGTGTGATTATAAATGTAAACTCGCTTTTGATATACAGTAATAAGAGTGAGAGCGAGCATATACATAAACTCATAAAAATAATGGCAACGCAGTTGTTGTTTGGCAGTGACATGGCTGCTAACGGCCAACTAATGAATCGCCAGATTTTTCGTCAAGTTATAAAATGTGACTGATTTGCGTCTGAACTGTGACTAAACTTTTGTGAGAACTCTTTTTCTCTGGCCTAAAGTAAGAAAACACATCTGATCGAAGAGCACAGCGGGAAAAAATTAATTAAAAACCACCGAATGAAGTCTTCGTCTTCTTCGAACGACCATTGGTGGACGGGGGGTTGTGGTGTTATGTAAACAATCTGAAAACGAAAAGGTAATTTATTCTTACGTTAATTCTTATGTATACAATCTGCAGTAACTGCACACGCCGACAGTAACAGTCCCATAATTTATACTGAAACGACTTGCGATTGCGAGGACATATTAGCATACACTGAAAGATCGTATAGCTTGAGCCATATTTCTTGCTTGCTTCAGGGTGCTTTACACATGTCTGTCGTCAACTGGATATCCTTATCCGACACGCGCTATTTGGAATTTGATAAAGTAATGAACCCGTTAAGAAAGAAAGGAAGACTCGTTTTGCATGTGCTTGTAACACTGTTAGTGACTATATGTGTATTTTTGGACTATACGCTAAGCCAAATCGTTCATACGTGGCCAATGCTGACCATTTTTTAGTGCAAAGTTTCGCAGAAACTTTGCAGTATTGTGATGGTGGCAAAAATTCACACGATCGATACATAGTGTAAACTTTTCCGGGGGGTGTACCAAGTTTAGCGGCATATAAATTGTCGTGCTTGGATGAATAATATCGTCGTTTTAATAGGTACTTTAAAGAGTCTTACTGATAACTAAGACAATTTAGTAAATTATTTGCAGGTATCTCTTGAAAGAGTTAAGTCAAATATTGCATTTTATCTTGAAGTATGTCGAGTATAAAATCAGAATATAATGTTTTCCTCTGGGTGTTTTCCCCCCGGTTTGGTTAGAATCTTACTGCGCACGCGTGAAACAATTTTAACAACAGACGAATCGAACAATATAATGGCGGAGACACAAGAAGGCGCGACTGACAAGCGATTAATCGAGACAAGAGGCAATGAATTTTCTTGTCAAAATAAGGACTATGTGGTCTAATTAAATATGGTCTGAGTGAAAGGATTACATTTTCACATGTATTTCGAGGTAAGCGTATGTTTTTATTAGTTTCTATTTCACTGTTGACGAATAGCGCCCAGCCGCCCAAATGCAGAGTCAAACTAGAGATTTTCTAACTAGAGGTATGAGTAGATAACCCCCCCCATATACCGACGGAAGTAGTTAATATTCAGCGTGACTCACGCATGACTCACGCATGACTCACGCACCATGACTCACGCATGACTCACGCATGACTCACGCCTGTGACATGATTGGGCAAGATTGGAATAATTATAGTATACATGAAGCTATATAAGCTCGGTGATTTCGTATTGTTGCTACTTTTCCTAAAGTGTTTTACTTGTGGAGTTTACTGTCTGCGATATAGTGTTTTCTTGGGAGATATTTTCGAAGATATTTTTGTCTGATTTTAAGGTAAGATATTTTGCACTTATTCGTTTTATATTGCCTGACGACGTTCACTGTGTATTTTATCAGAGTTTAATATACGTTTTGTTTCATTGACAGCAATGGATCTTACCGATGTAATCAGAGGTTGTACAACCGTCGAAGAAATAGAGGCGCTGGAATGGCTGTTTGATTTCGAGGAGAGGCATAAGCAAGCAGCCTTGTTTCAACGTATCATTATATTGTCGAATGCCTTGGAGCGTGATTTGGAGAACGAACGTTGTGGGATTTCTACGGTGTTAATGGATGGTTGGTCGGACGAGCAACGCGAATCCTTCAAGCGAGATTGGAACGATGATTCGTTTTTGGCCGAGATGGACGACGGCGGTCAGGCCCCCGAACCGGCGATACCCTCGTTAATGGATGGTTGGTCGAACGAGCAACACGAATCCTTCAGAATGGATTGGAACGATGATTCATTTATGGCCGAACTAGAGGATATTTCTGATGTCTCTGGTGAACCGTCGATACCCGAGGTATCTATCGAGACCGGAGAAGGAAGCCGAAAACGAGCCGCTAAACCAAGTACGGAATCAATACCAAGTAAGAGATCTAAAACTGTTCCGTTATTTACGATAAAATCTGTTAAGCAAGTACGCGTGAAAAAGTTTAAGACCACGGGCCTTGATTATCGCGTTCAGTTTGGCGATTTACAAGTCCAAGGTTTGCCTGATGTCCTGAGGCAGTTACACAACGTGTTTGCAAGTCTGCTTGATCGCGTAACCGATGGTATTGCTATGCATGATCAGGTCAGGTTTATTATGCATTCGCCTCAACTCGAATATCCCATTTCATTAGCATTTATGTCTCGTGAGAGATTAACAGTCGAGAGAATCTTGGCCGAGATCGAAAGAGTAATTCAGTCGAATGATTCGTTTAAGTTAGATGATTCGATTACCGTCAATATAATCCATGTCGAAATGCCACACGGCGGAACGGGAAGAAAGCGAAAGATTGCTAACCTCGATAAGTATCTTACTAACAAAAGAGCCATCGTCCGAATTCAGAACAAGGACGATCTTTGTCTTAGTCGTGCCATTGTCGTAGCCAAAGCCAAAGTTGACAACGATGAACGGTACTCTCATATTTCGTATTCTCGAAGGCCGTTGCAAGGCAATCTTGCTCGTGAGTTACATCAAAATGCCGGCGTACCACTCGGACAGTGCGGTATCGAAGAAGTGAAAAAGTTTCAAGTCTATTTGACCGATTACCAGTTAAACATTGTCTCGAAAGAACATCTGAATGCACTTATTTACTCTGGCCCTGAGGCACCGAAGCGTATTTATCTCTACTCCCACGATAACCACTATGACGTAATTACAAGCATGCCAGCTTTCCTCGCTCGTAAGAAGTACTGTCATATGTGTAAGAAGGGGTACGATAAAGTGGAAGACCACCTCTGCGGCGATACGTGCAAGTTATGCTACACGCAAAACTGTCCGATTACAAGCTGGGTATTTTGCAACGATTGCGCTCGATTTTTCAAGAGCCAGGAGTGTTTCGACAGGCACAAAGAAACCGTGGGCGAAAAGCGTTCAATTTGTGCATCGGTCGTAAAGTGTCAACACTGCAAACAGGTGGTGAAACGAGCTAATCAACACCCTCAGAGACATCACTGCGGTCTTGTTCGTTGTACAGTTTGTCAAGAGTACGTGGTCCCTGAAGACCACCAGTGCTATATTCAACAGGCGAAGAAAAGAAAAACCACTCGCGAAGCGCAATCGGACACGAACGATTTAGTAGATGATGAGGCGGACGTAGGGGAAGAAGCCAGCGACAACGAAGGCGAAGAAGGCGGTTATAACCAATTATTTTTCTTTGATTTTGAATGCGTGCAAGAAGGCGGCGAACATGTACCGAATTTATGCGTTGTTCACGACGAAAGCGGGCAAGAGTGGGTGTTTAGCGGCGAAAATACACGGGACGAATTTTGTGAATGGTTATTTCAAGACCACAATTCGAACAGTCTAGTGATGGCTCATAATTTCCAGGGATATGACGGGTATTTCATCCTACAATATCTCCATAAGAATGGTTTGGTACCGGAAGTTATTATGAACGGTGCAAAGATATTAACACTAAACGTTCCAGAATTAGACATTAAGTTTATCGATTCGCTATGCTTTATCCCAATGAAGCTCGCGAACTTTCCGAAAACGTTTGGTCTGAACGAACTTGCCAAGGGCTATTTCCCACATCACTTCAACACCGAAACCAACCAAAACTATCAAGGTCCTATACCCGACGCAAGCTTCTATGATCCAGACGGAATGCCTGCCGATGATCGTGACAAGTTTTACCAGTGGTATAATAGTCAGAGAGCCAATAATTACGTTTTCGACTTTCAAGAGGAAATTCTGAAGTATTGCCGATCGGACGTCGACATCCTTCGACGTTGTTGCCTAGAATTTCGCGAACTGTTTCGTTCTGTTACTGATATCGACCCGTTTAAAGATTGTCTCACAATTGCCTCGGCATGCAACTTAGTCTTTCGAAAGAACTTTCTTCGTGAAAAAACAATTGCCGTTATTCCACCGCATGGTTATAGACCTCATGATAAGCAATCGGTTATTGCCCTAAAATGGTTAGCGTATACCGCGCAATGCAACGATATTTCCATTCGGCACTCTCGCAATTTTGGCGAGCAACGTATCGGACAGTACCGTGTTGATGGATATCATGCAGAGTCAAACACCGTCTACGAGCTCCATGGGTGTTTCTGGCACGGTTGCGTCTCTTGTTACGCCAGGGACACCGTTAACCCCGTTAGTCAGCAAACCATGCAAGATTTACATCAGCGCACGCTCGAGAAAACGCGTTTTTTAAAACGTCAAGGTTACAACGTGATTGAGATGTGGGAGTGCGACTTGAAACGTCAACTCGAAGCAAACTCGGACATGAAAACGTATTTCGATAATTTTGAAATTTCTGAGCTTCTCGAACCCAGACACGGACTGTACGGAGGGCGGACGAACGCGGCGAAGTTGTTTCATCAATGCCAACAAGACGAGCAGATTCATTATGTGGACTTTACAAGTTTGTATCCATGGACGAATAAGTACTGTTCGTATCCAGTGGGCCATCCTGAGATTATCACCGAGAACTTTGACGATATCACAGAGTATTTCGGTTTGGTTAAATGTACCGTTCTCCCCCCACGTGGTCTTTACCATCCGGTTCTACCGTATCGTGCTCACGGAAAGCTTATGTTCCCGCTGTGCCAAACTTGTGCTGACGGATTGAACCAAGAGCCATGCAGTCATACAGACCAGGAGCGTGCAATTCAGGGTACTTGGGTCACCAATGAATTAGAGAAAGCGTTGGAGAAGGGTTATCGTCTGGTTACCGTTCACGAAGTATGGCATTTCCCTAGACAGAGCAACGAGCTCTTCAGCGAGTACATCGATACATTCCTGAAGATTAAACAAGAATCCAGTGGTTTCCCGAGGGTTGCGACACCGATGAGAAAAAGCAGCAGTATATCGACGAGTACTATCAACGCGAAGGTATCCTGATGGATCGGAACAAGATCGAGAAAAACCCTGGCCTACGTGCACTGGCGAAGTTGATGTTAAACTCGTTCTGGGGTAAGTGTAATACTTAGTGGTAAAAAAAGGGGGAAGTAAGTTAAATTTAACAGAATATTGATACGGTTGTCTTTTTTTTGTTTGTTTTTGCAGGAAAATTTGCGCAGAGAACCAACATGACCCAAGTAAAACTTATTACAGATCCGCAAGTGTATTTCGACATGTTGACATCCGATGAGATTGAGGTGACGGACGCCTCGTTTGTGAGTGACGACGTCGTAGAGCTACGATATGAGTACAAAGATAACTTCATCCAGGCGAATGCCAAGACCAATGTGGTGATTGCTGCGTTTACAACTGCCCACGCTCGGCTAAAGCTGTACAATACGTTGGAACAACTGGGAGAAAGAGTTCTATATTACGACACGGACTCAGTGATTTACCTAAGTAGACCTGGAGAGCCAGAACCGGAGACCGGCGTTTATTTGGGCGAATTGACGGACGAGCTAGATGGTGGTCACATCACGACTTTCGTTTCTGGAGGTCCTAAAAATTACGCGTATGAAATGAACAATGGTAAAACGTGTTGTAAAATACGAGGTATAACTTTAAATTTCCAAACATTGGAGAAAATTAATTTTAATGTTATGTGTGATCTCGTGTATCTAAATATCATGTGTGATATGGAAAGCACAGGTCCACCGAAAGTCGCTGTAGATATACCATTCAAAATTACTAGGGACACTCGCACGAAGCAAGTTATCACAAAACAACAACACAAAGATTATAGGATAGTGTACAATAAACGAATAATTGTAGATAATTTCAACACCATTCCGTACGGTTACTAATTTTTGCACATGAGATCTGTAAATAAGTGTAAATAGTTTAGAGATTTTAACTTTGTGTGCTGATAATTAATAATTTTAACTTTGTGTGCTTGTAAATAGGAAATTTAATAATATATCTTTTATTAACACTACCAGTTGTCTTATTTTGAAGAAAAATCATTGCCAGGTGTGGGATTCGAACCCACGTCTTCTGGGACTTTAAACCCAGCGCCTTAACCATTCGGCCACCCTCGCGCTTACATTCAAGGTTCTATATTTTCTCTTTATAAAAAAAAATCGGATCATGGGGTTCCTTGAGGGATCAGAAAGGGTATATGCCTTAGGATTCAATCTTAGGATTCAATGATTCAATGATTCAATCTTAGGATTCAATGATTCAATCTTAGGATTCAATGATTCAATCTTAGGATTCAATGATTCAATCTTAGGATTCAATGATTCAATGATTCAATGATTCAGTCTTAGGATTCAATGATTCAATCTTAGGATTCAATGATTCAATCTTAGGATTCAATGATTCAATCTTAGGATTCAATGATTCAATCTTAGGATTCAATGATTCAATCTTAGGATTCAATGATTCAATCTTAGGATTCAATGATTCAATCTTAGGATTCAATGATTCAATGATTCAGTCTTAGGATTCAATGATTCAATCTTAGGATTCAATGATTCAATCTTAGGATTCAATGATTCAATCTTAGGATTCAATGATTCAGTCTTAGGATTCAATGATTCAATCTTAGGATTCAATGATTCAGTCTTAGGATTCAATGATTCAGTCTTATAAAAAGCAGTTGCGTGAAAGAGTGACATCAGTTTATGATTGACAGTCACTGGGTGAACATGTCTTACGTTTGTGAAGTCTGCGAAAAATCATTCGCTACATCAAGTAACCGTCTACGCCATATGAGATCTTTTCATCACAAAAGGTCTATCAGTGATAGGGCAACAACATCTGCCCCATTTACCGCTATGACAACTACATTCACCCCTGAGAGTCAAAAAACGTACTCGATACAACTGACACATCCGTTTGGACTCTTGGTCTCTGGAGGCACCAAAAGTGGGAAAACAACTTTTGTCAAACAGTTATTGGTTTATGCTAGCATTATGATCGACCCACCTCCGGAAAACATCGTGTATTTTTATTCAGAATATCAAGATACGTTTGGCGAAATAGAAACCCTAATTCCAGGGATTCAGTTTGTCCAAGGTTTGCCCCAATCGATGTTGGATAGTATTAATCCCCAAATAAGGAATTTGTACATCATTGACGATATGATGGGAGAGAAAGACGCAGAAATTGCTAAACTTTTTACGAAAAAATCGCACCATGGGAATCTCAGTGTAATTTATATCGTGCAAAACTTATTTCATCAAAGCAAAGATCATCGGACCATTTCCCTGAACGCCAGTTATTTATGTCTGACGAAAAACGTTCGAGATGCAAGTCAAGTGACTCATCTGGCTAAACAGTTGTATCCTAGCAACACCAAATTTTTTCAACAGGCTTATCAGATGGCGACTAAAGAGCCCTATTCCTACCTGTTTGTCGATCTCACTCCGACATGTCCCGATGAAATCCGAGTAAGATCCGGGATCTTTCCGACTGACACCCACTACGTGTACCAGCCCAGAGTATAAAAGGGGCTGTTCAGTGACAATGCGATCATTTGACCATGTCTGCTTGTATAAGAAGGAACTGCGATGTTTTAAAAGTATTGGCAAAGTGTAATCCTCAAGTGCGAAACGCAATTATAAAAGCTGCCGACGACGATTTATTAGAAGCCATTAGACAGTGTCTTTTGAACGTGTGGTGTGAAACAATTAAGATTACTCCGAAAACAGCAAGGAAACTAGCCCCTTATAACGATCATATTAAGTTTGTTGCTGATAAACGTCATCCAGTAGCAAAAAGAAAGAAAGTTATTCTACAAGAAGGTGAAGGTTTTTTACCGTTTCTCTTAGCTCCGGTACTTGAACAACTAGCGAGTTTTTTAACCAAATAATGGAACACGTCCGGAGATTGGTGTTAGTTCCAGAACATATGACAGATCGAAAGAAACCCTTGGTCACTCCTTTAACAGCGCAGGTGAATGAACTAGATTCAGAAATGCAAAATCTTCTTAAACGTCAAGATATAACACAAGACGAGAAAGTGAAAATGTACGATCAGTCGCTGCAACGTTATCTGAATTATTACGATAAACGAATGAGTAGACCAGTACGTGTAAACGTCATACCGCCTACGACACCCGCTTCTGAAGAACCAGTGAATACAGAAGAGACTGCTGAAACAGCACCCACTGAGTTGCCTGGAGAGATAGAAACAGACATTTTAGAAAGTGTACCTGTAACAATGAAATCAAGAGCTCGACAGTTGGTTAAGAAACTTAAAGCGAATAAAGACCTCATAGGATGGACTGACCAAGGACAGATGGTGTTCAAAGGACGACCCATTCCAGGTACGAATGTTATTGACTTGGTCAACGATTCTCTACGTCAACGAAAGAATTTCAACCCTGCTGGATGGCAGCTGTTCGCAAAAGCATTAGGAAACATGAATGTTCCCGAAGGCATTATCAGAAACGAAAATCGTCTGAGTGTGTTAAGAGAATATAAGACTAAAGATATTTCAGACACCACCCCCCTGACGTCATCTCCCGCAACATCAAAAAGAACAAAAGAAAAACAGAAACGAAGAGACAAAAACTTACATCCATATAAATGGGTTAAATAAATTTATTCCTTGTAAAGCTTTGATATTACAATAAAGAATTGTTTACAACATTAATTTTCTTGTATTTATTACACACAATAATATTTACGCATAAAGTCACGAACTAGCATGTCATTCCATTCTTTATTATTAGTAAACATGCCAACAATTGTTGACATGGGTATATTTCTACATCGATGTAAAGCATAAAACAAACAATATTGTCCACACACGCGAGACCCTAATGACTGTAAAGTCTGTTCATTCCAAGTAAAACTGCTAGCATGATCTCGTAAAAACTTTTCAAAAGTTTTGCTATAAAATCCGGGTTCTTGTCCGTACGAGTCCATAAATTCCCCTTGTCCATCTGAGGTGAGATAAATTGCTACCCAATGCGTACCAGGTCCATTACTAGAATCCACATTCAAAATAAAACCTCTAGGTCTTTCCGATATCTGACTTGGTAGACGATCCGATGGTAACACGTCTTTAAATACGGTCTTGGTAAATGGATCACCTTTCAGGACGTTTAGGATTTGTAGAGTGTTCATCTTAACTGCTAAAGTCGCATAGAACGTTTCGGTTGGCGTCAATTTCGATAAGACTTTGAAATTCTCCAAGCACCACGATATTTATAGCTGCTGTCAGAGCCGTTCCAAATTGACATTCTATCGATACATTTCCATTTTTAATCGGTTGAATATGATCGCTCAGACACAGATCAGCTGTCAGATCAAACACGAATAGAGTGTACCCATTGGCATACTCATCTCGTGTAATACCATTGCCATCATTTTGAAATAACTTGTTAGTACCAGCATACAAGGTTTGGAAAGCGGACACGTAGTTACTTCCTCTTGCAGCAGCAAATTTCAGTTGTAGGGGTTTTCCAGGCAAATGTTCTCCATTTACCGTTAGACCAAGAGAAGTGATGTCGTAGTTTTTGAAATTGAAAGGATTTTTGGTATAGGTACCATTATAAGCATCTGCATCCACCATTCCGATAACCACTCGATTAGGTATAGGGCCTTGAAATATATTTGGTTGATTGCCTGACATATTTCCTCTCGGTACAGAAACCACTTTACAACTGACACGATTGATAGGGTACTTGGCCGTGACACGTTGAAGGGCATGGGTATGAGCCATCATAACGGTAGAAGAGACGTTGACACGACGAGCGCGAAATACACATTCTTCCAAAACCACTTTAAAGTCAGGATGATCTGCTGACGACACCAAGGAAAATGGGTTTCTCGAACGCACTAGTTTGAGTTTGATTGGTACAGCACCAAGAATATAACGGTCTTGTGCAAACAGGTCGGAATGGATTCTTCCTTCCATAGCCACAGACTTACTTTGACTTGCATGAGCGTACCGTAGTTTCAAACCCTTGTTTGCATCGGCATCTCCTGCTACAGGGTTGACGATATCCATTCGACCAGCTTGATCTTTATAGAACAGCGCTGAAGTTAGATGAGATGATTTTGCGTCTTTGCTAAAGTTCAGTACAGTCTCCATATAGGATCGGTAGGGATAAGCAGTGCTCGACGGTGTGACAAGCTTGTTGTTCAGGTAAACTTCTACTTGAGAAAATAAAGCATGCATCCACAGATTTACAGGTCCGACTTGAACATCTTCATCGAGATCAGATCCATCGTTGTTGGTTATTTTTGCTTTCACGTGTAGGTAACTGTTTGCTAAATCGGTATACACATCAGAATTTGCAGCACACAGAAACTCGATGGTGTCTGAAGCTCCAATACTCGATACTGGATCTATATCTTCCCAAAATCCTTTATTCATTTCTACTTGTGTACCAGGCATTACAAATAAATCTAATTCTGATTTTCCACACTCGCACGAATCTTTATGTAGGGTGTTAAAGGCTTGACTCATGATTTATATTTCATAAACGGTCCAATCTTTGCTTCTGTAGGCACAGATGTTTTCTTCTTCACAGCTTGTGAACGACTGACGGTTTTATGTCTTGTGTTGCCTTTTATAGGAGAATTCACCCGTTTGCGTTTACGACCGGCTCCTGATTGGTTTGTAATCTGACGGACCCCTTTTTGAGCAAGATCGTTCACGGCTTCAGAACCACGCCCTTTTATCGCCTGCTTTACATTCTTCCCTGCCAGAACATCTTGACCAACGTCTTTTACAGCTTGCAGAGCTCTTCTTCCAATAGCTTTAGCTCCTTGTTTTACCAGAGGTATTGCAAAGCGTGCAATACTTTTAAAAAAACTTCCAATGCCGTAACCTTTCTGAATACGTGCACCTCGGAAACCAGGTAGACTTCCACCTTGTTGTCTTCTTAAATAATGTTGTTGAAATTGCTTTACATCTGGAATAATTGTATGTCTCATTTTTAAATGAAATACGAAGATCTTCGCTGTCTAAAGTGAAGTGTCACGATCGACTTCCCGAAGCCAAATGACACGTTTTCGTTTTTGTCGTCCTTTATATTCACTTCAATTGTTTCGAAGGACTTTACCTTGACAGGAATATATTGTAGATTACGGAGACTGACGTTCACGTTTTCTCCATAACTTCCTTGAGTATTGACAATTCTGAGTAGGGGCACTTTGACATCACCGACAAACTGTGCATCCACGATATCGGTGTATACATACATGGCTGAAAATCCACCGTTAACATCTGCTACGTAAGGGCTTAGGGTTTTCTTTTTAATTACGGTGTCTTGTTGAAACCCTAATGTTGTAGCAATATCACCAGATATCCACACGAGTCCACCTTTAGACACATCAATCATGACTTTGTGCTTACTTGCAATGTAGGAAAATTTTATCTTGGTTCGTGCCTCTTTTGTCATGCTACGGTTTAAAGCCCCTACGAGATCAGCAATGGTGTTATAGTAACCATTTGGAATGAGAGCCGTATCGTCATATTTCGTTCCAACGTTATAGAGAAACGTTTGTTGATTACCTTTTCGAATTGTGCTCCATGTATGGGGATAATATAACTCTGACAAAGCTACTTCCCAATCACCTGTCAGTTGTATAGTTTCAGCAAGCTTCACTTTAAAATTAGCTACAGTATTATCGGGAAAATATTCCATAGAGCTATTGCTTGGAAGCGTTAAATAAAACTGTGTTGCCATGTCGAAGAACAATACACAAATGAACACAAATTGTAAGGTACACACATTTTTATTTCGTTATATCTTTTACATTATCGGCTGGTACCCAAGAATTAAAATCTTCTGGATAACCTAACCATTTTACAAGATATTCTCTACGTTTACCACGCATGCGTGACTTAATTACTCTTTCTATTCTATAAAAGTCACTATCTGTCTTTGTAACTCTTTGCAATTCCTGTTCGTAAAATGTTCCTTGTAACTCTTCTCCGTGATAATCAGCAATCTTGTACACTGGCGGTCGTCTGGGTACTCGCTTCGTGATGGTGAACACCTCTTCGGTCCAGTTAGGTAAGTAGCCTTTCTTGAATGTACGTCTTGCTTTGCTAATCCGGACTTGGTCACCAATGTTAAATTTGTATTTGATGGGTTTGCTGGACTCATCGCCATACAGTTTTTGCCATACAATACTCTCGTTTTCTCGATTGACATCAGCCGGTCTCATCCCAATACTACGGTGTCTCGAATGGTTGTAGGAATATACTAATTTTTGTAGTACATCGGTATATTTCAACGTGTTCTTTGCTGTAAAATATTTCCACATTTTCCCCTTTAACGTTCGGTTAAATCGTTCAACGATGGATGCCTTGGTATCGTTGTGTGTTGTAAAAAATCGAATATGTTTGTCCTTCAATAACTTTTGAAAGCGTTTATTGGTAAATTCAGTTCCTTTATCAGTATGAAGTGTTTCGGGCTTCCTTCCTTTCTTTAGTATCTTTTCAAAGGCTTTAACCAAACTCTCTGCAGTCTTTGTTTTTAATGGTTCCACCCACGCAAATTTGGACAGTACATCAATAACAGTCAAAACGTATTTATAACCATTATTTGTTTTACTAAGCGAATCCATAATTACTAGATCGGCCTCCCACTCCTCGTCCATCGCTCCAACAATAACACGATTTCGCTTGAAATTATGTCGGACAGGTTTATGCAAAGTATAGGTATCTTGCTGTCTAAGCCATGTTTTTATCTTGTTTCGGGATATCTGAAATTTACCATCACTTTTTACGACACGGTATAAGGCATCTACGCCGCCAAAACTTGCCGGACTTTTTGGGTTGTAGTACAGGTCGTGAAGATACTGTTCCGCCATCTAATTCGGATGCCTGTATCACAATTTTCCCCCCACAGCACGCCGAGATGCAGCGAACCTTTCGAAAAATATTACGAAGGGCTATTTGTGGTAAACCACCACAGCAAGTCATGTTCACACGATTAAGGTCGGAGGTAAATGAATGAAAAAGGGCAAGGACGCAGCATATATATACACTCAGGCGATATATTCATATATTAATTTCAGGAACAGTTGACCAAGCAATCGTAACGAATTACACCTCTTGTAGTGTGATAAATCTACGTTGTGGAAATCGTTCACCGTTCGTCGAACGGCCTCTCGAACCGTTTGGTTATCATAGGAATCGCTAACTCTGTACACGAAAGCGAGATAAGCGATTATTCTTCCAAAATTATTTAGATCCATTTCTTCATAGATGTGATGAAGGTTCACACGATCTAATTGATCGCTAAAACTATCAAACAGGTGTCGATGATCGTCAAGACATGTCTGAATATAAAATGATAACGTATCTTTATCAATATCAACGTTATGTTGTTTCAACTCATCAAAAATTGTATCCATAGCGTATGCGTATTGGTCTATAACAATTCGTGTTCACACGACCAAAGTTGGAGAGAAATGAATCACAAAAAAAGTCAGGTGTAAACATATATTTATTAGATAGATAATTAGAATACAAAATTATACATGTTCAGTAAATGTTCAGTTTTTCCAAGTCTATAGTCAAGTCATCTACCGACTTTTGAAAAAGGTACTTTTCGTAGGCTTTCTTATGATCAGTCTCATGGCTCGTGAATGTCTCTCCAGTCTTTTTGACTGTATATCTGTAAGATGGCGGCATACTAAACAGAACAGTGGAGAATGGTTCAAGGGGATCTTCTTCCGGTTTCCATTCGAAAAAGTCACAGCAGTTTTCTCTCTCGTTGGGACACGAGTAAAACAGACGACCTTGGTTATCACCTTCTTTCTTGACTTTGCTAGTACGACAAATCACACCATGTCGACACATTGGTTTGATACCCTCGAAGACATCAGCCAATTGCCAAAACGAACAGGGATTTCCACGTTCGGAGCAGACAAAGTATGGTCTTCCATAACTCTGCTTCATTTTATCTTTAACCATTCGCATCTGCGCTAGTCGTCCATGGCCATAGCACCTTGGATGTATACATCCACTTTCATGGAAGGAGGCTATGGCTTTTCCAAACATATAGCAATCTTCTTCTGGGCAAAAGAACTCGCAACTAGGTTTCTGTCCACAGAACCAAAACGTACCCTTCTCTGTAATTGTCGAAGATGCAGGTTCACCGTGTAAACATTCCATTGTGCGACGGTTTCTAATGCTTTCAACAAAATCTCTCTCTAAAGTCTCGAACAAGTGTAGATTCCTCCAACAAATTTAGCTGACCAGACCAGGTGTAATGCTGACATCGTAATGTCCGAGCTTATATAGCTTCATGTATACTATAATTATTCCAATCTTGCCCAATCATGTCACAGGCGTGAGTCATGCGTGAGTCATGGTGCGTGAGTCATGCGTGAGTCATGCGTGAGTCATGCGTGAGTCACGCTGAATATTAACTACTTCCGTCGGTATATGGGGGGGGGTTATCTACTGGTATGATATTAGCCGTTCAGGTATGATGAACGAAGGGTAACGACAAACTCAGTTGTGGACTGGTGTGATTCTGTCCACAATCATCGTCTTTTGTTTTGGTCGTTTGTGTTGCCGTTTTTAACATTACTATATTAAAATAATCTGTATCACATTTCAGCTTCAGGGAGAGGTTTAGTTTTAATTTTCATCCTTTTTCTTCTGTTCACGGTTTGGTGATTTAAGCTTGCTGATTTCCAAAACTTTATACACGACTTATATTTTCATATTATAAAGGCCTATATGACAAAATTACAAATCACAAACAAATCACAAATTGTTTGTTCATTTGTTTGTTTGTTCACTTGTTTGTTTGTTTGTTTGTTTGTTTGTTTGTTTGTTTGTTTGTTTGTTTGTTTGTTTGTTTGTTTGTTTGTTTGTTTGTTTGTTTGTTTGTTTGTTTGTTTGTTTGTTTGTTTGTTTGTTTGTTTGTTTGTTTGTTTGTTTGTTTGTTTGTTTGTTTGTTTGTTTGTTTGTTTGTTTGTTTGTTTGTTTGTTTGTTTGTTTGTTTGTTTGTTTGTTTGTTTGTTTGTTTGTTTGTTTGTTTGTTTGTTTGTTTGTTTGTTTGTTTGTTTGTTTGTTTGTTTGTTTGTTTGTTTGTTTGTTTGTTTGTTTGTTTGTTTGTTTGTTTGTTTGTTTGTTTGTTTGTTTGTTTGTTTGTTTGTTTGTTTGTTTGCTTGCTTGCTTGCTTGCTTGCTTGCTTGCTTGCTTGCTTGCTTGCTTGCTTGCTTGCTTGCTTGCTTGCTTGCTTGCTTGCTTGCTTGCTTGCCCGTTTGCCCGTTTGCCCGTTTGCCCGTTTGCCCGTTTGCCCGTTTGCCCGTTTGCCCGTTTGCCCGTTTGCCCGTTTGCCCGTTTGCCCGTTTGCTTGCTCACTTGCCCGTTTGCTTGCTCGCTTGCTCGCTTGCTCGCTTGCTCGCTTGCTTGTTTGCTTGTTTGTTTGCTTGCTTGTTTGTTTGTTTGTTTGTTTGTTTGTTTGTTTGTTTGTTTGTTTGTTTGTTTGTTTGTTTGTTTGTTTTCAATTTTGTTATTTATGTATAGAAGGAAGAAGACAACGAACAAAATGACACAACACGTAAGCATGCTCAAAGGTTGCGAAAACGAACTCTTCCACCCATTTTTGACGATGACGATAGTAGCGACTTCGAATCAAAAGTGGCAAATATTGATAACAAGCAGATTTCCTCGGAATCGGTAGATCCAAAAGTAGATCAACATTTTGACCCTGGTGCAAGTACATCTATGTATGTACTCGAAGAGCAAGATATTTTTCTTTTGAGGTAACTGTGCTAGAAGGGAATGGAGTCGGATTATTAAAATCGTAAATCAATGCTAATATTCATAAAAAACTTTGATTTTAGTTCTTTGACAGTTGACTCTGGATTAACAAAGTTATTAACGCATATTTGAATACGTGTACTTTTTTTAGCACATGCAATATATAGCAGATACATGTTAATATATATTGGTGCTTGTTTTTGAAGGGAGTATGCTGCATTATTTGACGCGCAAGACAACGCAGGAGATATATGTTGCCTTTCGGACGGCAGCCAAACCGACGACGACGAAATCCAGATAGTAGGCGCCACATCTACACCATCTACTTACCCACCGTCGTAAGTTGATAGTTTAAGTCATAAAATTTTGAATTTACAGTTTTATAATTATTAAGCTACAGTTACACACACCGATTTGTGTCGCAGATTTGTGTCGCAGTGGCGTTGCGAGAGAAGTCGGGCACCTGGCTGCACACGCCGATTTGTGTCGCAGATTTGTGTTGCAATGGTGTTGCGAGATAAATGGTCGTGTGTAACATGCCTATGCAACGTCATGCAACGCCGATTTTCGTATGCCTGAAGCATTGCAAGTTTTTGATGCGTGGTCAAAAACTTGCAATGCTTCAGGCATACGAAAATCGGCATTGCATGACATTGCATATGCATGTTACACACGACCATTTATCTCGCAACACCATTGCAACACAAATCTGCGACACAAATCGTTGTGTGTAATCGTAGCTTAATGCAGCAACTGCAAGCAACGCAGTTGTTTGCCAACCCGCGTGAACATCAGAAAAACGACAAAACTTTACAGTATGGTGGTGTTGAACTGATATTATATCTTTGTATCTGTCATATATATAGAAACGCTGTCCAATTGGATACTCTATATTAAAAGAGATGGCACAAACCATTGACATGGAGATGATTTCAAAGTTTAATATATGCAGAACCAATGTATGGGATGGTGTAGTTCGGGCTCTAAAAAGGAAATCGTTTTCACCTAGAAACGAAATGTCTGTGAAATTCACCGACGACTTCGGGAAATCTGAAGGGGCTGTCGACCTCGGTGGGCCAAGAAGAGAACTGCTAACGCTTGTTATGCTTGGACTGCAACAAAGCAGAATGTTCGTCAGCACACCCAACAAGACAGGAAAATTTATTGAAAATTTCGTGGCAGGTTAGCAATCTTTTTCTTTTTGGTGTGAACTTATTTTAGGAATTCCTATGCAGGCAGCGAATTTCATGTGATGTGCGTACACGACTATAACCGAAAAAATAGAATTTGCAATGATGTTATTTTTGTTTGTTCTAGCTATTAAAGAAGATCACTATTATTATGCTGGTCAGATAATAGCAATGTCACTTGTACACGGTGGTCCGGCACCACGTTTTTTCCCCTCGCTTCTCTTCGATGCGCTGATATTTGGTCAAGACAAAGTAAAAGTCTCAACAAAGGACATTACGGAATACGAAGTACAACAATCCTTGGAACAGGTGTGTATGTTTTATTTTTATTTCGCGTTAAAACATTAGTTCTAACCCAGCCTCTCTCTCTCTCTCTCTCTCTCTCTCTCTCTCTCTCTATATATATATATATATTTAAACATATATTTAAATATAGCTAAACATGGCAACGTCGTTAGAAGAGATCAACTGCAGGATTGGTGATATGTCGACCCTTCTTAGTTTTGCCGGAAGTATGCAGCACGTCAAAAAAGTGGGTGATCAGCATATGCTTGTGGCCGAAACCGCTCATTGGTACAAGTGCCTTCGAAAGGTAAGAAGCGGTTGCATCTGATATTAAATTTATTATTTTAATCTTTGACAAAAGAAATTACATAAGAAAATACATTGCTACCATGTAGCTTGCGCTTGCAACGTCAGTTAGATTTGCATATGCCATGTATAGGATTACGTTCAGGACTTCAGGTTTGATGTAATACAAACTGATCGTTCTAAATCTGCTATTTGTTTTCATTTATCACGTGACACATTCTAAAATCTTAAAAACGGGAGCTACAAGGCTGGCTGTTCTACATGTTTTGTAGATCATTATTACGAGTCCTCACCGAACATTTGTAGTCAATAGAGCAATTTGATCTTGAGTTACAGAGTTTTTAATTATATTGTTGATGGTGTCAGCATGATTTTCAAATGCCGTTAAAAGCTACATTGTACCCATAATTCGGCATTTAAAGCTTGGTTAAGCTTTACAGGCGATACCTAATTCTAGCTTAAGAAAAATCTGAACATTTAGGTGTCAAACTCGGCTTTATTTCGCCTTTTGTATTTTGGCCGCCATATTGGTGTAGCTAATTGCGCAGACTTGGTACACCAATATGGCTGCCAAAATACAAACACCCAAATAAAGCCGAGTCTTAACCTAAATGTTGAGATACTTCTTAAGATAGGATTAGACATAACTTATAAACCTTAACCAAGCTTTATACACCGAGTCATGTGTACAACATACCTTTTAACGGCATTCGAAAATATGCTGACATCAGCAATAATATAATTCAAAACTCCGTAACTGAAGAGGGAATAATTGTATCGACCTCAAATTTTCGGTAAAGACTCGTAATAATGATCTACAAAATATGTAAGACAGCCGGCTTTATAGCTCGCGTATTTAATTCTGTGACGTCATCGTGAAAACCATCCAAACCATTAAAACCAGGTATACATAGACCAATTGCGAAATATGACTGCTTAAATATTCTATTAAACTAAAGAAGAAAAGTTTACCGTTTATACCTATTTACTGTGATTGTTTAACACTTCAAAGTTGTTTTACGATTGTGATCGTCATCTGTATAGATTTCAGGAAGGTTTAAGCGTATTGGGTATACTAGATGCAATGAAAGAACGTCCAGAGCTATTTAGAAGCATCTTCTGTTCCAGTAGCGTAAAGTTAACAGCCGACGCTCTCTCTGACCTGTTCCATGTTAAAAGGCAGGAAGGGGAATCGAATAAGTGGAAGAGAGAAGCACAAGTTATTGCTTTCTGGATGGATTATCTGCAGGACGCGGAAGGTATGCACGGTACATTTATATATTCAATATCTTTACTATATTATAACACCTAACGCTAGGAAGTTTAAACAGTGTGTTGTGTTTTAAATTATTAAATAGCAGACATGAACAGTCAGTATACTAGTCTAAGTTTACATTTTGCTTTGATATTGTAGAACGAAGTTCTCATGCTGATGTGTCTAACATTCTTTCTTTCACAACTGGGTGTACAACAGTACCCCCTTTAGGTTTCCAGCCTAGACCAGAAGTACACTTCCTTCACGATGACTCCGACAGTCGATTTCCCACGGTGAACACGTGCAGCTGTGTTCTCCGTCTACCAGTTGTTCATACGGACTATGACCAGTTTAAGTCTGACATGGACTTTGCCATCCTGAATTCTTGCGGCTTTGGACTTCCTTGATCCAAAAATTTAACGGTGGTTTTTTCTTCTTCTAATTATTGATTGTTACGTCAACTTTGCAGTATAGATCATTGGATTTTCACACGTTTTTTTTAGGGATGGAATTATTATTTTTATAGGGATGGAATTATAATTAGAGGAAGTAAATCTGCACACTTATATACTCATAATAGAAAGCTAATATATATGATTCTTACTATCACATTATCACGATCTTGCGCTAAAAGACAAGTGTTCAGCGTCTGAATAAACAAGGATTCCCTTAAATTGATTTATGTCGATCCACAAAGGAAATTACATTCGGCTAACGAGAATTTCGACGTCTGAACGTGGCCTAAGTTGAAATAAATTAAAACTCACTGATGTGATTCATAGATCAAATTACTTAATCTAATAATTTTTTGGATTATAATTTTTTTGCAATAAAAAAACACGAGTTTTCACTGTATTTCTTTTAGTTTCACCTCCTTTCTATAGTAACATTTTAACTATTTATCTGAAACAACTATTTTATTTTATTTTTATTTTCTCTACAACTTAATCAATATTACATTTTTGGTACAAGTTAAAGGGCCACCTACTAAGTGCGACGAAGTCCAAAAATGTTTTTGTGCGAATACAAATCGACAATCCAAATGATGAAAAATGCAATATAAATTATCTAAATAGCTAACATCCTCTTGATTTAAGATTTAAAATCTCTTGTCAATTTTTTTTTTATTTTCTATTGTATATATTCAGTTCCCCTGTAAAGTAATAGTTTATTTAAAAAAATAAGTATTTATAAACCGATTTAAGAACAAACGCTTAAAATTAAACTTAACACGTCCATCTATGCAGTTACAACGCCCTAATAAAACGTACTACACTTCGGAAATGTTCTATACCGTGATTATCATCATCGTCAAGCGGATTAACATGATTAGAAAGAGCAAGGCTTTGTTCCTCTGCCAACTGAAAAAGACATGAAGGTACCTCCACGTTGTTGTTGGTTTGAAGCTCAGGCAATGGTCCTTCGTCATCAACACCGTATCCACTTTCGTTATTTATGTAAACTTCCGTGTTTGGATCTGATAAAATTCCAGTGTTCCAGAGTGCCATAGGTGACCTGCCCTTCATTGTTCTCAAACCATGGTATGTAGTTCCATTGTTGTACAAACTCTGCAACTGACCTTTCAATCCTTGGCGTGTAAACATAATGAAGGGCGAAAATATCCAGTTCGTTTGTCCAATCAAGGATTTCCGTTCTCTCCATAAATTTAAAAAGCTCTTTGTAATGAGCTGATGCAACTCTGTTTGTTCACCCCAAAGCCGCTCAATCCGCTGATTGTGGACACTTCTGCCAGTTATGAAGCTGCCTCTATTTAGACCCCTATTACTCACCATAAAACGAGCAACGCCAAAGTTTTCTACTCCTTGGTCACTCCTAACTCTTTGTGGAAGTCCAAAATTTCGAACACCTTCCTCGAAGAAAGTGAGTACTGTAGATGAAAGGTTGTTGTTTGCAACTTTAAGGTAGATGATTGCTCAACTGTGTCCATCAATACATCCATGGAAAACAAACCTCCACGATATGAGTTTGTGGTTAGAGTCAATATGCCTAATTACAAAACAAAATATCATCGGTAAACAACGGGTCTATTCCGTACTTGTTGAAAATGACAAGACAAGCATTTCAGTGTAAACATGGTTAGGTACAGAGTTTAGTTACTTAACCTTTCTACTACTAAAACAATTAGATTGTTTGCTGACAATTTCTTTGCTAGTTATTAATTCAAGGTAATCTATACTGTATGAAGTACTGTCAAGTATGATTTATACCCGAGAAAAATAAAAAAATAGCTGTTTCTTAAAATTGCAAATAATAGCTTAAAATTTGCCTTTTTTTGATGTTCCATTTGCTTTAATTAATTCGCTAACTCATACTCATTTCTAACGTAAACTCACCACAAGTGATTGGGGCCTTTCACGTTGTGATAGACTTACGTCTCCTTAGGCCCCTTCCAATGGGATCGATGAGATTAAGTTGATGTCTCAGTCTCCTTCTAGGAATGTTAATACCGCGACTTCTCAGACTACCTTTCACATATGTTTCTCCGGCGTTTGGCGTACGAGAAAGTATCAGTCGAATGATCCGTTCCAACGAAACATCAGTTATCTCTGTGAATTTCCTCATCTCCACACCTAGCTCCACTCGTTTCCTGTACAACGTCCTCTCGCTTATTCCAAGACAAGATGCAATGTTCTTCAGTGACATACCGGTTTCTTGAAGATATGTAATTTGTTCGGCGCTTACAGTGAACCTTACAAGAAACAAAAGTGGGGAAAAGTTGTGTGATAACAGTAAGGATAGAGACAGAGTCAATCTTTGGCTTTGGGGAGTGATCAATAAAATTAATTTCTTTTATTTCTAAGTTTCAAGATAATTTATATAATTAACAATATTATATCCTTACAATGTATAATTAAGCCTGTTATAAACACGTGCACAACTCGCATATAGACCATATACAACACAATTTTTCCAGGATACCTACTTCGGCCTACCCTTGCTACCGGTCCGCTCCTTTGGGCAACGCGATTTATTAGTCTGTTCACTCGGTACGGATAGACATTCAGTGAGTTGCATTAACACTTGATGAGCCACGTTGTACAGCATAAAATAATTAAAATGTATGCGCAACCAAACTAAGAAAACATATAATCGAAATATGGTATAGTAGGTTAATACTGCCGAAACAGAGAACGTAAGTGGTCTAACGTTTCGAGCGAAGGCCCTTCGTTTCGAGCGAAGGCCCTTCGGCAGTATTAACCTACTATACCATATTTCGATTGTTGTTTCAACGCTGCCTACGCAGCACACTACTTTTATTACACTATTAAGAAAACATATATATTATTAAGTAACCACGCAAAATAAAAAATTCTGCAACAGAAAATGATAGTGTATATGTTCTTACACACATAAAATATAGTGTATGTATTCATTGGTAGGTGTTTCTTTATTTTTGGTGGTGGTAGTGGTGGTGGTGGTAGAGGGGGGGGAGGAGGCTCAACGTACATGTTCGAAACGTACGCGTTGTTAGGTAAATAAAAAACATTTCTCAACATCATAAAAGAAAAAGAAAGTCTCTTCACGCGCGCGAAAAAGTCACCTAATGAGTATGCTTAAATTTAATTGTTTGTTTAGTTTATATAGGATACAACAAACAGTGGCCCTCGACTGGTCTCGGGGAGTATTCGAGTGACTTTTAAACAACACGCTCAATGGTTACTGAACTTGCCTGTCTCGTAACTGGAGCCTCATTCACCCTTACCTCAGTAGACACTAAAGAAATAAAGATATTTAGAATCCTTAAATGCTCTTCTAAGCGCCGTTGAATCCTCTCCATTGCGTTCACGTCACGTTGATCCAGCGCGATAGTGACTTGTTCTAGACAACTGTCCAGGGAAGTGAAAAATTCTCGAACGTCGTCGTCAGTATCAGCCATATTCACAAAAACAACCAAAGCAATAGAACCAAATAGCGGCGATGATTTATCGTACGACCTAATGTAAGCATAACCTCGCAACTGTTTGCGGTTTCTTCACCATCCAGCTGTTAGAAGTAAATCTACTAATACATTATCATATTATATATTGTGATTCCAAGCTTGACGTTTGTCGAAATGGTCACATCACAGCTGGTTCTAATTATTGGAATAACCTAGAAAATTGTAGAAATTACTGTCAATTGAAAATGTTTTGACTGTTAATTCTGAAAAAGTTTCGAGGAGTTAACCAGTAAGCCCTAGCAGCCACTATTAACAGTGTGTAGTAAGTTTATGATTGACTATATTCTTTTAATTAATAGATTTATAATTTAGTTATTTTATTTACATTACAATTATATTAGGACAATTATTTATTCTTTATATGAAGTATTAGGTATGTATCTAGCTTAGTAACCTAGCCTTTATTTCAAGTATTTATAAAGCCGCCATTTTGTAGACTTATTTAGTGTTGAATAAAACCTTGCTTTCTAAGAGGTGTTTGTTTGCTTTAATATATCATTCCAATTTATTCAACACTCAATTGATGTAGTGGAGAAAACGAATCAAATTCTGAGCTATGGATAAAGTATTAAGACCGGAAAGATTCGACGTAAATCCGAATGCACAAGAGGCAGCTAAAAGCTGGCAGCATTGGTTAATGACTTTCGAAAATTTCGTCTCGGTTATACCTGGCGAAAATGCGAACAAACTGCACATCTTAATAAATTTTGTCTCGTCTGATATCTACCAACTTTTCTGTGATGCTGGTACGTATGATGAAGCTATTGCTTTGTTGAAGGCATTATATATCAAGACCCCGAACGAAGTTTTCGCTCGACATAAATTAGCTACTCGAAAACAACAACCTAGCGAAACTTTGGATGAGTATGTACAGGAATTAAAGATTTTAAGTAAAGATTGCAATTTTCGCCAAATTTCAGCTACCCAACATCGGGACAAAGCCGTACGAGATGCTTTTATCAGTGGACTTTTATCTACAAGTATTCGACAACGTTTACTGGAGAATAAAACCTTGGATCTACAAACGGCCTTTGATCAAGCTCGGGCCTTGGACACTGCTCAGAAAACATCGGAGACTTATAACTCAAGTTATCCCACAAGTGCTGCCACCCAGAAAATATCGAAGACTCACAACGAGAACTGTCCTACTGGCGCTAATTCTCTTGAAGCTAATGAAGAGGAAGACAGAGGAGAGGAAGCAATTGGAACTGAAAGGTATGTAGCAACTACTCGTGTCAAGTGTTTCTTTTGTGGTAATAAATTGCATCCACGCACAATGTGTCCTGCTAGAGAAGCCCAATGTAATAAGTGTAAGAAGAGAGGACATTATCAGAGAGTTTGTAGATCTAATGCTTCAACTGGACCACAATCCGCTTATCTAACCCTTGCGTCGACGTATACAGCAGCCAAATCATTGAAGAATGCATGTACTGATATTGTAATCGAAGGGAAGACTGCTCAAGCCCTAGTAGACTCAGGAAGCACTCATAGCTTCATACACCCTGACTTGGTTAAACATCATGCCCCGATAGTATATCCAACCCAGGAAAATGTTACAATGGCTACCTCCTCATTTACAACCGAGATGGAAGGGTATTGTTTCGCGGATATAATATTGAAAGGCAGAGTGTATTCAAATGTAAAATTTTATATCCTACCAAACCTGTGTACTGATGTTATCCTGGGACAAAAGTGGCAAGCACAGCATGAAAGTGTAACAATTAGTTATGGAGGATCAGCCCCCCCACTTAAAGTATGCGGATTATCCACCTTAAATGTTAATCCACCACCACCCCTGTTCCAGTATCTTACAGCTGATTGCAAGCCAATTGCAGCCAAATCCAGAAGATATAGCAATGAAGACAAGATGTTTATCACCGCTGAGATAGAAAAGCTTCTAGAGGAAGGTATTATCGAGCCAAGTGATTCACCATGGAGAGCTCAAGTAGTCGTTACCCGGAACGAGATGCAAAAGAAACGGTTAGTAATTGACTATTCACAAACAATCAATCGATTCACTCAGTTAGATGCTTATCCGTTGCCTAGAGTAGATGACACCGTAAATAAGATTGCACAATATCAGGTATTTAGCACAATAGACTTGAAGAGTGCATACCACCAAGTACCAATCAGAGAAGAAGAGAAGAAATGTACAGCGTTCGAAGCCAACAATTGCCTATATCAATTCCGTAGAGTGCCGTTTGGAGTGACAAATGGTGCTGCAGCATTTCAAAGAACTATGGATAACTTTATTTTGGAAGAGTCGCTCGATGATACTTTTGCATACTTGGATAATATCACTATTGGAGGTTATGATCAAGCCCACCATGATAAAAATCTTGAAAATTTCCTGGAAGCCTCAAAGAAGAGAAACTTGACATTTAATGAAGATAAATGTGTCTTCTCCACTACCACCATCAGTATTCTGGGTAGTGTCGTGTCCAATGGAGAAATAAAACCAGATCCTGAGAGGCTGCGACCTTTACGAGAGTTACCTGTTCCTAA
The DNA here is from genome assembly GCA_964035015.1 of Corallium rubrum. Lineage (NCBI taxonomy): Eukaryota > Metazoa > Cnidaria > Anthozoa > Scleralcyonacea > Coralliidae > Corallium > Corallium rubrum. The sequence continues at coordinate 246,577 of CAXIUP010000064.1, read as the reverse complement.
AGATTTGAAAGCACAGAAACGAGCAGTGGGGCTATTTGCATATTATTCCCAGTGGATAAAGGATTTCTCTGCAAAGGTGAGACCTCTATCACAGAATGCTGTTTTTCCTCCGAGTGGTGAATGCTCTTAAAGCTTTTAACTTATTGAAACTTGACGTTGAAAATGCAGTGATTGGGGCTATCGATGAGAGTCAACCTTTTCAAGTGGAAACAGATGCATCAGAATTTGCGCTCTCAGCAATATTGAACCAGAATGGTCGGCCAGTCGCATTCTTTTCAAGAACATTGAATGGTCCAGAGTTAAAGCATTCATCAGTGGAGAAAGAAGCTGCTGCTATTGTGGAAGCTGTGCGAAAATGGAAGCACTACCTCACAGGAAAGCACTTCAAGTTGATTACGGATCAAAGGTCAGTGGCATATATGTTTAATACTAAACGGCATGGTAAGATCAAGAATGATAAGATTATGAGATGGAGATTGGAGCTTTCCACCTATGATTTCGACATAGTCTATAGAGCCGGTGAAGAAAGCGTCCCAGCCGATACCCTATCGAGAGTGAGTGATGAGTCTTACCGTAGATGATCTTTATGAGCTTCATCAATCTCTTTGCCATCCTGGAGTTTCTCGTATGGCTCATTTCGTTAAGAGTCGTAACCTGCCATTTTCAATTGAAGAAATTAAGCGTATGACGCAATCTTGCAAGGCCTGTAGAGAATGTAAACCACAGTATCATCGCCCTGAACCATCACATTTGATTTATTTATTTATTTATTTAGCTTCGCTTCTTACAAAAAAACCCAACAACAACAAACAAAACAACTTATAAAATAAAGAAGCTGGGACACCACAACAGCTTGAATGCCAATTACAGTGGGCAAAAGAAAAAAGCGACCCAACCGTTTGAACGACTTAACGTGGACTTCAAGGGGCCTTTACCAAGCAATAACAAGAATCGATTCATGCTTACAGTGATAGATGAGTACTCAAGATTCCCTTTTGCTTTTCCATGCAGTGACGTTAGTACTCAGACTGTCATTAAGTGTCTCTGTTGGTTATTCTCGGTGTTTGGCATGCCAGCGTATATTCACTCGGACAGAGGCTCAGCATTTATGAGTTCCGAGCTAAAAAACTTTCTTTTGCAGAAAGGAATTTCATCAAGCCGAACCACAAGCTATAATCCTGCTGGCAATGGGCAAGTCGAGTGTCTTAATGGAACAGTGTGGAAGGCTATTTCTTTAGCCCTCAAGACTCGGGGACTTCCTGTTAGTCGTTGGCAGGATGTTTTGCACGATGCTCTGCACTCTATTAGATCCTTGCTATGCACTGCCACCAACGCAACTCCACACGAGCGCCTCTTTACCTACCAACGTCGGTCAACGAGTGGAACCTCAGTCCCTAAGTGACTAACCTCGCCGGGACCTGTCCTACTAAAGCGTCATGTCCGAAATTCTAAATTTGAGCCTTTGGTTGATGAAGTGGAGCTGATTGAAGCAAATCCACAGTATGCACATGTACGATTTCCAGATGGAAGAGAGGATACAGTGTCAATTAAGCATCTTGCACCTCAAGGTGATACAAGAGTAGAGTTACAACATCAGACCTCGCAACCCCAGACACCACAACGCCAGACCTCACAACTCCAGACACCACAACGCCAGCACGTAGCTGATATTGTTCCTGAAGAATCGAATAACAGTATTGTGCCCGATGGAAGTGGAGAAGAGTTGGGGACTCAACCACAATCTACGCAGCAGTCTCAACCATTACGTCGCTCCGAGAGGCTACGTAAAGCACCTGATCGGCTTAACTTATAGACAATAGGCTAAGTATGTAGTCATGATGAACTGTGGGTGATTTAAATTATTCTAAGGACCGAATTCTGAACATCTGAATATATGAACACTCAGCGTTGACTATTACCCTTATTAATTTAGGCGAGGGTGAATGTAGTAAGTTTATGATTGACTATATTCTTTTAATTAATAGATTTATAATTTAGTTATTTTATTTACATTACAATTATATTAGGACAATTATTTATTCTTTATATGAAGTATTAGGTATGTATCTAGCTTAGTAGTAACCTAGCCTTTATTTCTAGTATTTATAAAGCCGCCATTTTGTAGACTTATTTAGTGTTGAATAAAACCTTGCTTCTAAGAGGTGTTTGTTTGCTTTAATATATCATTCCACAGTGTTACAAGCACATGCAAAACGAGTCTTCCTTTCTTTCCTAACGGGTTCATTACTTGATCAAATTCCAAATAGCGCGTGTCGGATAAGGATATTCAGTTGACGACAGACATACCCTGAAGCAAGCAAGAAATATGGCTCAAGCTATACGATCTTTCAGTGTATGCTAATATGTCTTCGCAATCGCAAGTCGTTTCAGTATAAATTATGGGACTGTTACTGTCGGCGTGTGCAGTTACTGCAGATTGTATACATAAGAATTAACGTAAGAATAAATTACTTTTTCGTTTTCATATTGTTTACATAACACCACAACCCCCCGTCACCAATGGTCGTTCGAAGAAGACGAAGACTTCATTCGGTGGTTTTTAATTAATTTTTTCCCGCTGTGCTCTTCGATCAGATGTGTTTTCTTACTTTAGGCCAGAGAAAGAGAGTTCTCACAAAAGTTTAGTCACAGTTCAGACGCAAATCAGTCACACTTTATAACTTGACGAAAAATCTGGCGATTCATTAGTTGGCCGTTAGCAGCCATGTCACTGCCAAACAACAACTGCGTTGCCATTATTTTTATGAGTTTACGTATATGCTCGCTCTCACTCTTATTACTGTATATCAAAAGCGAGTTTACATTTATAATCACACCATGTGAAAGCATGGTAAACTGGGTCATCTTCGCTACTAAGCGCTTGGCGATCAGAATAAAATAGTTGTATAAGAAACACAATTTGCGTGAATTCAAACAAGTATATATTATAGTCTAACGCGATCGTTCTAGACGGCATCACACTCAAGTCTTAGTCTGTATTTATTCTGTTCACAAAGAGATTCCACCGACGAAGAAAAGAATTATATTAGAACAATTTGAAATATTCGGCCGCGCAAGGTAACACGACGCATTAGAATGTCGGATTACAATCCTACCTACCTACCTACCTACCCAAAGAAAGCATATAAAGATTCGTTATTTCCCCCTTTGGGTATTTTAGAACTCCCCCCCCCCCGTGACACTTCAAGCGATTCTCGACCAGCTCAAAAAGTTTGATCAACATATCTGCACCTTTTTAATTCTCAACATGTTTTTGCGTAAAACTCTACACCTTTTTAAATCTCGACATGGAAAACTCAACACATTTAATTCTCGACATGTTTCTAATTCTCGACATGTAAAACTCGACACGTTTTCAAATGTCGACATGTAAAACTCGACACATTTTCAATTCTCGACATGTTTTTATTTCTCGACTATTTTTGGCCGATTCTCGACGCGTTTTTTTTTCTCGACCATTTTTGGCCGAAACGGCGCGTAAAACTCGACATATTTTTAATTCTCGACATGTAAAACTCGACACGTTTTCAAATGTCGACATGTAAAACTCGACACATTTTTAATTCTCGACATGTTTTTATTTCTCCACTATTTTTCGCCGATTCTCGACGCGTTTTTTTTTCTCGATCATTTTTGGCCGAAACGGCGCGCCATATCCTCCTGTTGATAGGAAGAGATCTACCATCGCTCCATAAGGTTCACGAGTCGCGGAATGGAAGGGGAAATTCCCCATGGGCCCAACGACTCGACCTCGGGTGGGTCATTGTGGGCAACGTATGTCTAGACGGAGCACATCCCACTGACGTCTCATCCTACAAGACGCACATCCTCCAGAATGGACGACCCTCTATCCTCGAGCCTTGTCCCAACTCGTTTTTCATCAAACAGGATTCTACTCCCGACGAAGTCTGCGGCGGCGACGCTGAAAGAAAAGAATCATTTGCACAGGGAAGATTTGAAGATGGAATAGCTAGGAACATCTTCGCTCGCACTAAGAATGACGACAGACCAGGGTTATCTGTGGAGGACAAAAGATTCATCAACATAATGGAGCATGGTATGGTGAAGAACGACTCGGGAAATTGGGTCGCACCACTCCCATTTCGACACGAAGTCAAAAAGCTGCCAGCCAGTCGCAAAGAAGCATACAAGAGGTTCAAATCTATGCGCATTGACCGAAAGCCATTGATGAAGACTGGAAACAAATCAAAAGCATATCAATCTCAAATCAAATTCAGATCAAACCAGCTCAAATCAAAGTGAACTATACATAATACATTGACTGAACAGTAAACAACTGACTTTAAACATTAACGTGACAAGATTGTAATTTACAAATATTATTAAACTGCTAATAAGTAGCTCAGCTGTTGTAAAGTGTGAACAAAATGGGAGTGACAATTGAGCAGAATCGAGCCAGAATTGGTGTACATGGTAATTTCCTCAAAGCAAGAGAAATGGCATCTCGTCTGGAAGGTAACTTGTGGAATACAGTATTGATGGTATTTTATTTACCAACATTAAAACGGTTGGCAAAACAATACAAAAATAGAAATTAAGTGAAGATGTGGTTTACTCAAATGGTATGCTACAACAAGGTGTATGTCCCACTCCTGCTGAGATTAGCAAATGATGTTGAAGAAAACCCAGGACCGACATTGTATGATATAAATATAATTGATCCAAGTAATACAATTTGTGCTGATTTCAGTCAAGGCAGTACAAGTAGGTTTGGATAAAATGCAGGTAAACAATGTGTAGCCATGTCTTTGACTGAAATAATACATAATAAAATCAAAAGAGATATTACCATATGGAATACACCATTTTTGAATACAATATTGCGTGCTGGAAATAGCCTTTATAGTTATATTACTAATTTTATAAATGAAGACTTTTTATTATTGACCGATGTTCCAGAAGTGATTTCTGTACATGATAAAGTCTATCATTTACAATATAGTGACTCTTTTACTGGTGATATATTTATGACTACAGATAATCAACCTTTTTATTCACTGACAAGTGTGTTTAATAAATTATAAGTGATATTGGGCATTTCACTCGATTACATAGCATGTTCTAAGGATTTTTGGGTGAAGGAAAATTCGAGTGCAGAATATATACATTTTAAGACCAAACCGGGATCCGTTGCAAAAAATGCAACTACACAAGCCTTCCGGCAGGAATTGAACCCACGGCCTTGCGATTCTAGTGCAATGCTCTGACCACTGAGCCACGGAGGGCGTTGCTGAGAGCTTCATCGCTGTGTATATATATATGTGATAAGGCGGCATCTCTATTTAACGGAATCGACGGAATCAACGGAAATTTGGTTAATCGCTTACTAACAAACAGTTAATAAAATACATTTATTTACGTTTATTAGCTGAGACTGAAACTGATCTGTCGTCAATATTTCAAGTAAGGTTATTGGATTAGACATATTAGGTACATATATATGCGTAATTGTTGAAAGAGATTTTATATTTTTTATTGTTATGCACATGTCATCGGCCATCCCCGGAGGGGGGGCCCCGGGCTGACTTCTTTAAAAGAGGGGACTTTATGGGGGAATTCATGAAGAAAATGCTCCGCGATCCAGGGGGAAATCGAAACTTTTGTAGCAACTGGCTCGGGGCCCCGGAGAATATCAAGGGGAATTGAAATTGCGCCTCCGCACATTTTAATATGGTCAGCAGTAATAGACGTCGGTACATCATGTAATATATTTATTCTGACACATAGCCTCGAGGACTATAAAGTTTTCTGTTTTTATACGTGAAATTTAAATCTATATCAATCCCGATCTGATCTACATCACTGCAAACATGTTTTTAAAAGTTTGGGGAAACAACAAAAAGAAGGCTATTGTTGCCGAAAATTTTCAGGACATGTTAAAGAAAGGTTGGTAAAAGTTTTTGTTTTGAAAATCAGTCACCTACTTTACATAATTGTGATCTAGTTCTGTTAATAGATAATAAAATATTCATGAGCATATTTCTAAGACACAAGTCTATAAAAAGTTTAATAATACGGCAAAATGTAGACTTCTTACCCAGCTTTTTGTTTTATTTTTAATGTTTACGATCGACCAGGAATCGAAAAACTAGGAATGACTCACAGTGAGAATATCAAAGTTTTCCTGCATGATGGAACAGAAATAGATGACAACGATACTCTGAAGTGTTGCGTTGATGGAACAGTGCTCCGTTTTGTTGACACGTCCGTAAATACAGAGACTTCTATTCCTGTTGACGTTGAGACAGATATAATTTCCAAAGGCAAAGAAACTTTAATACCAACAAGTGGTAGGTAAATTCATAAATTTCACTTTAATGTGATGTATATACATGTATACTGTCATTGTATGGAATAGAACATTTATAAAGAAATAGCCAGATACAGTTGAATAGTTCAATTGAACAACCATTAAATTTTGATGTTTAATAATAGTAACAATAACAATGTGACATTTCAATTAGCTGATGTCTTACATGTTTCCTAGCTGGTACCAAAACTGGATCTAAGAAAAAACAGTTAACATTGACCACAGCAAACAATCAGATTTCTATTGGGCCTGAATTAACTGAGGTATGATACAATTGAAATTTGTGACAATTTTGTAATACTGCATTCAGTGACAGAGCAGCGTGGATGTTTGGTGGGCAGGCCAAAGAAGCATTAACATCTTGGGTGGGTGGGTTCTTTGGTGTGTTATGGGTCATAATCCCTTTTAGCAAGAACTTGGGAGTTACTATTACAATATTTTTTAAACTAGATTGGCTGTTGTACAAGTTTATAATTGATGATAAAAACTTCTTACACTGAGCCAATGAAATTCCTTCTTATTTCTAAGCTGACCAATCCAAAACATGTATACATAATTAGTATGTAGAACCAGTAATAGCAAGTAAAAAAAAATGTTTGGCAAGAACAACTTGTGGTCGTTTTGAAACCATTTATAGTTTTTTGTTCAAAATTTGTGCTAAAATACTATTAAAACTCTTAAGTGCATATACGACAATTTTCATTTTTCTAAAAATCGGCCGTGTTGAGACGATTCTAACGATATATAACACTCCTTCAACGGGTGAAAACTGCCCGAGATATTTGGTTCCAAACACACGAGTTTTTAAGAACATGAGGGAACGCTACAATATTCGTTTAAGTGATTTCTAGGGAGAAACCTTAGTTCATTGCGTGACGATGTGACGTCACTAATTTGGTAAGCACGTGAAAGTGTTTTCCCTGGCTTATTATGAGCACCTGGGGCATTGAATATCATGGGAATATGATTGCTCGAAGTAATTTGTGAAAGAAAGTCGGATAAGCCAAAAGGACAGGAAGGATCTGAACAAAACTGTCTTCCGTTTGGGTTTTGCTGCTTCGTTCAGTTCTACGGTACGTTAATATACTCTTTCGTTTGTTTGTATTTATAATAATGTATTTCGTTTGTTTGTATTTGTATTTTGACATCAAATCGGGACAAGCTGTAAATTTCGACTACAGTTGTTTACTTTACAATTGCGGACAAAATAGCTTCGCGGTGTGTTTTATTCGAGTGTTTCAACAACCCAGATAATGGAAAAAACTCAGAGAATGGTATAACACTTCACAGGAAGGCTTACACTAAAGGTTTAAGATTGGAGGCAAGAGAAAGACGCCAACTTTGGGTTGTTAACTTGTTAAGCGCAAACGCACACAAAGTGTAAGCCAGTCGATTCCCAACGTCGGTTTCGCTGGAAGAGTACTTTTCCAGTACAAGATAAGCTCTATATCTCGTGTATAGAAATGGATGGTATTTTAGTAACGTTCTACCCACCCGCATCTGCTCCACACGACCACCAAGTGACCAAGAAGCGCTTTCAGGGCGAGCCATCCGAGTTACGCAGATCCGAGTCACGCAGTGAGAAATTAACAAACCCGTTGTATATTGTAATTTAATGCATTTTTTCCACAAGTATGGACCTTCGGTATAATAACTTTTTAGATATTTAGATATTTAGGAAGTACGAAGAAGAGTCAAATACCACTGAAAAATCTCAATCTTCCTTACCCTTGAAATACATCTACTCTTGAATATTTATATAATGAAAACAAAACAAGCGGTTGTCAAGCACCTTGTCAGCTGCATGTCTTCTCGCAGGGACCACTGATATTTTTCTCTTTACAGCTTTTAGGTAAATCTGTTACAGTTGAGGATAATTGGGCCTTAATAGCCCTTTATAACATATTCATCTCTGGCCTCATCCGTAGGCAACTCTGTATTTATCTCCGTTTCTGTAATTTCCAGAGTCTGTTTATGTTTTAGCTAATTTGCGCTCTGACAGGTAAAACACTTTTGCCATTGATAAATTATAATATTTATTGGCACATCAGGAATACAATTTTAATGATCTTCCAAACTGTAGCTTTATTCTATACATACGAATACGCAGAAAACCCTAATCATACCAACCACAGTAAATAGGTGTAAAGCTCGAGAAAAAAGTCAGTGGTTCATGTAACGCGAGAATTATATGTCGACTGTTGAGTCTCTTCGGGTGTTAAATATCAACACAACTATTAACGGCGTGTGCGATTGTAACTGTAAGTGTATATAATATCAAGATACTTGCCAGCGACATTACTGACCACCCTTACGAAAATATCCTATAGGATCTGTAATATTCTTAAAAGTCTTATGTTCTAAAACATATCTTGCTAGTACAAAGGATGGTTCATGTCTCTCTTCCGAGTATTTCATAATCCCTTTCGTCCGGGGATTGCGTCAATGTCATACGTTATTATATAGTATATGATTAATTATCAACTATCACTAGGTTACTACATCACTCTCTTTTTTTTTTTTATATATATATATATATATATATATGTCTATGATTAATAATTATTTGATTAATGAGGATGGAAGTTCCTGTCCGTATCGTTCTGGTCTTCTGGTTTTTCTTGCTGATCTTCTAAGTGGTACGTTGTTGTCGCTGCTGTCTCTTGTATTGTCTTCCGGGTTAGATGTGTCATAGTTATCTTCGTTGTCGGTATCGGAGTCGATGTCTTGTTTCTCTATTCGCTTGAAGTGTGATATGTTGCGAGTTATGCTATGCCCTGCTTTGCTACGAGCTGTTATAGTGTTGTAGTTTCGAGAGATGACGACGTACGGCGTGTCGTTGAAGTTGGCTGTGAGTTTATTACGCTTTGGTTGTTGTACCAGAACGTGGTCACCGATCTTTATTGGGCTTTCTTTTACCTTACGCTTCTCATCAGAATATTGTTTGTTATATTGTTGCCTCTCTCCTTCTTTCTTGCGAGCATCGTTGTGTCGATTTACAAGGTTTCGCCGGTGTAGAACTGGAAGTTTCCCTTGGATTGTTCGGTTAAACAACAGTTCTGCTGGTGCAATACTAGTTGCACAATGAGGGGTGGTACGGTATTGTAGCAGAAAACGACTCAGTTCTTGCTGCCAGGGGCGGCCGTCAAGTTTTGCCGCTTTGAGAGCTTTCCCTAATGGTTGCATGAACCGTTCAGCTTCGGCGTTGCCTTGTGGCCATTTTGGTGTGGAGAAAATACCCTTTATCCCGAGGGCTGTCAAATAGCGTTGATATTCTTCGCTGTTGAAAGGTGGACGCGTTGTCACTTTTTATGAGCGTGGGAATGCCATGGACCGCGAAGATTTTGTCAAGCTTTGGTATCACCGTCGCTGCTCGAGTTGAATGGACAATTTCAACTTCAGGAAACCGGGAATATCGATCCACAACGACAAGAAGATATTCTCCCGTAGGTAGGGGGCCGTAGAAGTCGATGTGGAGAGTTTCCCAAGGTCTGGCAGACATGGCGGTGGTGATGATTGGCTCCGGTGGGCATGGTCATCTGAGTGCTTGGCAGGGTATACATTTGTCGATAGTTGTTTTGACCATGGCGTCGATATGGGGAAACCAAACTTTTTCACGAATCATTGCTTTTGTTTTGGTTAAACCTTGGTGGGACTCGTGGGCAATGTCTATCACGCGTTGTTGTAGTTTGCGAGGGACGACGATGCGACTTCCTCGTAGTATGATGCCGTTGGTGGTGATAGTTAGCTCATCTCTGACGTGTTTGAAAGGCTCCGCGGTGGTTGTATTCCACTTGTTCGTCCGTATACAGGTTTTGAGGTTGGTCAGGGTTCCATCTGCCTCTGTGGCTGCAGAGATTTCTTCCAGTGTCATGGCCCGTGGTATGCTGTTCTGTTCAAGGAAATTGACATATTCTTCGGCCATACGATCAGGGTGTTTCTTGAGCGATGAGGCAGGGTGTTGGGATAAGTAATCAGCGGGGTTATTTGCGCCTGCTTTGTATACAACATCAAATGAGTATGGTTGTAAATGCAAAACCCAACGTTCAATGCGCGCGGACGGTTTGGATCTGGTGGCGCCATAGATTATTTCGAGGGGTTTGTGGTCTGTGACAAGCGTAAAACTGTTGCCATACAAGAACAGGTGGAAATGTTCTACTGCCCAGACGATTGCTAGGGCTTCCTTTTCCGTTTGAGAATAACGCGTCTCGACAGCTGACAAAGCGCGACTTGCATAGGCAACAACTTTTGGGTCGGCGTCCTCATGTGTCTTCTGTGAAAGGATGGCGGAGACACCCACTGGGCTTGCATCGACAATGACCGACGTGCTTTTCCTAGTGTCGAAGTACGCCATGCAAGGTGCAGATGTGAGCGCAGTTTTCAGGTTATCGAATGCTTGCTGATGGATGGCCTTCCATGCGAAGTGCGTGTTTTTCTTTGTCAAGTTGTGCAACGGAGTAGTGATGGTCGCGAAATTGGCGATATACTTGCTGCTGTAATTGGCCATGCCAAGGAGGCTCCGAACTTCTTGGATGTTTGTCGGTGTTGAAGCATTTTGAAGATCGATAATACGTTTCGGGTCAGGCCGTGTGAGAAAATCTGGCCGAAGAATTCTAACGTGGGAGTTAAGAAATGGCATTTGCGGGCGTTGAGCTTCAGTCCTCTGTGGGCTAGACGTTGTAGGCACTTGTCGAGGTTCTCATCGTGTTCTGTGCGTGTTTTTCCATAGATAATGATATCGTCAGCAATGTTCTTGACACCAGTTAAGCGTTGTAACTGCGTCTGAAGTGTGTATTGAAATATTTCGGCAGCTGCGTTGGTTCCATAGTTCAAACGTTTATAGCGGTACAGCCCGACATGGGTACTAAAGGTAGTGATGTAGCGGCTTTGCGGGTCAAGTTCGAGTTGATGGTAAGCTTGTGAGAGATCCAATTTAGAGAAGTGTTTCGCGCCATTTAGTTCAAAGCTAACGTCATCAACTGTGGGTATCGGGTGTCGAACTCGTTTAATTGCCTCGTTGGCTTGTCGCATATCCACACAAAGTCGCACGTCACCATCTTTTTTCGGTACTGCGACGACAGGCGACACCCAGGGGGTTGGTTCATTTTCTGGTACTCGTTCAATGATATCGTCCTGTTCGAGATTTCGGATGGCTGTTTGGACTTTGTCTCTGATGTGGTAAGGAATGCGCCTCTGTGGTTGTGCTTTGGGGATAGCGTCAGGATCAATGTTTAGCTGAACAGTTTGATATTTCAGTTTTCCCAATCCCTGAAATACTTGGGCGTGTTGTGTGAGGATGCGCTTAATGTCAAGGTCATTGGTTTGATTGTTTGTCAAGGTTTGGGAGATAGTGTTGAGGTGTAAGCTGACAAGACTCGGATCTTGCGCTGTTTGTGATGACAACAGGTTTCCGCTGCTTGAACCTTTGGTTTTACTAGTACAAGAGCATATTCTCTACATTGACAATATTGTAAGTGCTCAATAGGACATGTACAATATGGTTTTGATTTTACAAGACCTAGCACAATTCCATATGCGACACTAGAACTACCCTCATATGTTATTGCAAAATTGCTGTGGCGTTTTGCTCTGACATACTCAATACATGAATAAAGCTGATGATCAAAAACAAATCTTTGATAAACTACAGCTGACCTGTTAACTAAATCTAGATTACGATTAATGGCATTTTGAATTGCAAGTGCAATATTTGCATCCACGTTAATATGCTGACAAGAGCCCAAGGTAGATAAACCACCACACCTATCACCATGCTGAAACTTCACATTTCCAGTAAGTTTCTCCAACAGATTTATCACTGAACTACTGGAATTATTATCAATGCACGACCTTGACAATGATGAGACTGTTTTGTGTAACAGAAACGTATCAGTTATTTGTTGTGGCACATACTGTGTGCCATTAAACATTTTCAGCAATGAGTGGTTATGAGCAAACATGAAGGCAGAAGTGGCCCATAATGGTCCACAGTCTCTGACACAATGCACAAGATGTGTGACAGAATGAATGTTGAATGTACAATGATTTAGCCCATAAAGCATTTCTACTTGGGTAACAAACTGGGTTAGACATGCTTCTGCTTTATGTAATGCTACATCAGTGATATTATCCCCCAAGAGCATATAGATACCATAGACATACAAGAAAAAATGATTTAAATATTGTACTGGCAGGATGCCTTGAAGGATTACTAGGCTATACAGAAGAAAAGCTCGCCACTCAGATGCTTTCCAGAAATGCCTTTCTGACAAAGATCTTGGAGCACGGTGAATCTCACTGGGTGGACTAATATCTCCTAAGCTTTCATCTATCAGATGAACCCTCCTTCCAACATAATAAGCCTCCTCATGGTTTTTACTGTCAACCCACAGACTCACCATTTGTCTTGTCACACCCAAACAAACTGAGTGCATGTAATCTGCACATATTCCTCTCACAGTATCGAAGGAAGGTAGCAGATCAATGACTGACATACCCTTAACTCCTTTGACAGAATTTTGTGGTGAGGAAAAAAGAGCATATTCAGCTTGCTTTCTTGCAGTTCTATCGATAACAGGTGGTCTGTGTGGATAGTAGCGTGTTGGTGGACCGTTACCATGTTGAACTGCAACTCCTGGGGTTTCACACCAGTCACAGCCATGCTTGCCATTGAACTGTTTTGCATTTCTGACAATGGCCCGTGCTGGTGCATCTCCACAAAATAAAAGGGGAACAACCTTTTTTGGTTGTAGCTCATCCCCAAAGAGCATACCATCTTCCTGTAGGTGCTTACATTCAAGCACAAAGGGCTTTAAGTATGAATTCATACATGGTTTATCTCCAAACCATAGCCCTAACAGAAGCATGTTCTCTTTCCTCAAATGTGGTGGCAGTTCGTTTACTGAAGCCTGTAAAGGCCAGATTGAATACTTAGATGAATTAAACACTGAAACACCATCTGTATTCCAGGTCAATGAGATGTCATTCCCATTAAAGTTATGTTTGTTAAGAAGTTCCTGGTATAATTGAGCTGTAGTAATGTCATTTATAGATTGCATGTTTAAAAGCGAGGTGACATCCCGGTTAGTTAAATGGTTAAAAAGCTTTGGGTCTAATAGCAATGATGTAATCTGCTGCTCCACAGGAATATAAATAAAAAAAGTTACCATTTTTAATGTTTTCAGCTCCACAAAACTTTGTATTACATGCATCACATTCTCTTGCTGATCGGTCTGTTCCCAAATAAGATTTGCACGTTGTGCAGTAGAAATGAATCTGAAAGCAAAAAACAAAAACAAAAATTCAATTGACAATTTGGCTAACCCTTGCCTTAACTGTGCACAAGTGATTTAATTTATTAATCAAAAGCAATGCCTGCACATGATTGTTGGTGCATTTACATTATCCCTCCTTTAGTAACCAAAAGTATATGGCAGCTGTTTTTGCAGGCTAACAACCTTATGTAAACAGCAAATTTAGTATTAGATAACTCACCTCTGATGTTCCCATATTGAATGATTTGTAAAATCTGTATTTTGTTGGGGGCACAGTTTCTGGAAAAAATGTATTGAGCAATTGAAGTAAGTCCTTCAATGCCTCGTCTGTTAAGATATGAGTAAAAGACTTTGATCTTTTGTAATAGTGGCTCCAGGATAAATTAGTTCATTACTTGTACTTGAATCATCCTGTGGAGAAGAAAATTATTACCATGCATTAGGGAGCAGTCATAAATAATCGTGGACATTCTTATTCCACCATATCCTGGGCTACCAATATCAGACCTGACACCCAATTTCATGTTTGCAGTGCAGTGCTAGATATATCTAAATTCTAATAGACACAATGCAAAAGTAATACTTGTTTGTTTTGTTTTTCTATTAAATACGATAGATATACCATTGCTGCAACAGGTGGTGAAAGACCTTAAAGCACAAATAGAGAAGGTACCTCAGGCATTATCTCCCAAGACAAGGCCAAATTCACCAATATGTCTGCCATCTTCTCCAATCGATGTGGACAGTGAACTAGACTTGGTAAGTCAACACAATCACATATCTTCACATTAATAATTATTTTATTTGTATAATATTATGATGTGTGAAGGATCAACATTTGTGCCAGAGTATCATAATCATAACGTGAATTACATTTTTTGACTTTTTGTAAAATGTGTTCTTTTTGAACCATTAATTTTTGTAGATTTAGTTTTAAAATGCTATCAACGCTTGCTTGATTTTATGTTTTCATTCATTTTGTTGCTATAAAATTAGATAACATTGTTCACTTTGGTATTCAATAGTTGTTTAAATAATTGAACAATAGACCTTTCCGCATGAAGTGAATCGGAACACGTGATCTTTCTTTTTCACAAATCTGATTGGCTAATGTCCAATGTTTGTCCGAAGTTTTGGGTGTCCAAAGTTTTGTGAGAGCCAGTCTAATCTCTTAACGCATTTATCTCCACGTACTTCATGTGGGAAGGTCCATTGATTGTGAGAAATAACATTGATTTTTTGTATATTAAATTATTTTACACTTTTCAGCAAGGGCTTTGATAGAAACTGATCTTATATTTGGCTAATCAATTAATATTAAATATTTCATAGGTTACTCTTTGCCCGGACATTGTGATATCCAGGGGTCAGTATGCTGCACTGAAACCAAAAAAAACAGCAAAAGAATTTATTTATGTAATAATGTCAATGATGTGGACGAGAGAGGTGCTAGCCACTCATTCTGTGTCTGGCAAGGCATCAAATGCCTTCAAAACCTTGGAGGCAAAACCCCAACTGGATTCAGCAAAAGTGAAGAGCATTTGTGGTAAGATTATAATTACATGTAATTTGCTATCGTTTATAATTATATTTTTTTGAAGGTTATTAAACATAGTCCTAGATGAAATTTGTAGGGTATTGCTGGGTTGCACATGGTGGCTGTGTTGGTTAGTTGGTTAGCATAATATTATTCAGACACTATTACTACCCTGACAAGTAAAATTGTCTAGCATCAGATGCTGCAACCATCTTTAACAATTGCTGGATTGCAATCAATCCGGTGGTGTATGATACAGTCATATTACAATAGTGTAGGCAGGATTGAGTTAATTAACTTCTTCACAACCAGGGGTTCTCCCGTAATGACAAGTAAAATAGTCTGGTGTTAGACAGAGTTACATGTAAATGCCAAAGTCTGCATGGTTTGAAAATGAACCATACCGTAGGCAAGAAGGTAATATGGAAATTAACTCCTTAGTTTATACTGTATCCCTGCCATTAGACCTTTCCCTGTGCTAAAATTGTCTGGTGTCACCCAGAATAAATCCTTAATGTGGGCAAGAGACTATAAAGGGTTAAGACAAAATTGATGTGCATGGCAGTAATGTTAAGTTTTTCAAATTTTACAGAGTATGCTTCCAAAAAATATGGCATTTCACCGAGTGAAGCAAAACAAATAATGAGCTCCAAAGTGCAGAACATAAGGTAAAGTCGTCAAGGCTCAGATCAGAGTTAAACAAATACAAGAGTAAAGATTGTGGTGCTTTTATTTTTTAATTAAGTATTCTTGTATCTATTTATTTGTAAAATAACTGCAGTTTTAAATTGTTGGGCATGTGTTGCCTAGCATTTCTTCAACATATTTTCTTAATTTCTTTCCATATTTATTTATTTGTAAAATACCTGTAGCTATTTTAAACAATTAAATAAACTAAATTATTGAATATCAATACTTTAAATTCAATTACTTCAATGTTGTGGATCATTATTAATAATATGGATATAAATACTCTTTACATTTAATGGCATGTTTATTAGGACAAACCATAGAATATATTGTTGGGTTCTAAATTAATACCGTGAAGACTGTTCTATTTCATCTGAATAGAATATTCTAATGCATATTCACGAATGTCCTGTTGAATGTCTTGTAGTATGTCTATTGCATATTCTATAGGATATCCTATAGAATATTCAGAAAGAATCCATAGAATATTCTATTACATCTTAGAATATCCTATTGAATATCCCATAGAATATCCCATAGAAAATCCAATAGAATACGTCCCAAAATCTCATAGAATATTCTATAGAACATTCTACAGAATTTACCTATGGAATATTCTATTGGATATTTTTGTAAGGGCAATAACTATGTCTACGCGAAAGACCTGATCAGACATTAGGAAAGCAAAGAAAGAAAGTATTATTTTCACACATGTACAGCGTTCAATATGTCAGGTCTCTTCGCCTAAATTATATTACACAGCTTCATGTTTACCTAGAAAGTGTCACCTGCAAGTTTACTTAATCACCGTCGTGTGCAATTGTAAGCATATATAATATCAAGATACTTGCCAGCGACATTTATACTGCCCAATAATTATGCCTGTGAACACATAAAACACATCCGAGACAGAAAGACTTGATCAGACACCAACGCAGGCAGTTGACAAGATGTTCGACATAAAACGACATATGCTTGTTTTGTTTTCATTATATTTTCATGCTCGATGTATTCAGATGATCTGGAAGGTTGTGGTTTTTCAGCAGCACTTCTTTCTTTCTAAATATCTAAAAAAGTTATTTTACCTGGAGTCCGTGTTTGTTAAAATAATTGCATCAAAACATGCGTTGAATCCTCTTGTCGTGCTTGACTCTCAATTCAAAGCTTTCCTTCGCGTTTGTCGGCAGCCAAATATGATGGGTAGAAGGTTTCTCTAATATATATATCAGCCATTTTTAGCCACGGGATATAGGGCTTCTCTTGTCTTGAAAACAATGTTTCCGAAGAAACCGTCTGGCCAGTTGAAATGCTTAGACCAAACAGTGCGCCATACTGTATCTTTGCGTTCGCACTTAACATCCTAACATTGACATCATTCTATTGCTTCTGGTATTAAATCTTCATCGTAAACTTCCCTATGAAGTATTGTACCGTTTTTAGAGTCTGGCTTGTTGAAACATCCGAATACAACACACCGCGAAGGTATTCCGTCCTCAATTGTATACTAAACAACTGTAGTCGCAAATACAGTTTGTCCCGATTTGACGTCATCAGCCTTATTCGGACTCAGACTCTTTTCGCCATGTTTAGAACCAAATATCTCGGGAAGTTTTCATCCGTTGAAGGAGTGTTATATATCGTTAGAATCGTCTCAATACGGCCGATTTTTAGAAAAAAAAGAAAATTCTCGTATATGCACTTTAAATTGACACTAATAACAATTAAAAACTGGACCTCATTTTCTATGAGCAATAGTCAATTGGTCATAAAACCTTGGGCATGTTGTCTAAATGTTTTAATAAATGGTGTGATTTATGAATTACGGTATTTGAGATATGGCTTTTGTTGTTTTTCGAGGATCATGGGGCAGCCCACTGAACTGCCTAGCTTACAACTCTGCTATACATTGTTTATTATACACATACCATGTCTTGTGTTTTACTCAATTCCTCTGAGTCAATTCAACTTGTTTCAATGGGTTAGTTTTTAGCGATTCATTAAGGAGATTGCTGTACAGGTATGTAGTTTTAAATAGAAAATAGAACAATCTTTTGGTATTGTAGGAGGAAGAGAGTGGACGAAGGAAGCAACTTGTAGAGCTTAGTATCGGTGACCTAAAGGAAAGATCTAAAATCTACAAGTGTAGCAACCTAACTAAATACCAGGAAAGTGTTAATACTGCAGCTTTCGAAGTGTGTACTGGTGATGCCAATCTCCTCTTAAATAAAGGAAAATTATTCGAAGAAGCCAGGAGAAAAATTGATTCAACTGGATACGAATATGCAAAAAAAGTATCAAGATCAACTGTTTATGGTTCTGCCCAAAAGCCGTCTAAACCAAAGCGAAAATATGTAGGTGCTGAAGTTCGAGCTTCCCGTGTTGCTGAGTTAAATGAAGGTATTTCCTCTCTTAAAGAAACAATGGAATTATTATGCAAACAAAAGGAGCAATACAGTAATGCAGAGAAATTTCTTCAGGCTGCAGATACCAACTCAACCATCCTTCAAAAGGGTCGGGAAAAATGGAAGCTTGAGAAAGAATTGAAAGTACTGAAGAAAGCTGAATCTAAGTCCAAAAGTTTCTCAAAGAAAAAGTGTCAGAGAAGTGAAAATAAAACTGATTCGCAAAGCAATGAGTCACAGGCAGGCAATGAGTCACAGGCAAGCACTGAAATAGTTAGCAGTGATAGTGAAAGTGAGATGGATTCCCAAGAAGCCATGTCAGGGGCAGCATTAGTAAGAGAAAATTTGTACTTCTGTTGCCAGTACTTCAACTGCTACATTAACACAGAGCAAAGCCAATAGTGAATCTGTACAGGATTTTCAGGAATCCCCAAAGTAAATTCATTTTCTTTGGGGGACAAAAGCGAATGTCAATTGAATGATGAAGAATGCCTTGTTAAGTTTAGAAAATATTTTAAACAGAATCTCACTGAAGGATGCAAATTGAACAACGATACATATGTAACATGTATCAAAGACATGACTTTAGCTCAGTACATTACTGCAGTCCAGAAACATTGTAATGATCTCAATCATGATCTTAATTGTCCAAAGTGCAAACCTACTATTATGGCTGCAAACATAATAATGGAAAAGGGGATTGTTCCGTTGTCATCAGTGTACAAGCAGTGTTTTGGATCTGTGTATAAATCAGACAAAGCTGTTAGGCGTATAATTCAGCTTCCAGTCATTATTTTCCGTTGCTTTAATCAGTTGTTTGTAACTGAGTATGTTGATGGAATTGACTTTATAAAACTTGTTAGTTGTGTTTCCAAGTTTGTTCCACAGAAGAATATGTCAACGGGAATGGACAAGGAGAGTTTGAAATTGTTGTGTGAATTAGCAAGTAGTGAGAAAGACAGAAGGTTAATTCGAGTTGCATCATGTCAGGGAAAATCCGGAAACGAAGCAAAAGCAATGGGAATTTCTAGTCTAAATAAGGAGAAGCAGATGGTATATGAAGCCGTGCAAGAGTAGCGTGAGATTAAAGAAGCTGTGAACAGGATTGCTCAAGCCAAACTTACTGGCATGACGTCTGTTGACTCTGATACCAGCAGTTCTTCAAACACCAGTTGCGATGGGGAATCTGGGGAATCATGTGTCTGGGAAAGTGATGATCATAGTGAAGAAAACGTTGATTCAAGCACTACAAAGGAAAGACATTGGTCAAAGGAACAGACAGAAAGTTCTTCACGTCAAACAGTTTTACCCAGTCAAGCTGATCTTATTTCAATATTTAAAGAAAATAGCATGAATTGGCTTTCATTTGTTGAATATTTGAAATTAAACATTAACAATCTATCTGAAGAGAGTTTAGAACAGCTAGTAGAAGACCTTTCCCATTTCATTCCAATCAGTGATCTAACTGAAGAGGAACAAATACATGCTGACCAGTCTTACCAAGTATTTCTTGCAGTAAAAGATGATGAAACCACCAGAGCAGATACCGAAGTGGTCACTGAGTCAGAAAGCGACAATCCAGAAGACTGGGTGCAACTAAAAGGATCAACAATTGAATCAGCGAAGATGCAGAACAAAATCCGAAAACAGGTTGTTATTTTGAAAAAGTTCAAAAAGAGACTTATTTCTAAAGAAGTTGTTCGTCGCTCCTTACTCAAGAGAAAAGTTCCAAAGCGTGTATCTAGGACGTTACTAAAATACCCTAATATTGGAAAAGATATTGAGAATTTTGCCCGTGAGAATCGGATTGGAGCGGATTCATGGAGGACGGGAATTTTAAAGTTCAGTGGAAATGTGAAACGTGGACCAAAGCTGAGCTATAAACGTATCAAAGAACATCTTGAGGAGAAATATGGAGTCCGTTTTGGATATGGTACCATTGTACAACTGTGTTGCGTGAAGAATAAAAGGAAACTCTGCAAAACGCTATTTTGGTGCTGCTAAGATTGTGTCCAAGCATGCTAGAAAAGGGTTTTCAGTAAAGCTCAATGTTGCCGCTCACTGGAGCTGTGCGTTTTATAAGGGACTACATTTTCTACAACTAAAGGACGGTAGAGATAAGACTGTTCTGAATAGAGATGACGCAGCTGGATTTCGATTGGATTCTACATTTACACATAAGCAACACAAGGTGCTTGCTGAAGCTGGAAATCCAGAGCTGACTACTTGGACTGATTTCTTGAACAAATATACTGCAACTCTGCAAACAACATCATATATGTTTTTGGAGACGGAAACTACACCAGAAACCTGCATAGGCGTGGTAAAAGTACACCACAAAAATCCAGCACAACATGCTAGTGATCTGGATATGTAAACAACTTTGATGAAGCCAAGTCTGCACTCAATGGAGAAATTGATTGTATACGGGTAGACGGAGCTACCGATGATGGTCCATCACATTACGAAGTGCAATTTATGTGGACTGAAAGACATATAAACTATGGTAAAGCTTGCACAATAGTCACAACAAGATTCGCAGGTGGTAGCTACCTCAACAAAGTTGAATCACAGAACGGGTGTCTTGCCTTAGGACATTCAAATGTTTTTATTCCATCAACCATCTATGGTTCCAATTTTGTCAATGGAGAACTGGATAAAGACAAGCTGACCCAGAACTTTGAAGCTGCAATTACTGTGTGTATAAATACTGTTAATGGTGCTCCTTGTGGTGGCAAACCTATTCATTTGACCAGAGGAAGTACTAATGAACTTAGCACCAAGCGACAAGAGAGGCGAGATCGATTAATAATCTTCTTGAGGGGAACTAAGAAAAAGAAGAAAGAATTGAAGGCGGCATACCCTGCAGAATATGCGTATTTTTCTAAAGTTTGGCGTGTTCGGAAAGACCACATGGTTGAAAATTTGCCAGAAAATTATATTCTAATGCTTTTACCATGCTACAAACGAGATTGTATGCATCCACTTTGTCCTAAAGGTCGTCCTGAAAAAGAGCTAACATGGTTTAAAGATGGCCCTCCTTTATAATTTATTCCTCTGCCAATTCCTGATCCCAAAAGACCTTCCACAGCTCACTGTGAGAAGTGCAGCGGAAATTGTACTGGTCATTATCTTGCGCCTGAACTGCAGTATGAATGGATAAAAAAGAATGGTAAAGGTTGTTCTGTCGAGCCTCCATCTAAAGTACTTAAAAAGTTTGTGAAAGCTCACGAAACATTTTCTGAAAATGATGTTAAATGTCTTGCTAAAGAATGTTTGCTGAGTGAATCCGATGTTCAGATGTGGCTAGAGAATGCAGACAATGGGAAGAAGAAAAAGAAGAAAGGTAACTGCCTGTTTTAATGAATAAATATAGACAGCTTAACTTAGTTAGGGCAACAGTATATTGTACAATTCTCTTTGAGATGTCACTATTAAATCGTTTTACATGCATATAGTTTTTATAATTTGCTGTCAACTGCTTCTGCAACAGGAAATCAGAGTAAGGGGAAAGATGAAGATGAAGATGATGTTTATTGTACATGTATGCAACCTTGGGGTAACAGGTTAGTAAAAACCTGTTTATATTGATTTTGGTCATTGAAAATTGAAAACTGTTTTAGATATAGACCTTATTCCAAAATGGCCATCGAATTAAAATTCTTTTATATACATATAAATTAGCCCTTATGAACTCGTTTTCATGTGGGAAATTCAAAAGAATTTTTACTTTAAAACGAGGTCATAAGGGCTCATTTATATGTACATAAAAGAATTCTAATTTGACCGTCACTTTGGAATAAGGTCTATAGCACGCATGCTGTTTTGATATTTGTTATTCTTTTGTTTCCCAGTCACTGATTCTTTTGTCTTTTATGTACATAGGTTTATGATCCAATGCGAAACCTGTGAAACATGGTACCATGGAAGTTGTGTAGGGATACAAGAAGACGAAGCGGATATGATTGAAGAATATCATTGTGATTTGTGCATCTGAATGTTTATTTTTTATTAAAGTTGATCATAAATGCTAAAATGAAAGTTCATATTTTTAAATACATGTACTCTTTTGGCATTTTACATATTCTTTTTGCAATTTACATTTAAAACTAATTTAATTTGTTATAAAGCCCCCGGGGGGGGGGAGAAAATAGAGAGATTTTACCCCCACAGGGAGGGTAAATTAGCTCACTTTTCAGCTCACCTTGGCAAAGTCCCCGCCCCAGCCCGGGGTCCCCGCTCCGGGGATGGCCGATGACATGTGCATTATGATTGCGCAAATATACGTGTCTCATTTCAAACTTACTAAGGCCTACTGGGTTGATTAACAGAAAAAGATTTTCGATTTTTAATTAAGGATCATAGCAAAACCACCTTTTGAAGCTTCATTAAATGTAAATAAAAAAATTAGGGTTGCAAGTTGAGGGTGGGTCGTAAAATACACTAAAATTTACGCACATAATTTCCTTGTAGCGGCCCAAATAATATTTAGGCGGACGACGATATACATGTTTTGGACATTTCATGCGCGCAGCAAAGGCCAGTTACTCGGCACTGATGACAGGAAATATTTAGTAAATTTGTCTACAAAATTTTATTACAAAATTTATTTGTTGCGTTTATATCTTTATAGATTTAACCAAGCCTTTTTCACTGTTAATCAACCCACAGGTTGTGTCCGACTTAACACTCAGTAGGCCTTAGTAAGTTTGAAATGAGACACGTATATTTGCGTAATCATAGCAATCAAAAATATAAAATCTCTTTCAACAATTACGCGTATATACGTACGTAATATCTAATCCAATGACCTTAATTGAAGTATCGACGGCATATCAATTTCTGTCTCAGCTAATAAACGTCAAATCGGTTTTCGGAAAAATTGCAGAACAGCAGATCAGTTACTAGTTCTAAAAACTTTAATAGATGTTTATAAGTCAAAACGAAAACCAATTTTTGCCTGTTTTATCGACTTTAAAAAAGCCAAGACAGCGTGTGGAGAGAAGGACTTTTCTTCAAACTTATTCAATATGGTTGTAGTAAGAATTTCATACGTCTAATGCTAAGTATGTATTCCTCAGTTGATTGCTTGGTAAAATTGGATAAGGGAAGTACTCCTTTCTTTAAGTCCCATATTGGGGTAAAACAAGGATGCAATCTAAGTCCCACCTTATTCAACATGTTTATCAATGATATACCTAATCTATTTAACAGCTCGTGTGCCCCAGTAAAACTGGATGAAACTGATTTAAATTGTTTACTTTACGCAGACGACTTAGTTTTACTATCCGAGTCCAAGTCTGGCTTACAAAACTGTCTCACAAAGCTTGAATTTTACACTAAGAA
This sequence comes from Corallium rubrum, assembly GCA_964035015.1. NCBI lineage: Eukaryota > Metazoa > Cnidaria > Anthozoa > Scleralcyonacea > Coralliidae > Corallium > Corallium rubrum. The sequence continues at coordinate 222,976 of CAXIUP010000064.1, read as the reverse complement.
ATGGAAGTTGAACATTAATTTAAAAAAATCAAAAGTTTTATTGTTTGGAACACCAACCGAAAGACGTGCACACTTCTCATCAATTTGGTCTTTTGGGAATATTGCTCTAGAGCAAGTTGATGAATATTGTTACCTTGGTATTACTTTTCACTTTTCCGGTAATTTTAAACGAACACAAAAAATACTTTATGGTAAAGCAATACGTGCCTATCACTGTTTATTCAAAAGTTTTTCAAACGTGGAGAATGTACCAATAAAATTACCATTAAAACTTTTCTCTTCAACAGTAGTTCCCGTTTTACTGTATTGCTGCGAAGTTTGGGGTCCATTCTTACTGGGTAAAATAAACTCATTTGCGATGTTTAAAACCAAAATTTTTAAATTAACAAATGATATAGAAAGACTACATCTAAAATTCTGCAAAAGAATCTTAGGTGTTCACTCAAAATCTACTAATTTAGCTGTCTATGGTGAACTAGGAAGGGCGCCCCTAATTATACAAATAGCTACACTTATAACAAAATATTGGTTTCGCATCAAAAGCTCAACTTTTACAGATACCCTCGCTGGTGAAGCAGCGAGTCTGTATGGACTCTAATTTACAACCAATATTATTCACAAAATATTTACTACAACTATGTAATATAGAAGTTAATAATTTTAAACATTTTGTAATACCACCCGAAGAACAAGGACATTTTTGCCATTACTTGAGGAATAAATTACATGAGTTTTATACTGAATACTGGAAAGAGCAGATTCAACAAGGTGGAAACAATGGCAAATTAAGAGTCTTTAAAAAACTGAAAATAAATTTTGGCTTTGAAAAATATCTTTCTTCAATTCGCAACTTCTACCAAGACCTTTTCATGTATGTCATTGCTATGCAAGACAAAACAATTATGACCTTGGTAGCTAAATACTGTTTTAATGTTTTAACAAGTTTTGAAAGTTTATAGTTGAGCACGTAGTTTAGTTTATATGTTATATGTATGTATCTTATATACCAAATCTGATATTTATGTTACCAGGGTTAAGTCACGTTGGCCTGAAAAACAGAGAAAAAGAGAAAAATCTTCTCGACGTTTTGAGCGAAGGCCCTTCGTCAGGAGAAATTAGTAAAAAGATATAATGTTGTTGTTTGAATAAATATGTGTTCGCTAATAAGCATAAGTAAATGTATTTTATTAACCGTTTGTTAGTAAGCGATTAACCAAGTTTCCGGCAGATTCCGTTGATTCCGTCGATTCCGTTAAATAGAGATGCCGATGATAAGGTGGTAATGCCAGGAGAATTGGGTATATTAAAGTGATATTGGGCATTTCACTCGATTACATAGCATGTTCTAAGGATTTTTGGGTGAAGGAAAATTCGAGTGTAGAATATATACATTTTGGGACCAAACCGGGACCAGCTGCAAAAAATGCAACTACACAGGCCTTCCAGCAAGACTTGAACCCACGACCTTGTGATTCTAGTGCAATGCTCTGACAACTTGATTCTGATTGGTGGCAACTGACAACTTGATTGTGATTGCAATGCTCTGATCACTGTGGCTCAGTGGTCAGAGCATTGCACTAGAATCGCAAGGTCGTGGGTTCAAATCCTGCAGGAAGGCCTGTGTAGTTGCATTTTTCACAACTGGTCCCAGTCCCAGTTTGGTCTTAAAATGTATATATTCTACACTCGAATTTTCCTTCACCCAAAAATCCTTAGAACATGTTTAATAAATTGTTCTTTGACTCTCAACTTACCTATCAATATTGTTTGTTGACCATTGGCTGTAACACAGTGGCAATATTCAAAATTTCTGATGAAAATTTTAAAATCTTCGACTCACATGCAAGAGATTCATATGGTGTTCCACACCCATCTGGCCATGTGTGTTAATTACAATTGAACAAATAGATAATCTGGTCTATATCTCCAAAATATTTACCCTCAAAATATTGTTACACCCTTTGAGATCAAGGGAGTTAAATTATTAAATATAGACACTCAAAATGACAATCTCACTAATTTAATGCATGGGAATTCATGTGTATCTACCAATCAGAATCAAGTTGATAAAAGTAGGCAAAAAAGGTTGTCTGAGCGTCGTCGAAAGTACAGAGAGATGACAGAGAATGAATCGGCTGAAAATACAGAAAAAATATTATCAAAAGCACGTGAGCGTGCCAGAGAGAGACGAAAAGGTGAATCTGGTGAAAGTAGAGAAAAGAGATTAACCAAAAACCATGAAAGAGTTAAACTAGCCGTACAAAATGAATCAGTTGAAATTAGAGAAAAAAGATTAACCAAAAACGTGAGAAAAAACAAACAAACTAGCTAAACAAAATGAATCTGTTGAAATCAGAAAGAAAAGATTAACCGAACTACGTGAAAGAGCTAAACTAGCTAAACAAAATGAATCAGACAAAAGCAGAGAAAAGAGGTTGTCAAGGAAACGTGAATGCACTGCACAAACAATTGCCAATGAGTCTGCCAAAGATAGAGAAAACAGGTTAGTAAAATCTTGTAAACGCTTTAGAGAGATGAGGGAAAGTGAGTTGAGAGAAGCAAAGAAAAAACGGCTTTCACAAATGCGCGAGTACAAGAAAAAGAAAACCCTGGAGCAATCAAAAACTGAGTGACATAATTAATGAATTTCACAATGATGTATCTGATGGGCCACTCTATATTTGTACATGTTGTGATCAATTGTGGTACAAACACGGTGTTTGTCTAGCAGAAAAACTTCGGCTATCAAATCCTGACTCAATCAAATACCTGAACAACATAATTAGTGTAAACAATCTTGAGTGGCTTCGCCAATCTTGTAACAAACACTCAAGGAAAAATAAAATTCCACCTTATGCGATTGCATATGGTATGAAATTTCCACAACCTAATTTTTTTTTATTTGAATGAATTAGAATGCAGACTTATTGCACCTAGATTAGCATTTCAAAAGATCATGCAAGCACCTAGGGGAAGGCAATTGAAAATAAATGGTAATGTGGTAAATGTACCAACAGATGTCACTAATACTGTAAATGTATTACCAAGGCTACCACAGGAAACTGGTACAACAAAAGTTCAATTAAAACGCCGGCTATAGTATAAGAGTTCAGCACTGTCTTTAAATGTGAGACCACATAAGGTTTTACAAGCAGCAGCATGGCTAGCAAACACTAGTACCCTATATAAAAAAGAGGGAATAACATTTGACCGAAATTGGGCAATAAACTTTAATGAAGACAGTAATAATGATCCAGGTCAGTTTCAAGTAAATGAGGATGGAGAGAACTGTAATACACAAAAAACTTCAGAAAATAACATGGCTGATTTAAATGATGGTTTTAGTGAAGATGAAGCAGAAATACCTGCAGGAGTAACGGATAGTATGCTAACAGCTACTGACTTTCTTAATGATAGTGAACGAGTATATTCCGAAATAAATATTCAGAAGAATTAGCCTACCCTGGAATATTCTTAGGTCAAATAAGACATGAAGACAAACAGCGGTTAGTTTACTATTGTGATATTTGTAAGTCTGAATTTAGAAGGTCTGACCGAAGAGCGCCATGTGTGTTGAAAATATCTTTTTTAAAACTAAAAAGCTACAATGAAAATATTGTTAGGAAAATCTCATTGCTTTGAGAAAGTGCAAACAAGGGAATAACAGAACAATAACAGCTGGTCAGTTCAAGCAACAGGGTGACTTAGAAAGACTTATTCTTACAAGTCTTATGAGTCTTATGGGTACAAGTTCTTAAGAGCATTGAGAGGCTCTCCACCATACTTTGAGAAAGAAAAATATATATATTTATTTGCTATGATCCGAAACTAGATCCTGCATCTCTGTTCTGCAGCTTTTCATCAGCAGAAACAAAATGGATCCATTTGCTGAGGATAGTTGGTAAACTTGACCATAGAGACTACAGTGATAATCAGCGAGAAAACCTAAATTGGGATGAAAAATGTAGATTAATTCAAAGTGACACAGTAACTTGTGCAAGACATTTTGACTATCAATTCAATGCATTTTGAAACGATTCTTAATGAGCAATATTGCACCTGTAAGAAAAATTAAAGATTGGTTTTACAGAGTAGAACATCAACAAAGAGGCTCACCTCATATTCACATGTTAATCTGGCTAGGTGCACCTGTATTTGGAGTTGACAAGGATGATGATGTAATATCATTTATTGATCAAATTATTACTTGCCATAAACCAAACAATAATTACACATTGCTTGATCTTGTAAATAGGCAGACACAGACATCACACTTGCCGTGAAAGGTCAAAAAATGTGTGCAGGTTTAATTATCCACAACCGTCAATGAGCACAACTAAAATACTATATCTTTTAGAAAACAGTCTTTCTCCAACTGATGTAAAAAAATTAAAGAATCATGGAAGAACATCGCAAAAAACTAAATGATCTCAAAGAGGGAGAAGATATAAGCTTTGATCAACTTCTGAGTGAGTTAACTGTGACTGAGGAAGACTATATTTTGGCAATTAGATCATTTCTTAATTGTCCTACCATATTTTTAAAAAGAATGCCAAATAAACTAAGAGTCAATAATTATAACCCTGCCTGTCTGAGTGCATGGCAAGCTAATATGGATACTCAATTTGTACTTTATGTTTATGCTTGTGCAATGTACATAGTTTCATACATTTCCAAAGCACAAAAAGGAATGAGTGAATTATTGCAAAAAGCTTGTGTTGAAGCAAAAGAAGGTAATGCCAATATTAAACAACAAGTAAGAGACATTGGCAATAAATTTTTAAATAGTGTAGAAATCAGTGCTCAAGAAGCAGTTTACATTGTTCTTCAATTGCCATTGAGAAAATCATTTCGCCAAGTCGTATTTAGGAGGTGATGAAAGAATCCAGCTCTTAAAACCAATGAGTGAGATTGAAGAGTTTCCAAACAGACTCAACATAAATCGCTCTTTCATATTTAATTATGAAACACTGAAACTAGTAAGAAAACTAAAAAACGATCAAATGCTATAATTATTAGAAGTGTCTGGTTTAATAAGGAATCTCAACCAGAAAAGCATTATCGTGAGCTCATTATGCTCTTTACTCCGTGGAGAAATGAAGCAACTGATTTAATTGGAAGTTATTCTTCTTACAAAGAACATTATCTAGCTTTAGGTAATGAAATTGCTGAACAAATGAATCAATATGCAGTTTGTGGAGATGACTTGAATGAAATTCAACAACATTTAGACCAGAATGATGACGATGATGATGATGATGATGATGATGATGATGATGATGATGATGATGATGATGATCATCATGATGATGATCAATTCGGACCAATAGCTACGCAGCATGGTGAACTACAGGATGAAAATGAGGGCAATGTTGATTTGCACCCTGATTTTACGAGTTATCAGATATTGGTATCCCATCAACATAACTAAATAATGAACCTCTTGTACCAAATGAAATGCAAGATATTACAAAAATAAACTATAGTTTTTATGGAACAAAACTATAGTTTTCAAAACTAAAGTATTTTGGAACAAACTATAGTTGTAAAAACTATAGTTTTTAAACCAAAACTATAGTTTCATAAACTACAGTTAATGCTTTAAACTATAGTTTTTTTAACTATAGTGTTAAAACCATGAAAGTATTTTGGAACAAAACTATAGTTTTCAAAACAAACTTTCGTTGAACAAACTAGAGTTTTAAAGAAAACTGTACTTAAGAAAATTATAGTTTGCAGAATGCCAGAATCATAGTTTTCTTTACGTTTATTATTTTCCAACCAGTATTTTTTGCGAGAATGAAATATTTTTGTGGGGAATAAGCAAGCCTGTAGGTTTCGCCTTTGACATTTTCAGGCACCTTAATAATTGGTTTACACAAGGTTGTAACATAATTGGCTAAGATGCTTTGCCAATTGTGTAATCAAGCAGGGAAACACTGTTTTGCAAGCTTACTTACTGAGTCCTATATATATACAATAATCACAAGGGTGATGTCACCGCTTAGTAACTGGAAATGTCACCAAGTTGACAAAACAGGTTAGACTGACATGTCAGCTGAATTGTTTCAAGTAAATGAAGATAAAATAAAAGTTGACAGTGGTGAAAGGATATATACATATTAAAGTTCTAAAAATAAAGCTAAGGAAATAGAGATAGTTCTTTGCTGGCCTTTAGGCCATTGTTCAGTTCAGGCTTTCTAAATTTGATTAGAAGAGCTTCTAAAATAAGTAATTGATTTGTATTACCAAATTTACAAGAGTGAATTATTTTAAAGTCATTAAATATTTGTTCGATATACTAGGTCCAAGAAGAGGGAAAACAGAGGTGTTATTAAAGAACAGCGCGGCCAGTAACATACCTTGCGGCTGAGCGACCGCGCCACCCCGAAATCCAACTACGAGCTTTTTAACTGTGTGGGATGAAATCGCAGACGCATCTACCTTTCGATGGCTTTCAGCGTTAGCCAAAAGCCGCGGAACGACTGCGGAATTGCTTCTCTGTGGTGCGTTGGTGTCCACAAGTGCGCTGCTCGGCAAAACGACAGTCAAACTTTTTCAAAATTATCACGAGCATTCAAATATCTTTGTGATAGCTCTTGCCCCTTCTGGAGCTGTAAAAACGCCTGCCTGTATGACAAGTGTGGTACGCCCCATTGTAAACCACCTCGAAGTCAAAGCTGAGACGAGTATTTTAGTGGATGACACAATGTGCAATGGCTTGTTTAATTTTTATAACGCAAAGCAGAAGGTAACCCCGTTGCTATGTGTTGACGAAGTGTACCCATTGCTTAAAAGTGTCACCAACCCGACAAAAGCTCGATCGCAAACGTCCCCTCAGCATGGAGAGATTCTGCAAGCTGTACGACGGAGACTATTGGCACTGCGTGAAAGGAAATAAAGGCGCAAGAGACGGAGTACCTTTGCGCGCTTGTCCATGTTGGCCTTCACAACGCCAAAATTATTTTTGTCAGAAGTATGGCCAAAAATAATCGAAGCAGGAAATGGTTTGGATCATAGAGTGTTGTTGTTCTATCAGTCAAAACGTTACTTGGAGTTGGAAGAAATCGAAAGAGCCACCATGCAGTTGGAAGAATTTAGTTTGTTGTCATTCGATGCCGTTTATGAGAAGATCTACGCGGAGCACAATGGTGAAGCAGTGGTTGAGTACAACACTCTGGAGCCTGACGCAAAGGATGTTTTTTCCCACCATGCCAAGTGAGAAGACCCAACGGACGAAAACAATGCGCGATCGTCTTCACCAAAAGATGCTGAGAGTTCGTCAAAGAGAGTAAAGAACGGCCTTTAGTTCAAATTTCTGCGGATTTCTATTGTTTTCAGTAGGGTTTTATTTGGTTAAGAATCTTAAAGCAAGGGGAGGGTTTTGATACATCCCCAGGGAAAAGTGGGGTTGATGAATAGAATTAATTAATATTCACGGGATTTATCTGTATAAAACCCTGGAAAGCCGGGTTTTATTCATATAAAACCCGGCTTTCCCGGGTTTTATACAGATAAATCCCTGTAAAGCTAGCTCTGAAAAAGACAGTGAGCATCCATCCTATATATATTATTCACGTATAATTAAATTACAACAAAACTTCAATGATTACGTTAACAACAAAATTATATATACTTTATATCACACAACTCGAAGTTGAATGTGCAGTTATCAAAGTACCCTCTTTCCTTGATTTCTAGCTGTGCCATACTTTGCCGTGCCTTTTTTTCTTCGATTACACAAGGAGGTTGCTCGTCCTTCACGCTACATTCTTCCCTATTTCTCTTTACTGCGGAACCAACATCCTTTTCATTCACGCCACGACTAGGTTCGAGCTTAAAGTAACTGTTGTTGCCACCATCTAGACACTTAGAAATACCTATCTTAGTCTTTATATCTGGTCTTTCGTACCTTTGTAGCGATCTCACGTCACGATGTCCAGTCCTCTCCATCACATACTTCTGAGGAATCCCTTTGGCTAGACCCCTTGTTGCTGTTGTTGCCCTCAAACTGTGGTTCGTGAAGTGGCCTTTAATGGCGGCAGCTTCGCATAACCTTCGTACCGTTTGTCCTAACGGGTTATGTCCCACTGGATTGCGTGTAAACCATACTAATACACCAAAACGAAAGAAAATGGTCGTTAGAAAAATGCCGAGATTCTCTAATTTTACATGTGTTACTAAATTTCCAGACTTACCTTCATCTCCATCATTAATCTGTCGTTTAGGCGCAAGATAAAAACTTCCCGAAACACCTGTCGGACATCTTGCAACGTATTTTTTGTAGACCTTCACCAAACATCTTTCCACAACATCCTCGTTGGCGTAATGCTCAATTTTTTTTGGTTTTATTGACCGATGTTTCAGTCCACCTTGATTGTTCTTTTCTCCAAATGAATTAAACACAAGTTTCTCCGGTTCACCTCCACTGGCTTCAATCAATGTGAATTGCTCGAAACGTAGATTTCTGTGCTCTTTTCCACTTCGCAAGGCAAAATTTCTACCAATCAAAAAAACCATCGTATCCAAAAGCACTTTAGCAGAATAGTCACCAAGCAATTTAAGGCTCCATAGCTTCTCTTCCTGCTCTTCTGTAAAAGCTTCTGCTTGTCTAACATCAATGCCATACCCAAGTGTACTCAACCTCTTCATTTCGCTGTCCAATGAATCGTGAAATTTCTTAAAGCATGAATTCTCAAACAAATTCAAATCTGCTTTACCGTTCTCTCGAAAATAACGTTGAATACCACAACATAACTGATATAACGAATTCGGCGGGTATGGTTCTCCGCATGGCTTCTTCTTTCTTATTTCAACCACAAATTTTGCTAGCCAATAGTTTATTTCATCATTGTTGTGCAAGTTTAGAATGTCTGGTTCAACAAATGTGAACAAATCATTCTCACGTCTCGTAGCTTCGCCATTTCTTATTTCCGCCCATTCTTTCCAAACACTAACCGCCCAGTTGGTATTATGTCTTGTGCCTTTGGGTATCCGCTCAACATTTCGTTTCTCAAGCTCCCCATCAGAAACTACAACCACCCTCTTGGTTTTCTCCTTATTCACTTTTGGTAGTGGTGATTGTTTTTCATCAGGCAGCTCTAACTCCCCTTCTCCGAACAAAAATTCATGGATTACGTCTACATTTTCATCGGATTTTGTTTGGCTAAAAACATTTTGCGTTATAAACATATTATCGTCGTCGCTGCTTGTATTCGCCATACTGTCTCACGTAAACAACACCTATCCCTAGAGCTTCAGCAATATAGAATCTAACTATTAGACATTACTGGTGCTTTACAATCTAATTATCATAAAACAAAATTGTTTTTCAATCCTTAGAAATTTGAACTAAATTAGTTAATTACCTCGAACGTCGGCTCTTAGCTGGATAAATCCCTCGGGATCGTTGCCCTCAGAAAGTATCCCTCGGGCCCTCCGGATACTTTCTTCGGGCACGCCCCTCGGTCTTTATCCAGCTAAGAGCCTCCGTTCTCGGTAATTAACTCTTACTAAATTGGCGTTGGTTATGCACGTGCTGTACGATCACCTGTAAAAGGGCTTGAATCAACAACTTGGCCCGATACGACGAACCATTTCAGAGCACACTCTGGAAATGGCATTGGCTTTGAACGAAAGTTTGCACAGTTTAAAGGGCTATCAGAGCTGGTAAGGTTTACATATAAGACACATTGAATGTTAAAATGATTACTTATTTTCAGGGTTATGGCGGTTGCCGCAGTTGGGTTTTGTTAATTTTTAATACGGAAACACATGGTATGGTGAGAAAAAATAAGCTAATGGTCGAGGGTTAAGTTCCTCCCCTGAAATATAATAAAAAATAAAGTTATTAGCTGTTTCAAGTAAACATGACGCTGGTATAGAAATTTTGTGAACTTGATGCAACTAGTTAACTAGACCTGCGTGCAGCAGAGCCAAAGGCAGAGTAAGGTGTTCTGACTCACTGAGGTGCTTCACTCAAACTTCCCTTTAATACTTTATTAAACAATATCCGAGTATTCTCCGGCTTCGATATATTTCTTAGGCAGAAATATATCCAACACAAAGAACAACGCAACCTTTATAAAAGAATGTAACCTTCATAAAATAATGTTGAGCACTATGATCTCTGCGAAGCAATATCAGACAGGAATCCTTGTTGATTCATTGTCAGAAAAAGAGGTGTCATTTTCTAATTGAGTTGTTCCTTTTGCGTCATTTCGGCTCTTTCTTCGCATCCAGCTTGGCTGTACTTGTTTTTTCTCTTACCATGCTCGTACCCATAAGACGTCTAACTCAAATTAAGAGGGCAAGCGATAGGGTTAGAGGATTAATTGTATTTAAAATACGCGTTTTTATTATGTCGAAGAAGAGCTAGGCCAAGAAGGACCTTGGCGGAAAAATCAAAACATTAGTAAGTATATTAACAACCACTGATGCCGCCGGGCGTTGAAAGATGTTTGCAAGGTGGAGTATCGAATACAGCGAAATATTATGTTTCCGTCCTTAATTAAAGGTTTACCATTTCAAACATCCATATATTTGATGCTTGTAGAATTGTGAGTACGATAAGTTTACACCGCAAAACAACTCAGTCTAAGCTGTCTAGATAAAAAACGCCATAAATTACTGACTGTGCATGTTAAATGACGTGTCTCGTTTGTTCCAGCAGCAATATTTAACGGTTTTTGACTCGGTAAATTTCTATACCAGCGTCATGTTTACTTGAAACAGCTAATAACTTTATTTTTTATTATATTTTGGGGTGAAAAACGATTTTTTAAAACCCAGGTAAAAAGTCGTCCGGACTGTTACTCAAACTTGTGAGAGAAAATAAAAGGAAAATGAAAACAAAGGAATACGAAAACAAAACAAAACAAAACAAAACGAAACGAAACGAAACAAAAACAAAACAGGAAAATGAAAACAAAGGAAGCGGAACGCCACTCATATTTTCGTTTGGGACAGACTTGAATTTAAAACTATAAAGAAAGCTCAACTGAAAAAATCAGGGCTGCAAGTTTCGGGGGAGTTGGATGGACTACAGTATATTGTTAATTGGAAAAAATCTCTATGTATTTTTGGATGCAAACATTTATTTTCCACTTGTCTTGTGTTGCTTGTCTTGTTTTATCCTGCACCTTTTCTTTAATTAGCTTATTTATATCATCAAGGCAGCCTTATAATTAAATAAAACTGTGATCATTCCTTGTATTAACCATGAAAATGTTTCTCATTTGCAATGGAAGGGTCAATAAATAGTAACTGGTCACTGTATATTAATCATTAGAATAAACCAAATAGTGGTCTATCACAAATCATGCATCTTGATTGGCTAAGCAACTCAAGGTCTGACACCTCTGTTGTTGTTTAGACCACTAGTAGGTTTATAGTAAAACAATTAGAAAACTTGTCCTCCTTGTTTATAAGCAACAGTCGACTCAGGCTTCACCAACTGCTCATAGACAACTCGGACTCTTTGTCTAATTGTTAAATACACTAATATTTCCAAATAGTTAGAATATTTCCAAATAATTAGAATATTTCCATATACATATATACATATAATTATACATATGTACATATATGTATATACATATATATATATATATATATATATATATATTGTTGTTAATTGGCTCTCCCAATTGCCACAGATGCTGTAACTCACAAAATTTAGCCTGATTCACTGACATTGTATGATCATCAAAAAATTACAATACAAAGCAAATTTCAAAAATACTTGGCAGTAGTTTGTCCACACTAGTCCAAATTGTCTGTTCAACCTAGTGTTTTGACCCAGATCGAAAACCTTAATTTAGTCAAAAAGAACTGATGTTTTTGTGCTTTTGTATCAAGGTCTAAATCAAATAAGTTACTGGTATATTAAGAATTTTATGCTTGGCTATACTGTATATAGGTACTTCAATTGTTTTCTTATTGTTAAATTAATCTTCTTAAAAATAAAGAATAAAATTATCTTCTACACCATCTGAACACTATTGAATTTATCTTGTAAAATGGATTGTCTTTTGTAGTGCCTTAACATCAGAACATCAACTGTGGTGCGCATTGGTGTATCAGAAGAAGACATCATAAAGGCGATTTTAGTTTCCCCTGGCCCATTTTGTACAGTTAGGAGGGTTTACAACACCTTTTCTTCCAAGCAGAGACCCCGGCCAGAAAATGTCAAAGAGGTTATGAGGAAGCTGCAAGACAAAGGGCTTGGAACCTATGCCCAGGTAAACAGGTCAGCAGCATTTTATAAAACCCTACCAGATGTTGTTGATTCCACCAAACTGGCACAATACCAGATAACACCAGAACTGAACCAGCAATGCTTCTTAAAAGAAGATGCCAAGCTGACAAACACCCAGCGAGAAGAATTGATGCAGTCTCACCCAGCAAGAGAGGCACTACAAAGATATATAAATCCTGAGCAACATGCTTAATGAAACAATACAGTAATGCTATGTTAAGTTTAATTTTTTACCACTTGTAGTTTTATACCACTTGTAGTTTTATACATTGGGAAAGCAGTCATTAATAAGAGCATGAAAACATAAAAATAAGTTATATTTTCATTTTCGTCAGAAGCTACTCTCATTATTTTGAAGCACTTCTGTCTTAACTTTACTTTTTTGCTACATACCAGTTACAAGACTTCTCTAACATTCAGGTTGATCATGCACAATAAAATGTAAACATGACATAAACACCAATGACAATGAGCTGTTCACTATAAATAATGTTACCGTATGTTACCATATATATGTTACCGTACATTATTTAACATCAGCTATTCCGAAACAAACAAGAAAAAATAAACTAAGTGTAACAGTGAAAAATTTAATTTGTGACTTTCAACGTATAACCTGCTGTATTATTCAAATAACTAAGGATACTGTAAGTCATATCAGCCAAACTTCAATGAGTCAAAATTACTATACATATTACACAAATGATATCCTTGTCTCTTTGAACAAATTCACATGTGTCCTTAGTTATGTGATAGTAATACAGTGTCAATATGATAAATATGTTACTGTTTGTGCTTTCCCATGCTATAATAACGTCTTTATCTGTAGCTTATATTTATTATACTAGCTATGTAATAAAAGTCTGGTATCTTTTAATTATGAAAATAATAAGTACACTTTTCTAGGCGCTAATAAATGTCCCCAATGGAAATATAAATTCATTAAGTTAAATTGAATCAATAAGTCATTACGTATATGTGCACCAGGTACAAAGTTTCTTAAGGCCCCAAATTTATCAAAATCAGCAAAATAATCAATAATGTAATCCCTTAATTTGTAGGCTACAACTGGATTTTGTGTACAAGACAATTGTTGTTGTCAACTGGTTTCATTTTTCTCAACAACAATCTAGAATTGAAATAAACATGCTCAAATCATGCATTTTGTATGGACAGGTTGTCCCAGAAAAGGTCTTGTTGTTTTACAGCTCAGCTGTTCTTCCTAATATTACACAAAGATAAAACAAATTCACTCTGCAGTCAGTCATTGCACAAAGATAAAAAAATTCACTCTGCAGTCAGTCACTTTAAAAGTAACAACAGAAATCATGTATACTTGTTCAAACTTCTTGACAGTATTTCAGTATTAGCCTCCACAGGAGGCTCTGTGGCAATGCTCTGTGGCTTCCTTAAACTGTGGATTTTAAGTGGTGGGAGAAATAACTCTATAGCTTACCAAATTGTTGATCGACCATCGTAACAGCAATCGTTTTCATCTTTGTCTTCTAAAACCATAGATTCTTAGCTATAAATGTGACTATACGAGCAGTGTTTTTGTTGAAAACTTGATTTGACCGAGTGAGACAAGACTGAAGGGGATTGGTATCCTTGGTCAAAATCAAGTTTTCAACCAAAACACTGCTCATATTGCTTAGAATCTATGGTTTTAGAAGACCAACACAGTCTCGCCCCTGAAATAGATGAATAGAATCTAATGACCATACGTTGGCAAATAGATGATAATGATCTATCCAGGAGAAACTCGACACAGCAGAATTTTAACATGTTCTGCGCATTCTTGAAAACTCAAAATGGCGGAAAAACAACCGAAGCGTAAGTAAAAGTTTAATATTTGTTAAATTTATAGAGTAGACAATTACATTAAAATACAAAAATATGATCGGTGTTTATACTACATTTTGCTAGAGATACCTACTTTAATAGAACACTCCTAAGGACGTTAAACGTGTTTTCTTTCAGCATGTAAAAGGCGAAAATCCGATACTTTAGAGGCAGCTGTAAGCACTGGTTTGACGCTACTCGAAGAGGGAAAGAAGAGTGAAAAAACTAAAAAACAACAGCAACCTGTACATTTTCATTTTGTGAAGTCTGGCATTATTCGACAAACACATACACCTGACAGGGCACGCGCTAAAGCACGTAAAGGTACGCTGCACTAACGTGACACGTTTATTAGAACGTAGTCGTTGACCACTAGAAATCTAAATTTTTCTGTTCTTCATCGAGTTAAATAACATTTGTATTGTTTATTTTTTGCAATTTGTAACATATCCAGTCAACATATTTAATAAAATACTCAAATTAACTATATACAGTACATGACATGACATTGTACACTTTACTGCAACATTTTATACACTTGGAATTTAGTACTGTACTGTGCACTCGACCCAAAAACCTGATGCAACTTACTTTTTAGGTATATTTATTTTAAATAATTAAACTAAGTCACTTTTCTATTGTCAGATGATTTGCCACAGACTAGTAGCACTGTTTAACACAATTTGCTTGATGAACTAGATGAGGATTCAGAAATGCAAATTTATTATTTATTTATTTACTCGGTTTAATTATACATTTTGAAATTTTACAAAACTGTATAATAAGGACGGTTATACAGAACTATGATAGTTCCTTACAAGATAAGCCACCTTTGAATAAATAACAAGATCATAAAACTAAACCTACAATTAAAATAACCTACTTTAATTACAACTACTTTAAAATTACAAGAAATCATCTACATTTAAATAGAATTTCCTGGTATACCATTTGACAATGTCCTTCTTAAAAATATCATAACTATCATTCTTACGGATGGTTAAAGGCACATTGTTCCACAAGTCCACTATACGATTAAAATAACAAAACTTAAAAACATTAGTTCTAAATCTTCTCTTTGTTAAAATTAGTTCAGACTCACGTAAGGCATAGTGAAAACGCTTAAAATTAACATACTGAAAAATATCAAAATCAGTTCTGTTAGCCATGCACTTAAAAAAAAAGCATACATCTAAAATTTCACGTCTATAACTTAGAGGTAAAAGTTTGAGTTGACATAGACGATCTGGATAATTTTCACCAATCTTTCTTATGTACCTTGTGGCACGCCTCTGTACTCTTTCTAGTTCCTTAATGTTACCAATACCTGATGGAGACCAAGCCTGTGTGGCATACTCTAGTTGTGGACGTACCAAGCTTCTGTAAAGGGTTTCCAAAGTGCGTTGATCACAATCATTACGACAAGTACGATAAATTAGGCCAAGGATTTTGTTAGCTGAATTTACGACCTTAACTTGACTGTTCCATGACATATCACTGGATATAAGGACCCCCAAGTCCTTTTCACATGTTGCTCTTGAGACGTTAACTCCATTAATAGTATAACTAGCCGCAAGTGGATTCTTTTTCTTTGTAATACATAAATGCTTACATTTCTTTATGTTGAACCGCATACTATTGTCAACACCCCAAGCACAAAGGTTATTTAAGTCATTTTGCAGCTGCATTTGGTCGGCTGGTTTTGGATATCAACCTGTAACATTTGCTGTCATCCGCATAAAGCTGAACTGTTGTATCAACATCAACGACAGCAGGTAGGTCATTAACATAGATCACAAATAAAAGTGGGCCCAAAATGGATCCTTGTGGCACGCCAGATCTAACAGGTAACCAGGAAGAAGCTTGACCATCAATAACAGTTCTATGTTGACGACCTGTAATGTAACTGTGAAACCATCTTAACAAATTACCTCTTATACCAAATGAATGAAGATATAGGTAAATATAGCTCATTGTTGTAATATATAATTAATGTAGATAATACTTTGAGGCACAGCCTCTTCTCTTTCAGATGTAGAAATACTGTGATGGGTGTAGCCAAGTATTTATACAATTTTTTAAAGTACAGTAGTTGACCATTTAATGGAAAATATTTTATACACTTTTACCATAACTGGTGACACCGATCTTCTAAAGGGTTTGTACAGTAGATCTAAGGAATTAGGCTAGCTGTGCATTGAAATGTTGAAATCTTATCAATAAAGATGTTTCAAAATTGGTTCTCTGCATGGTGTTCATATGCTCCATTATACAGAAAGCTGTTTATGAATGCTGGCTCAATTTTACAGCATAAATTATTGAAAATGTATATATCACTTTTATCAGTTGTGTATGGTAATACACATGTGATTATTACACAACTATTTAATATGTGAATGCATTCTTGTACACTTTAGAGGAGCTGGAAAGTATTATTTCTGAATGCAATGAACTGCTTGAATCTCAGCCCAGCAACCGGCGTGCTTGCAAAACCTGGTCACATCGTATGGCAGATCTCCAGTCTTCATGGGAGGAAGGCAGATCTAAAATATTTGAGATTTTGGTTGTTGGTGAATTCCTCCCCGAAGGCTCATTATGTTCAATTTGTTTAATTAATCCAGCCACTATTCGATGCCATCAGTGCGGTGACTCCCACATTCTTTGTCATCAGTGTGATCGAACTTGCCATTCAACTAAACCATTTCATGATCGAGAGGCATGGTTTGAAAATTATTTTGAATCTATTCGACCATCACAGTCTGTGGATGAAAATGGACAGGTGTTTGATGCAGGTTGGTATTTGCACATGGATTTATATACATAATATACAGTACATGTACTGTATATATATATATATATATATATATATATATATATTAATATATCTATATATCTATATATCTACATATCTATATATCAATATTAATATATCTATATATCTATATATCTATATATCTATATATCTATATATCTATATATCTATATATCTATATATCTATATATCTATATATCTATATATCTATATATCTATATATCTATATATCTATATATCTATATATCTATATATCTATATATCTATATATCTATATATCTATATATCTATATATCTATATATCTATATATCTATATATCTATATATCTATATATCTATATATCTATATATCTATATCTATATATATATATATATATATATATATATATATATATATATATATATATATAAATATTACCAGGGTTAA
This sequence comes from Corallium rubrum, assembly GCA_964035015.1. Lineage (NCBI taxonomy): Eukaryota > Metazoa > Cnidaria > Anthozoa > Scleralcyonacea > Coralliidae > Corallium > Corallium rubrum. The sequence continues at coordinate 205,636 of CAXIUP010000064.1, read as the reverse complement.
GTCACGTTGGCCTGAAAAACAGAGAAAAAATCTTCTCGACGTTTCGAGCGAAGGCCCTTCGTCAGGAGAAATTAGGGATAATATATATTATATATATATATTATATTACGGTGGCCCACAAGTATCACGGCAAAACTTACTTTTCCCACGGCAAAACTTACTTTTTCACGGCAAAACTTACTTTTCCACGGCAAAACTTATTTTTTCACGGCAAAACTTACTTTTCCACGGCAAAACTTATTTTTTCACGGCAAAACTTACTTTTCCACGGCAAAACTTACTTCTCTACGGCAAAACTTATTTTCCCACGGCAAAACGTACTTTTCCACGGCAAAACTTACTTCTCTACGGCAAAACTTATTTTCCCTCGGCAAAACTTACTTTTCCACGACCACGGAAAAACTTTGCTCACAAAACAGACGTCGTGTAATATATATATAGTGGATCAAAATGGCGGAAGGAGATGAGTTGAATTTTTCTGACGAAGAACAGGAGACCGAAAATAATGAGGAGGAACTGATTCGTTATTATTTCCACAAAGGTTTTACTTACCAAGAAATATGTCAGTTCCTGTCTCAATACCACAACAAAGAGATGAGTCTGAGCACCTTAAAGAGACGCGTTAAGCATTTCGGATTGCGAAGACGAAATCCTGAATATAATATTGATTTGGTGAGAAATGCGATCATTTCACTTCTCGAAGGTCCAGCTTGCTCGCAAGGGTATCGTTCCATCTGGCATACCCTTCAAATGAATGGTATGAGAGTGCCAAGAATGGTTGTTGAGCAACTATTACGGGAACTAGATCCTGAAGGAGTCATGGAAAGAAAAAGGCATCGATTGAAAAGAAGAGTATATCATAACCCTGGGCCAAATTATGCATGGCACTGCGACGGTTACGACAAGCTCAAGCCATTTGGTTTTCCCATCCACGGATGTATAGATGGCTGGAGTAGGAAGATCATTTGGTTGTACGTAACTCGTTCAAACAACCTTCCCAGTAACATAGCCAAGTATTATCTTGACGCAGTTGTTGCATGCAATGGTTGCCCCATTGATCTTGTCACAGATTTAGGAACAGAGAATGGTCTAATGGCAGGTATACACTCATTGTTTCGGAATGAACCCAATAGTCACAGATATGTCCCTTCGCCACGAAATCAAAGAATAGAAAGCTGGTGGTCATTTCTTCGCAAGAATCAGGCATCATGGTGGATTAACCTGTTTAACGATCTAAGCACCACAGGGGTTGTAAACTTAACAAACACAATTGACAAGGAGTGTCTTTGGTTTGGTTTTGCGAGGTTGCTACAACATCATCTCAATGAGATGCGTGAGCACTGGAACAGCCACTACATTTGCAGATCCCGCCATGATACTGTAAGTGGGCGACCTTCTGCACTATTTTATTTACCTGAGGCTCACGGAGGTACCCCAAACCTTCTGTTACAAGTACCAGAAGAACAGATGGATTATGCACGTCTTCATTTAGTAGAAGCACAAGAGGACAATGACTACCAGGAGTATTTCAATTATGTCATGGAAAATTCTCAAATGCAGTTCCCAACTAATTGGCATGATGCACTCAGACTGTACTATTTACTGATAAATTATGCAAAAAATTAGCAGTAACTGAGACTGACCAAGTAACAAGTGATTTAAGGCAAGATTTTTTAAAACAAAACAATATTTATATTACTTTACAACACTTTGTAATACACTGAAAACAATGTTTTTCAAAAGCTTGTTTAAGTAATATTAGAAATTATGAACAAGATACTGATAGAGGTTAATCTCTCAGAATTCATCTTATATAAACTCAAACCTGCATGTTGTATACAACAAGTACATATATTAACCTGAGAAACTATGACTAAACTAGTCAAGATCGAATAACATACAAAAGTGTAAGAAACAGAACAGAAAAACGTTAATCAGAAAAAAGTGTTACTGCAACAACAAGGTTGACAACTAGTTACTGATAATAAACGTATTAGACGTGATCTCCAGTGCGATCTGCGCATGACCCTAAACCATAAAAACTAACCCCATAACCCTAAATCTTAAACTTTTTTTCACTCCTGCTGAAAAACTATAGTGTCTGGTACAAGTTATTAAGGTAGCAATAGGGTTATCCGGTATCGTTTCGTAAAACTGCTGGTATCGCGCCGCTATTAACGTGATCCATGCAACGTATCATATACCAATTTAAAGCCAATTAACCATGGAAGACGATTATAAAATCTAAAATTATGGAAAATATAATGGTTATCCGTTGTATTTACCGGAAGAAAAAATAAGGTTGTTGGCTTCAAGAGTTTAAAGTTCTTTGGAATAAAAACGCCTGGAAGAAAAACATTTCTGAATTCGAAATTTTTGTCACTGATAGATAATGTTGCACTAGTTTAAAAATTGAAAAAAAAGGAGATTTTGGACATTTACCTGTATGTGTATGTGTGTGTGTGTGCGTGCGTGCGTGCGTGCGTGCGTGCGTGCGTGCGTGCGTGCGTGCGTGCGTGCGTGCGTGCGTGCGTGTATGTGTGTATGTGTGTATGTGTGTATGTGTGTATGTGTGTATGTGTATAGACATCAGGTATGTCAGGTAAACGGAGTTTACTCCAAGAAAGGCTGTATCACCTGTGGAGTCCCACAAGGCTCCATTCTTGGTCCAGTCTTGTTTTTGTTATACATAAATGACTTACCAAGATGTTTAGATTATAGCATAAGTAGACTATTTGCTGATGATACAAATATGACCTTTACTGGCTGCAATACAGAATCAATTCAAAAGGAAATGACTAGTGACTTAAATAAGATATTTCAATGGCTTTGTGCTAATAGGTTGACATTGAATGTCCTTAAAACAGAGTTTATGTTAATTGGATCACGACAAAAATTAGCAGCTCTTGGAGGTTCTATAGTATTGTCAGCCAATGGTGTTTCATTGAGTAAAGTTCGGTCGGTGAAATGTTTGGGAGTTGATATTGACGACAATATAACCTGGGAAACACACATCCAAGCCATTCGATTAAAGGTATCCCGTAATCTTGCAGCCCTTAGAAGAGTAAGAAAAGTCTTAAACCAAAAAAGTCTTATGTCTTTATATAGAGCTATCATTGAACCATATTTTATTTATTGTTCACTTGTTTGGGATAGCATTAATGACACATTAGAAAAGCAATTACAAGTTCTTCAAAATAGAGCGGCTCGCATAGTTACGGGAGCTCCTTTATCAAAATCATCTTCGTTGATTTTGTCTGAATTAGGTTGGACGAATATTAAGGAAATGAGAGAAAAACAAAAAGCTATTATGATGTACAAGATTGTACATGGTCTAGCACCAGCGTATTTATCAGATATGTTTACATTTAGTAGTAGCTTAAATAATTATAATCTTCGTCAATCAAAATTAAATTTGGAACTCCCAAAAAATCGAACTGAATATTATAATTCGGGTTTTGCTTTCACCGGTGCGAAATTGTGGAATTCTTTACCTGACGAAGTAAAAGAGGAACCATCGTTAAAACGGTTCATAAGAAAACTTGAGTCAACTGCTATCTGTACCACCTCAAGTTAATGATTCATCCTTAACTTGTACATGTATATATAACTATTTAATTATTGTAAATATAGATATTTATTAGGTAATACACGGCTTTTAGGAAGAACAAATTCGAATACTTTAATCCAATTTGATAAAACTACCGTGTTTAAATAAAGATTTCAATCAATCAATCAATCAATCAATCAATCAATCAATCAATCAATCAATCAATGTGTATGTGTATGTGTATGCGTATGCGTATGCGTATGCGTATGCGTATGCGTATGCGTATGCGTATGCGTATGCGTATGCGTATGCGTATGCGTATGTGTATGTGTGTAATGTGTATATATGTATTTGTATGTGTATGTGTATGTGTATGTGTGTGTGTGTGTGTGTGTGTGTGTGTGTGTGTGTGTAATGTGTATATATGTATTTGTATGTGTGTGTATGTGTGTGTGTGTGTGTGTGTGTGTGTGTCTGTGTCTGTGTCTGTGTCTGTGTCTGTGTGTGTGTGTGTGTGTGTGTGTGTGTGTGTGTCTGTGTGTCTGTGTGTCTGTGTGTCTGTGTGTCTGTGTGTCTGTGTGTCTGTGTGTCTGTGTGTCTGTGTGTCTGTGTGTCTGTGTGTCTGTGTGTCTGTGTGTCTGTGTGTCTGTGTGTCTGTGTGTCTGTGTGTCTGTGTGTCTGTGTGTCTGTGTGTCTGTGTGTCTGTGTGTCTGTGTGTCTGTGTGTCTGTGTGTCTGTGTGTCTGTGTGTCTGTGTGTCTGTGTGTCTGTGTGTCTGTGTGTCTGTGTGTCTGTGTGTCTGTGTGTCTGTGTGTCTGTGTGTCTGTGTGTCTGTGTGTCTGTGTGTCTGTGTGTCTGTGTGTCTGTGTGTCTGTGTGTCTGTGTGTCTGTGTGTCTGTGTGTCTGTGTGTCTGTGTGTCTGTGTGTCTGTGTGTCTGTGTGTCTGTGTGTCTGTGTGTCTGTGTGTCTGTGTGTCTGTGTGTCTGTGTGTCTGTGTGTCTGTGTGTCTGTGTGTCTGTGTGTCTGTGTGTCTGTGTGTCTGTGTGTCTGTGTGTCTGTGTGTCTGTGTGTCTGTGTGTCTGTGTGTCTGTGTGTCTGTGTGTCTGTGTGTCTGTGTGTCTGTGTGTCTGTGTGTCTGTGTGTCTGTGTGTCTGTGTGTCTGTGTGTCTGTGTGTCTGTGTGTCTGTGTGTCTGTGTGTCTGTGTGTATATGTATATATGTATATGTATATGTATATGTATGTATGTGGTATGTGTATAACAATGTATGTGTATATGTATATGAAAAAAAAATAGACAAAAAAGATGTTTAAATCCAATCAAAATTTACAGTTGTGTATCATCAGTTTGTATGTAAGCCCAGGAGGCTCACTTTGACTTTTTATTTTTATGTTTTAGCTTTTATTTTTGTGTTTTTACTTTTTATTTTTGTGCTATGTTTTAACTTTTTTATTTTTGTGCTATGTTTTAACTTTTTATTTTTGTGCTATGTTTTCACTTTTTTATAAGTGAAAACATGAAAATAAAGTTAAATATAAAAATAAAACGTGAAAACACAAAAATAAAGTTAAAACATAAAAAATAAAAAGTAAAAACATACTAAAATAAAAAGTAAAACCATAAAAATAAAAATAAAAAGTGAAAACACAAAAATAAAAGTTAAAACATGAAAATTAAAAGTAAAAACATACTAAAATAAAAGGTTAATATGCTTTTCCGAAGGTGACAAAATATCAAGTTCTATATATTTTCATATCAGAGATAACGTGTTGTTATTTCCATGTCAAGTTAAATCGCTATGTTTATGTCAAACGCATGAGACGTCATTTTCATGTCAAGTTAAACCGCCATGTTTATGTCAAACGCATGAGACGTCATTTTCATGTCAAACTTTTTGGTATATATTCATGTCAAACGTTTTCGCGTATACATTTACATCAAGAATTGAGAATTTAACTTTTCATCACTTCGTGCTCAGTCTCTGGCGCGAAATTGGCGCGAAATAACATTGGCGCGAAAATTGTGTATTCCATTTCACACGTGCACTCCTGCAGCTGTGGTTTTTACGCCTTTTTACATGTATTAATACTATGGAAAACTTAGAAGGCTTGGTGCGAACGATAGTGGCCAGTGTTACTTCGTCTTCAAGGGAAAGCCAAGAACCTGACAATTGCAGACAAGATAGTCAAGCTAGGCGGCCAGGGCCTTCAACAAGTGTGGAGGATGAAATTTCTTGTCGATTTGGAATTCCACGCCGTGGCGGTGGCGCTGGATCAAGCTCTGGCACCAGCACCGAAACAAGTATAAATACGAATACTCGTAGCCAGTACAGAGATCTTTCGCAGTATTTCCAACCGTCAGAAAACTATGGATATCGTCAAGCTCGAGGAAGTCGCCAGGGAAGACAGCGTCGGCGTGCTTCGCCTTACCAAAACCCGCAAAGAAATCCATCCCAAAGCAAACTGGACTCGACTCCCGTCATAAAAGAAATTGTACTTTTGCCCAACCCAGACATTGATAAAATCCCCAAATTTAAAAATAAGGTGCAGCTAAACGAACATGGTTTGATTGTGGACGGATATAAAATAGATCGACGTTGGACAGAACAACAACTTAAGCAAAATCTGGCGTCTTTATTCTTCAATAAAGTAAAAGACGAACAAGGTGTAGTGAGGTACAGTACTCATAATAGTTTTTGTTTTCAGTTAGTATTATATTATTTGAGCTACGGCATAATGTGTTCTATCCGGCGTGATATTATTTATATGTCACTGAATATTATTAGTCTGATAAATAGACTCCGCGAGTGATGACAACTGTAGACGTCAATACCACCAATACTATAAATACTAACGCAAAGTATATAATATTGACCTTTGCAAGTTTTGGATAGTCTAGTAGATTATTCGAACAAAAGGTACAAGTTTCATCAGATCTATGATCAGATAGACAAGTTGCGGACTTGTGAATCAAGCGTTAATATTTGTACTATATCAACATGTGTAGAACTACAACATTAACAACAATAATACAAGGTTAAACTTATGCTTATCATACATATTAAAATTATATTATAAATTAAAGTTGTACTTATTATACATATTTTGTCGTTGACAGGGTGGGGTGTTTTTTCTTTTCATAGCTTTGATTTTGTTAAAGCAATCGGATGCAACATTGCCAGTCTTAATGTCCCTGAAGGGCAAGAAATTAACGCAAAAGTGTTGTTAGGAATAGCAAAACAGGGGCCTGTCTACTTAAGGGCAAAAAGACCACTTCTTCTGGTAAGGATTTTCTTAGTTAATATTGATATAGATTAATAATATATTAGAAACTAGAAATTAACACTGCTAAAATTTGGTAATAAAAGCGCAAGAGAAAAATGAAATCGATGTCAATTTCACATAGAACGGAAGTAATTAACGCCCGATTTGGCGATTTATAGTTGAGTGTGAATTATCTTTATACCTATATAGGCTTGAATGGTTTTAAGGTAGGCCGGTGCGACAAATCTGGAAATGTTGTGCTCTTGGCAGCCCTGCCATACAAAACAATTACAAGCTAGTGTATGTATAATTACTTTAATAGTTTATTCACAACCTTTTAAGTTCCCAATTCTGGCCTTCTGCAAACTATTAAAATTTTAAAAACAACAAATTTTTCTTTTGAAAATCCGGTAGTAGTAGAACCTACACTTTAATTTACATTTGCAGTTGTGAGTTTCCTTCTAAGGGCTTTTCTGTTGAAAGGCTGTTCACAAAATGTGATGGTGTTTTCATGGATTTTTGACACCCCCTCCCCTCTGTGATCCTGACGTGACATATGTAATCACCCCCCATTTAACACATATCACCATTATATTTCTCATTCTATTCAGAAAGACCAAGAAGAAGAAGAAGAAGAAGAAGAAGCCATTGTTGAGCTTGATCAGCCAGATCAAGACAAGGATAAAGTGGTATTAAGCTCTGCACATTCATTAGATTCATTTAGCAACCATGAAGGTTTGTAAATTAAAATATATCTAAGCTTTGTTTTTGAAAATGTTAAATTATATTGTAAGTTGAGTTTGAACTAATTGTCAGGATAAAACAATTTTGAATTTATTTCTACCTCCAGCGCTCCGGGTGATCTGAGCCTGGCACTGGCAGTGGCGATTGTCATAGAATATATTAATTAATAGCAACTATAACCAATATTGCCTATATTTCTTATACATAAAGTAAATATCCTTGTAACACAATTGCTGTGATTGGTCAGTAACTGTTAGCCATGCAGCTGATTCTAGGAATCAAGTGAGCAATTAGTTTCCTATTGGGTTTGGAAGAATTATCACTCTCTCTGGCTTAATGCCAGCACCTGCAGTCACTCACATGCCATATTTGTTTTAGAATAAGAATTATAGCTGAATAATATTCACCATTTGTAAGTTTATTAATTTAACTATTTAGTTATCACCTAAGTATAGCTATTTGTAAATTTCTTAATATTAGGAGCTCTTGCACAACTTGCACTTATTTTTCCAAACAAACAAAGGGAAGTCCTTATGTCACATTTGCAACAATCAAGAGGTGAAATTAATGCAGCTATTTCTGGATTACTTAATGATACTGGTGATGGTATGTATACATTAATGGATCGAATAGTTTATTCAATTAACTTAAATATACAAATTATTCTCTAAAAAATCACATGTTTGTCAAATACTTAATGAAATGCATGTATGGCTATAAGCCACTCTAATATTACCTATTGCTGAGAAGCTAGACCACACTCAACTAGACCCTAGCTTTCATCTGCTGCATTGGTTTTGGGCTAGAATTCATCAATAGAAGGATTAAAGAGCATGTACATGCAGTATTTTGCTAATATCCCTCCAGCAAATTTTTGGTTTTTTTGGCCCCCTTGGTAAAATTATTGGGGGGGGGGGGGTATAGCCCACCTAACCCCCTGTTCCACCTAATGGAAATAGCCCCCAACAAAGCTTTTTGCTCGTTTACAGTCCATGGACCGCACGACCAGTGGGGCTCTTTTGCCCAGACATTTAGTAAAAACAAAATCAAAATAGTTTTTATTACCTATAGTCATCTGGGTGCCAAATTTGTGTTTTTTTGTTGTTAAAATAAATCCATGTAGCAATGATCAATGGCATACGTAGCTAGAGGGTGCTCCCCCCAAAAAAAACCCCAACAAAACAAACAAACAACAAACAACCAAACAAACAAACAAACAAACAAACAAACAAACAAACAAACAAACAAACAAACAAACAAACAAACAAACAAAAAACCAACAAAAACAAAACACCTTCACAGGGATGTTTGTTGGAAAATCCTTGTCATTCTCAGAAAATTTCGGTGTTGCATGGATCTATCAGAACATAATTAACCTGTTTTAACTACCTACTTTGCTATGAAGAAATATTAGAGTTTACATTAATACATGCAGTTTCTGTTTAGCAATATAGTAATTCGATCACTTTGTATAATTGTATAATCAGTGCCGGATTAGCCCTATGGCAGAAGTGGCATATGGCAGGGGCCTCGCGCTCCCTTTCTAAAAAAAATGAAAACGCGAGGCCAGAAAACGCGGAGCCAGAAAACGAGGGGCCCAAGAAAACGCGGAGCCAGAAAACGCGGGACCCAAGAAAACGCGGAGCCAGAAAGCGCGGGGTCCCAGGAAACGTGGGCAGAAAACGTGGGGTGCAGAAAGCGCGGGGCCCCACAAAGAACGGGGTCCCGCAAAACGTGGGGCCCCACAAAGCGGTTTTATAACGAAAATGGAATTACAAAAGCCAGACGCGCACTGCTCGCAATTAGACTGAAATTTTTGACGAGTATTTTCATTTTTTATAAACACACACATGGGACTTTAAAAGGCGCGAGAAACAAGAGAAACAAAATTTAATCCTCCATATATTCTCTCTGAGACTCAATGAAACTGCCGATTTTACTCTTCCACGTGTGCCACCTCTACCCCTACCGGCCGGAAAATATGCAACGGGCCTCGCGCAAGCTTAATCCGTCCCTGATCGTATTTAAGCTGCCATGCATGCCCAGCATTAGATTTGGCACGCAAAAAATTGGATGCTTAAGAACTTGGCCTAACTAAGGCATAAACGGGTTACGTAGATCATAATTACTTTATGTTGGGTCCATATATATAATAGTTTGCATTAGATTTAAGTATTACCTGTATGTTTAGGGTAAAAATAAATAAGTAATTTAGTACTCAAGTAGAAATATTTTAATTTCTTTTGTATATAGACATTACCGAGGTTCCACAAAACAATGCTGCTGCTAGTACATGTACAAGCGATTGTGGACAACCTGATCCTCAAAGTAAGTGCAGTCCACTTAAATTAGGCACCCCCAACTCCACTTGCTGCATGAACACCCGGAAGAAAAATGTAAGACCTTTTAAAGACCTTGTAAAAGTCTTGAAAGCATCTAGAAAATTGTCTGCAAAAGATCTAGGGGGCCGTCTAGAAAGGTCTAGAAATGTCTTGAAAGGTTTCGAAAGGTCTTGAGAGGTTTCGAAAGGTCTTGAAATGGTCTAAATAATTCATCAAAAGTATTTAGTTACTTTTTTTTTTAAATATAACTCTACATCCTATTAGTGAATCATTACAGAACACGCAAACTCGTGAAACATACGACGCAATTGAATATCAATGCCAATCATTTACACAAGAACCAGTGACCGCGGATACATGTATATAGTTACATGAGGCCTGCCTTAACTCAGGTCGGACTAATTTTAGGTCGGCTGTAGTGTTTTTACTAGCTTAGTGTTGATCGTTTTCATTAGTGCGGCCTGAGATTCAGTTCACGCCGGCCTATACAATCTCAGGTTGAAACAACAGTGGAAGCAAGTCTATATGATTTCCTCAGGCCAGCCTCATGGAAACAAAAACAAAAGTGCAAAACTCACTCCAATTGTCCGCGGCCGTTGCTAGCTTATCGTGCTTCTTTGTTAATGTCAATGAATGTCAGCAGACCGAGAGCAGCTAAGAGCTATAGCTTTAAATGCAAGTACCAGCGCACTTTTCTTTGTAAGGGTTAGAGAATGGTCACGTGTGCTCTATGAGATATAGAGATATAAAGATATAAAGCATTTTTTCTATTTCCTGCCAAGGTTCAAGGCTGTTTTGTAAAAAAGATTTCAAAACTTCTCATCAGTTTCGTATTTGGACGAAACGGTTCATTAATTCTTTACTTTAACCTACGATGAATATTACGGTAAGTTTTTTGAGTTTTTGAATCTAGCCAGCCCATAGCGAAAGCCATAGTATCGGACGCATTTGCATGTGTAAAATAAGAAGCTTGCATAAATTTTGCAGGGAAACTGGCAATAAGGACAGGCGAATTTGTGTCACAGCGCAAATTTTGTACGCTATACGGCGGACTCGAACTAGTTCTGATTTTACCTGAATGACGTTAATTACGACTTGCTAGACCTTGCGTCATATGACTAGACCTTGAAGGCAAGATATACTTTACCGAATCTATTCAGTTGATCTATTCAAGACTTTTTCTCAAGACTTTTCCGGAGAATCGCAGCACAAAAGTCTTGCAAGACATTTGACAGACTATTGAAATCTTATAATTGTCTAGAAAAGGTCTAGCAAAGGTCTCCAAGTCAAGACCTATTATAGTCTATTTAAAGACCTTGTAAGATCTTTCGTTTCCCTACGGGATATACTGTTAATTAATTAGTTTATATCCGTGAATTTTTAAAAACACTTGACAATCTTGATAATCTTTGTAAAATTAATTACTCATTTTGTTCATTCAGTTCACAACATTTTTTTTCTGTATGTTCTTGCTATGCAAGACAACTATTATGAAACTAATATCAAAGTATTATGATTTATACTAAAAACTTTTGATGACTTATAACCATTTTATTTCGTTATGTCTTGTAAATTTATGTATGTATCCTATGTACCAATAATGGTATTTGTTGTTGTGGATTTATAACTAGTTGGGTTTTTTTATATCTATCTTGACAGCATTAGATAGGAAAAGTTACATATATTTTTTTTAATTTACAGTACTAGCTGGTGATCTTGATTATCCTTTAACTGTATCTCAAATGTCAGCAAAAGAGGCTGCTGCCATGTACCGGAGCAAGATAATTAAAGTGTCTGCAGACCGGCCAGAACTTATTATCGACCGAAAGTCACCAACTCTAATTCGCACCCTTTTTAAGAAATTAAAAAGGAAAGAGCTAAGTCTGGAAGAGGATCCAGATGTTACTTTTGTCGATGAAGAAGGGATTGATGCAAGTGGATTAACAAAGGAACTGGCTTCTATGATTGTTGAAGGCTTGAGAGAGGGTAATAAGGGATATGTTCTATTCGAAGGTCAAGCTGATCACATGTTGCCCATTCACTGCGAGGAACATGTCCAAAGTAATCTTTTTGTTTATGCGGGCCAATTAATAGCATTTGCCTTTCTCCATGGAGAAATTGGCTTTCCTGGGATGTCTCGTGCACTTGCTCAATACATTGTTACGGATGACATGAAGGAGGCTATACCATACATGTCAATTGAAGACCTACCAGATCTTACAACAAGGATGCTTGTAAGGGATGTAAGTATACAGAGGACAGCTCTTAAAAAAAGGGTTAAAATTTATAAACAACTTGTGCCCCTTATATTGTCACCAAAATACTACATGACACTGTCATAAGATAATTTACAAGAAAATTTATATACTGTATGGTTTTGGAGCTATAACCATTTGACTTTTTTTTCTTTTGAGGCGGGGGGGGGGGGATTTTAGAAAAAATATCCTGCAAGCAGTTATATGAGAAACAAAAATACTGCACAGGATTATAAACAGTAAAAATTTCATTTATGCATATATCAGGACTAAAAAAAACCCTGCAATCTTCACACTTGCATCATCCAATATTAAAAGAATACTTTCATTTCAATTTTCAGTTTAGTTTATTTCTCATTATATAATGTTTAATACATTCAATTCCCCTCTGACCTCTAGAGTATCTACAGTATTAATGCCGCTTTTATGACTGTTGAAACGCAGTTTGCCAATCATGTTGCAGTTGGCCAGTTAGACAGGGGAATCAGAATTTAATATTTTAATTCCTAAATTATTTAAGTGTTGCATGATATTGCTGCTTTGTAATTTGCTTTGGAATCTGTTAGATCTGTCAGTTTTACCAATGCCCCTCCCCCCTTGTGAATAATTCCTGGATTTGCCTTTTTGATTTAGTTGCAACATTGCTAGTCTTTCTCTAAGTTTGCTTGCTTTTGCCAAAACACCAATAATCGTTATCCCATTCACGTCTTACGTAGATGGAAAATGCACATGGCGAAGAAGAATTAGAAGATTTGCAATTAAGGGATGACATTCAAAGTCTCCTTGGTGAAGCAGGCTTTACAACAGAATTACTTTCACCATTAAACAAAGATAGGGCCATACAAGACATCCTTATCCATAGAGTATTCAAGTATCGCAGAGAAGAGATTCAAGGCTTAAGAGAGGGCATGGATAGTTTACATTTGTTGAACTTTCTCTGCATAAGTGAAAAGTGCATCGCAGCAGTCTTTCCACTTGATGCCGAGTTAAGTTTAACATCTGTAGATCTCATCGCAGCACTAAAACATGATGAACTTGACAACCTTACTCAGCACCAACAGCTGGTCATCGAATGGTTTACAAAATACATCAAGTTTTTAGAGCAAGGTAAAAAAGAACTTTGTACCAATTTCTGCTACTTTATGCCACTCTACACTACTATACAAATGTAGTCGTCGCTACTCGGAGTTTCACGCCTCAGCCTCAGGTCTTGAGACGATCTTCAGGCAACTGTATATGTGATTGACTCAGTCCGTTGTGAGTCAATCACACATACACACAACGAATTGAGTCAACCACATATACAGTTGCCTGAAGATCGTCTCAAGACCTGAGGCGTGAAACTCAGAGTAGCGACGACTACATTTTAAGATTCAAACTGTTATTTCGCTCTACCAAACTCCTGGTATTAAGCATTCTTTAATCTACTACAAACGTTACGCATTTGTAGAATATATATATATATATATATAGTTTATACCAGTACCTTTAATTGTTATAGAGGAAACTAAAGTATATATAGTTTATACCAGTACCTTTAATTGTTATAGAGGAAACTAAAGATGAAGTTGACACAAATAGTCCCAGCAAACAGTTACAAAGACCACCGACATTAAAGGAATTGGTCCAATTTGTCTTTGGGCAGCCTATTTTGGGAAAGGAGCTTAACCTGGAATTTACATTCCGTCACTTTCCAGATCCTGAATCATGCTTTGGCAAAATTAAGTTACCTCTTGTGCACAACAGCTATGAGAAATTTGTTGCAGCCATGAACACTGCCATTAATTGTCAACATGTTGGATATGGAAGAGGATAGACTGTTTATAGCATGGAATTGCAAAAGAATTACTAGTTACTACAGTACAGTATCTCTTGTGGATGTACCCCTAGTAATACATCTATAGTTATATAAATATGATTTTCCTCTTTGAAAATCATTTAATCAACATTCACATTAAATTTAATAATTTGTAGTTTTGAGTTGACATTAGGGCCATTTAAACGGTAGAAAATCAGTCGCGACTTCATTAAGACGCGTCCTTCAAGTCGCGAACACACTCGTATAGGCCCGTATAAATGGTCAATTTGTTCGGGACCAAAGTAAGTCACGACTAAAATAAGAACAGGGTTGAAAGCTAGTCCAATATAAGTCGCGACTTACTAGAAATTGACCGTTTATACGGGTGTGTTCGCGACTTATTTTCTCCGTTTAAATGGCCCTATTGTGTTTCATCTGAGAACTTATACAGGGCACATCACACACACACACACTAAGCAAAAACCATGTAAGCAACTTTTTCCAGGCAATTTTTGACTATAATTTTAGGCTCTGTACTGTAAATGTAATTACTTGCTAAAAATAGCAGTTTTTTAAAGTAATGCACATAAGATTATTTGTAACAATGATTTCTGTTTGGGTTGTTTGGTTAAATATTTTGACATTAAGAGTACACAAAACTATTTAATAAGTTAACTAGGTAATAAAGGTTCCTATTGTTGCCAAACCTATCAAGTAAGAATTTATTCCATGATCATCTTCTCTTTCAGCAGCTGAAATTGCATTCTTTATTGCATCCACTTGTTCATTAGAAAGCACAACAGTTGTTTCAGGAACAGATACTAATTCACCTGCATCAACTGATGGGACTGGCCCTTCTTCCTCAATTCCATATTCTTCCCAGTTTACAGCATCTCCATCAACAACACTATTTACAGCTGTGTAGTCATTGTGGATATGCTGAAGCATTCCCCTGACCCACAACTGCCGGGGGGTGTAATTTTCTTCAGTAGTTATTGGATGGTTATTCCACTGATCTTTGAAATCCTGTAATGCCTTGTTAATGAGTGGCAGATACACAAGGTGCAGGCAGTAAAGGTGGACCTCATTTAAAACATCTAGTACTCTGTTACTTTCTAGGAATAAAAAAAAATTTTTAAATCTGCTCACAATAACCCTGTTCACCTCACGCCACAGCCTTTCAATCCGTTGGTTGTGAACTGAATTGCCAGTGATGATGCTGCCTCTATTCAAACCCCTCACTTGTAACATCACCCTTGCAACATCTATATTTTCAAGTCCTTTGTCACTTCGTACTCGAGAGGGCCAGTTGAATTGATTGGTAGCTTCTTTGAATAGACTAAGCACAGTTGCTGCCTGGTTGTTATTTGAAGCACCAATAAAAACAATTAAGCGCGAATACCCGTCGATACCACCATGAATCACAAACCTGTAAGGCTGTACAAGCTTGTAATCCCCATCTATATGCCTACAAGAAACAAAAAGAAAAACCCTCATATTCTCATATTCACTGTACCAAAACAGTCTATCATTATGTTTAATGTTTTTATTAATTAAGTTACTGTACTTTTATTGAAACTCCCGTCCCCCCCCCCCCCCCACACACACACACAGAATAAGCCCCATTATTTCCAAACATTTTGTTTATACAAAATATTAATATGTACAAAAGGAATTTAGAAATTATCAAATGTTTTCTCAAACTATGTTAAAATAAAATGCAAAATGAAGTGTAATCGTATTTGGATGGAAATATTCCTCAAAAATGTTGACTTGAGCTACACTCTTAAAAATGTGATTTAGGCCCTTTCAATCCCTCCTCGCTGAGAAGTCTCCCCTTGACAAGTAAAATTGTCTGGCATGAAACAGAGTAAAATACTAAAAGTGCCAAATTGCATTCTTGGGGCCATTCTTCAGTCCCAAAATTCAAAAATTTTCCAGGGGAGCATGCCCATGAATGCCTAGAAGCATATATTTTTTTACCCTTTTTTCTTTAACATTGAATGTCAGGGAGGGTGTACCAGGACTTACGTTTGCCCTTGGGTGCCAGCAGTCTTCACTACTGCATACTGGGGCATTGTATGTAAGAAGTTAACAATACACTGACTAAATTATCATAAGTTACTTTGGATTGCCTATTAAGGTCTTTTAAATGAACCTTAAATCAGCAGTCCTCAAACTTCTAGTACATAGTGGGCCAGTGACCAATGTCTATTTTCAGGTTGCAAGTTCAGACCGCATGAAAACTAACTTAATTTGTGTTACAGTTGGGTTACTTTTGATGGAAATGTTTAGAAGTTCGATGGGAAGTTCAGATATTTGTTTGGAAGATGTTCAGAATTACATTGCCAAGGTTGAAAAATTATCCAATCATGAGTTTTGATCCAAAGTTCATAATTCAATTGGATAATTTTTCACCTTGGCAATGTAATTCTGAACTTCCCAATGAACTTGTAAACATTTCCATCAAAAGAAACCTGAAACCGACTGTAATACTGTATTACATAAGATTTTTTTTGCATAAATCATGGCATGTTCTTTTTTGCCCATGCTGCTGTCCCACCTGTAGCTTTGTTTTCTGAGCCTTAACATCAACAGCTTGTACAGTAAGAACAAACTAATATTAATGTTGACATGAAAGTGCTACACTAATGTAATAACCTAGCCTCTAACAACTAGTCAGCCCAGTTAACTGAGTTGGCCTGCTTTGTATATTTATCGTCTCATTTCAAAATTTTGATTACATGGCAACTGGGCTGTCCCACCTTGCTGGGATCCCTGTTGCTGCTTGCTGAGCCAACTCTGTTAAAATATTTGAGGCCAGGACCTCTCCCTGTACTGAATAAAATCGTCTGGTGTTAGCCAGACTAAAAGACTCATCTTCAGGCTTCAAAGTGTTAAGCGAGTTGAAAATTTCACCTTTTCCCCATGTAATCAGCTTTTTGCTGAGTTGGTGGTCGAGCAAAGCAAGCAGGCTGAAAAACTGTTTATTAACTCATTTCTGCCATGTATTTGTTTACTTGATTGCATGAATAAATAAAGCTGAAATGAACACATATAGATCATCAAAAGCCTGTTTCTGCATTTCTAGAAGTAGTGACAACTTAATAAATTAATTAGTTTTTGTGAAGATACTTTTGCAAGTTAGCTAAGACAACAATTTTTTTAATCTTCTTAAATCTCACCCTGATTTACCGAGCTAGCTTGGTTAACTGGGCCAACTCACCCCACGTAATCAGCTCCTTAATTATTCATTGTGGCAGTATGCTGAAAACTTAATGAAATTTTTCAATGGCTGACAAAATACCATGACCCACCAATTTATTTCATGCCCTCACTTCTGGGTTGCAACCCACTGTCAGTTTGGGGACTGTTGCTTTACATAAAATTTTGAAATTCACATTACTTGTCCTCTGGGGCATCATATGTTTCTGATATAACTGTCTCAAGTACTGTAAATGTGTATCATTACCCAATTCTGCAGTCTACAGTAGCTACAATTTTGGCACATGCAAGTTCAAGGCCCTAGTCAAGTGAGTATACAGTAGTGTTTCACATATTGCATTCCTAAACTTACCATAAAGCATTTGGGCATGGGACATTGTATTTCCTTCGAATTATCATCCTGGACATTCTCAAAGCAGATGTGACTGGATCAAGTCGTTGCAAAGCAGAGATAATACGATGTCTCTGTACTACCAAACCTTTGGATCTAAGGGCACCACGAATTAATCCAAGTCCAGACTGTGGGGTAACCATTAGAATTTCTTTTATAACATTATCAAGTTCTTCATTGGATATGTCAGAAAAGTTTCCAGCCTGACCAACAGACATACCAATTTCCCTACGTCGACGATTTAAGGTTCTTGTTGATACCTGTAAATGTAAAAAGAGTAAAAAATTGAAAATAAGAGGGCCGGTGTTCCAGGAAATTTGTCCCCCCGGCAGTCACTACTCACTTATATAGTCACTAGTGTTAAAATATATATATTTCGTTTGAGCTTTCAGCGTTTCAACATTCACGACAACTGAAGGACAATTTCATTATTTTGATACCTGTAATATTGAAGCAATGTCAGACCATCGAAATCCAAGACTTTCTCGGAGTACCACCATTTGCTCCTCGGTAACATTAAGGCGTGGTCTCCCTGTAAACACCTCGTTTGAAGAAGTAACTTGTACATGAAATGATTCTCGAGGACCTTCGTTTGTATCATAACCATCACCGCAGTCGTGTTCGCGACACACTGCGTCCATTTCTTCCATCGTATTATGAATAATTCGCATTATCTGTTCGAAATGTAGCAACAATGGGGACGATCGTTGATATTCACGAATTCGGCCATACATAACACGGTCCAAATCTATGCCATCTGAAACTAAACTTGCATTGCAATCTGTCATTAAACGGAGAAAGCCTTGAAAAAACTCCTCTATGTTTGGTATATAAAAGTTATTGGAAAGGTTGCCTGAATGCGCCATGTTGGATGGAATGTTGATGCATAATCACCGCGCCAGAGACTGGGCACGAAGTGATGAAAAGTTAAATTCTCAATTCTTGATGTAAATGTATAACGCGAAAACGTTTGACATGAATATATATCAAAATGTTTGACGTGAAAATGACGTCTCATGCGTTTGACATAAACATGGCAGTTTAACTTGACATGAAAATGACGTCTCATGCGTTTGACATAAACATGGCGGTTTAACTTGACATGAAAATGACGTCTCATGCGTTTGACATAAACATGGCGGTTTAACTTGACATGAAAATGACGTCTCATGCGTTTGACATAAACATAGCGATTTAACTTGACATGGAAATAACAACACGTTATCTCTGATATGAAAATATATAGAACTTGATATTTTGTCACCTTCGGAAAAGCATAGGTTAATGTGAGCCTCCTGGGCTTCCATAAATTTGAGAGTGAGACTCTTGCATAGTCTCCAAGTCAGTGAGTAACACACAACCATGCAAGGAATGATACTACTCTCAGTTTACTAGTCTAGCTGTAAATACTCAGGAAAAATCCTGTGAGAGCTAGACCTTAACTTGCCACCTGAGCCTTAGAAGCTCAATGGTTAGACAAAATGAGACTAACGTTAGGAGTTAAACCCCTTTCTGGCAAATATTTATAACGGAGCAAGCAAACTGAAAACATTTATACAATGCTGCCTAAACTCAAAATACTGTTTCTCAAAACTATGCTCACGATATTTTAATTAGAAATACAAATAAGTAGAAAACTCTCGCGTAGCTATGGGGGTTGTGGATGGGTTGTAGATAGGGTTAAAGGGTTGTAGATGATGTTGATTTAATATTTCATAGTCCCTGATGATTTATTAATAATATTTATATACTCAAAGTTAAATTACATCTATTTATTTTCAATACGGGCTCCTTGCTGTATAATACTGCAACAGTTGAATTGCTCACAAGTACGGGTAGATTATTAATTAGTGTATCATAATTAAAAGTTGAACAAAAAGATCACTTACACCACATCTTCTGTCTGCGGTCCTTCCATTTTCTGTTATTTACCGAAAACAATATGGCGGCCATTGGCCGGCATGGCCGGCGATCATCAACGAACTCGTTCCGGGCAATGCCGAATCGTTGTACGATTGTTAACGATTGTTAGGTTACTGTTGCCGTGAGGTTAGTAAGTTTTTCCGTAGGAAAATAAGTTTTGCCGTGGGAAAATAAGTCTTGCCGTGGAAAAGTAAGTTTTGCCGTGAAAAAATAAGTTTTGCCGTGGAAAAGTAAGTTTTGCCGTGAAAAAATACGTTTTGCCGTGGAAAAGTAAGTTTTGCCGTGAAAAAATAAGTTTTGCCGTGGAAAAGTAAGTTTTGCCGTGAAAAAATAAGTTTTGCCGTGGAAAAGTAAGTTTTGCCGTGATACTTGTGGGCCACCGTATTATATATATATATATATTTTATATATATATCTATATATATATATATATATATATATATATATATATATATATATATATATATATATATTATATTATATATATTATATATATATATTATTATATATATTATATTATATATATTATATTATATATATTATATTATATATATTATATTATATATATTATATTATATATATTATATTATATATATTATATATATATATATATTATATATATATATTATATATATTATATTATATATATTATATTATATATATTATATTATATATATTATATATTATATATATATATTATATTATTATATATTATATTGTATATATATTTTGTATATATATTTTGTATATATATTTTGTATATATATTATATATATATTATATATATATGTAATATATATATTATATATATATATTATATATATATATATTATATATATACTATTATATACTATTATATACTATTATATACTATTATATACTATTATATACTATTATATACTATTATATACTATTATATACTATTATATACTATTATATACTATTATATACTATTATATACTATTATATACTATTATATACTATTATATACTATTATATACCATATACTATATACCATATACCATATGCCATTGAAATTTCATTCTGGATTGAAATTTCGTTCCGGAATCATGTAAAGGCGGTGCGAGATATATTCTGGAATGAAAAATGAAAAATGTGACCGGTTGGATTAGAACAAATAACGCATGCCTGTTTTCTAACATTTATAGATTACAGATTTCATGCGGAGTTCAATCTAGCAACCCAATTCCCATGTAAACACAGATTGACTTCGCATTTCAATTCGGATTGAAACTCAATCCAGATTCATGTAAACGGCCCCTTACTATTAACCAAAATTTTGTCGGTTGATCACACAAAAAACCAACCATAAAAAACTTCCCTATTAACCACATTAACCCTTTCATTCCCACCAGTGCCTTTTGGCACTTTAATTTTTACACCAGGTGATTTTACTCATCAAGGGAAAATCTCCTGACATGGTGGAAGTTAAAGGGTCAAACAGAACCATTAACCATTTCAACAGTTTGATTTTGCAACAAGAAGAAAATACTGTACAATACAGTTGTCCTGCTGTAGTGCTAGACAAGTATAGCTGGTTAAGAATGTGATCAAGTTACATATACTATGTAATTTTATTGGATTTAGCACTACCTCACTATATCTCATTTTTTGTTTTATTGCAGATTGTTTTATTTCTTTTTCCTCCAAAATGAGAACATGTTTTAATTGTGGTCAACATAATTCCTTTCATGCAATTCCATCAAAGGATATGTCAGCTGTTTTTACCATGCAAGGTACATGTATGGAAAGCCATGACTGCCTTATGTGGTCAATTTATTATATGCGGTGCTTTTAGCATTATATGCTGTGCTTTCGTCATTATATGCTGTGCTTTCGTCATTATATGCGGTGCTTTTATTTTTTTTTACTACTGGTAATAAGAAGAAAGAAGGCAAAAAAAGGACATGGACGGCGATTTTGTTTGTTTGTCCGATCGACTTACCAATAAAGTTCCATCAAGCGCTGAAAAACAGGTTTTGCAAAAAGCTGGCCTTGGTTCAAAAAAGATCAAGTTCGATGTGGATGATGATGAAAAAATCGTCATAGAAA
The DNA here is from genome assembly GCA_964035015.1 of Corallium rubrum. Lineage (NCBI taxonomy): Eukaryota > Metazoa > Cnidaria > Anthozoa > Scleralcyonacea > Coralliidae > Corallium > Corallium rubrum. Next base: position 184,074 of record CAXIUP010000064.1, on the reverse strand, counting down.
AGATCACATGCGCTGAACTGGACGATAAGACTGGTGATGTATGCGGATTTCCTAAATTGAAAAACGGTGGTGGTTTCGAATTTATGCACTGTGTCGCCAACTGTCGAACTCTAAGTGTTATTTAATGTGCTTCATCAGTCAAAGAATTAAAAGCTAATTTTGGGGGGCAGTCAAAAATATATCTTCGACCTATTCAAAGGAATCTATCTACAACACCTATCATTGCAGAGACTACTTCACAAGTGACAGAAAAATGTCATGGTTGTGGTCAAGAAGTTTTGGTGCGAAACCTGCGCAGGCATGTTTGGTTGTGTTCTGGAAGGCTGTTGTCTAGAAGTGACAGTGATGGTGATACAGATACTGAGGAACATCAGCCACCACAGGTTTCTGTCCACACAGAGGCAACCCCAGAAAGCAGAAATGGGGTTCAAGGGGAAAGCTCAGAACAAGTAGAAACACCTGCAGTAATAGTCATTGATCCACCAGTGAATTCCAGTAATGCTGAACAAGCACCAGAGCATGTACCATCACCACCTGAAAATGCTGACAGCATTTGCAGCCAGGCCATTGACCACTGCATTGCCAATGAAATATCTGAACCTGTGGAGATACTTCGGTATTACCAACAAGTTTTTGTCACGGGAAGGCAACTTGATATTACTAATCCAACTTTACCAACTAACGGTGCCACAAACTACATACTGGTTGACAGAGGAAACATTCTACAAACAGCATTTGATGAAGTTAGGGAACTTGACGACCTGCGGATGACTTTACAGGTTCAATTTTATGAAGAGGTAAGAAATATTTTGTTATAATATAAGGCATGAAATAAAGAAACCTAGCTACAGTGTGTTGGTTACACTGAAATTATTAAATACAATCCTGTCCTAGGTTAATAATAATAAAAATACCTAGGTTAGGATTTCTGAGGATCAGTGGTCATGTAAATAAAAATGCAGTATAGTAGTGCATCTCAACATAGGGATGGGATAATATCGATACGATATTTGGTCGATACTCACCTTTTTTTTCTATACGTTACCGATACTTGAATTAAATTATAATAATTTTAATTATTTGCAATAACAGCTTTATAATATTAACAGTATCAACAATACATTGGAAATTCCATAGAGGGTTCCAAAATTTTGTCCTGAATAAAACCATAACCAGTGGTTATGGTTTTAAAAAAATTTATTTAAAAATAACATCATATTTACATGTTTGGCTTTCAGTCTGTTTGCAAAGTATATCATTTAAATTGCATACCTACCTAATTTATTGTATACCTACCTTCATCCATAATTTATAACCACGAGGGCCCACAGGCTACAAGATGAAGTACTCTTGATTTTGGATGGTGCTGACCCAAGACATCGCAGGCTCATGCAGTATCGAAATTACGGTGCTTTTTGCCAGTATCGATACTTTTTTCTAGACCCCGGTATCGGTGGTATCGAGTATTTGGTATCGGTATCGGCCCATCACTATCTCAACATGGATATATTATGACTTGTATGTTTATTTCTTTGCATGAATATTATAATTAGCATATAATGTATACATCAAGATAAACTTTGTTTCAACATTTCTTCAGGGTCCACCCCCTTTGACAAAGGGGATGGATCCCAAAGCGTTCAAAGAAGGTTTTTAAAAAGTTTAAATATAATATATATATACAGTATATATATATATATATTATTTAAAAAATGAACGTTGCTACTCCGAGTTTCACGCGTTAAGCGATCATCAGGCAACATCAGTTGGATCATCAGGCAACAATCATCAACGAATTGTTGTTTTCAATCATCAGTTGCCTGATGATCGCTTAACGCGTGAAACTCGGAGTATGATCTACCTTCAAAAGTATCGAGCACTCTGTCGTCTACATGTATTGTAAACGACTATTTGAACTATTATTATTATTATTATATATATATATTATATAAATTATTAAATTTCTCCTGAGTGTGCGGATGATTATGGTGGACCGCGAAAAGAATTTTTCTGGTTGGTCATGAACGCTATTAAAAAAAAGTATTTTGACAAAGGTATCCGGGAACATCTTGCAGATGACTATGAAGCAGTTGGTATTTTGATGGGTGAGTAACACTGTAAATAAATTAGTATAAATGTAAACATTTAAACACGTTCAAACATAAATCTGACATTCACCTCAGTGAACTAAATAAATTTGAATATACAGTAGACCCCTTACATGCATAAATTAAATTAAATTATAAAATTGGATGACAAAGCAAAATAATTTGCATAAATTATTTGATCTGTTTGAAGTTGTCCTCCAGATTGGTTGTTGGTTAGGTTGTGTGTAAGGGATCTATATAGGTCAGTTACACAATGTTGCGTGCGCATCATTTTGGCAGGCCATGTGCATAAAAACGTGCCAATACTAAACAAAATTTAACTATTTTTAAAGATAGAAATAATTCCTGATGCTAATATCTTCAAAAATTGCTGAATTTCTTTCATTTACCACATTTATTATACATGTAGCACTGCCAAAACTACGCCTGTGGCCTGACAAAATGATGCCTGTACCCTGCCAGAATGATGTGTGTGCATGATCATGCAACTTGTGTATAGAATAGTTATGGCATCATCAACAGTTTCCCAGGGCCCCCCATCTCGTCTTGCATCCAGAGCTGAGCCTGTAATCCTTATGTGATTCATCGGCTTCACTTTTTGCTTGACGAGTTAGCATTCCAGTTATCTGCATTGTGTGCACTGGTACACAATGGCTGCTGATATATATATATGTTTTGGTGTGTAGTATCGCTGTATATTTTTACGAGTTGTGCATGTATATGTTTATGTATGCTAAACAAGACGAACAAACCTACCTCTACAACATTACCACCTTATTATATATACAGAACTCGCGATCAAGCTCTCGGCAACGGCCTCCGTGGCTCAGTGGTCAGAGCATTGCACTAGAATCGCAAGGTCGTGGGTTCAATTCCTGCCGGAGGGCCTGTGTAGTTGCATTTTTCGCAACTGCTCCCGGTTTGGTCTTAAAATGTATATATTCTACACTCGAATTTTCCTTCACCCTAAATCCTTAGAACATGCTATGTAATCGAGTGAAATGCCCAATATCATTTATAATATACCTCTACAACACCTTTCTTAAGAACAACTACCCCAAAAACTTTATCAACAAAGTCACAACCCTAAAGAAAAAGAACACTACAACACAACCGAACCAGACTAAACAAGAAAAGATATGGACAACCTTACCATATATTCACACCATATCTGAGATGACAGCCAGATTACTACGACAACATAATATAGAGGTAGCCCACAAACCAGTCCACAAACTTGCAACCAACTTCACCAAACACAAAGATAGGATTACCAACACAGACCGACGCAACGCCATCTACATGTTTCCATGCCACGACTGTCCACAACAATACATAGGAGAGACATCAAAGAAAGTAGAAACACGACTGACAGAACACAAAAACGCTATTAGACGACATGACCCTAGATCTCTTCCGGCAAACCATGCAGACGACTATGGACACACTTTTGACTGGTCAAAAACCAAGATACTAGGCCAAGCTACTACAAGATTTTCTCGCGAATTAAAAGAAGCCTGGCACAGCATCGACAGATCCACATTCAATCGACACATAGAAATACCCACAGCCTACCATCAACTTAAACACGCTTCATTCCATCAACACAAACAATCAGATCATAATCCACCAACGAAAACCCACAACTCAAGTACTCAATATAAGGATAAGAAGAAACCCAACACTGGAGTTTCCCCTGAGGACAGTACGATTCATAATCAACCAACGGACAAAACAACCAATTGCTACACGACGGCAACAAACAATCAACCAATTAGACGCTCACAACGATTACAATCACGAAGACACATGGATGGTCAACACAATAAAACACTAGACCTATCATCTTTCTCTCACTTCTGATGAAGACTCGAAGCACCGAGTCGAAAGCTCAAGAAAAAGTACATTGAATCCGAAGAACTCTTAACGAACATATATACACATATATATATATATATATACACATATATATACATATATATATATATATATATATATATATATATATATATATATAATACTACTATGGGTTAGCTTTTTAGATCGACTTTGTATGATGGCAAATATTTATTTGTCTGTTTTAAAATTGCTAGGGCTCAGCATTCTACAGAATGGTCCAATTCCGAAGTTTTTTGAACAAGTGCTTATGGACGAAATCTTCAACGAGACATCTCCACAGCCAAGCATCATTAAACTGTAAAATGGACTTGCAAAACATGGAATATATCAGGTGCTTTTTTATTTTGATCACCTTGTACATACTGATGTGTAATGATAACCAATTGGTCAATGTGCATAAGCATACTGTACATGTTGAAGGGTAGAGTATAAGGAGTTTCCCCTGAGGACAGTACGATTCATAATCAACCAACGGACAAAACAACCAATTGCTACACGACGGCAACAAACAATCAACCAATTAGACGCTCACAACGATTACAATCACGAAGACACATGGATGGTCAACACAATAAAACACTAGACCTATCATTTTTCTCTCACTTCTGATGAAGACTCGAAGCACCGAGTCGAAAGCTCAAGAAAAAGTACATTGAATCCGAAGAACTCTTAACGAACATATATACACATATATATATATATACATATATATACACATACACATATATATATATATATATATATATATATATATATATATATATATATATATATATAATACTACTATGGGTTAGCTTTTTAGATCGACTTTGTATGATGGCAAATATTTATTTGTCTGTTTTAAAATTGCTAGGGCTCAGCATTCTACAGAATGGTCCAATTCCGAAGTTTTTTGAACAAGTGCTTATGGACGAAATCTTCAACGAGACATCTCCACAGCCAAGCATCATTAAACTGTAAAATGGACTTGCAAAACATGGAATATATCAGGTGCTTTTTTATTTTGATCACCTTGTACATACTGATGTGTAATGATAACCAATTGGTCAATGTGCATAAGCATACTGTACATGTTGAAGGGTAGAGTATAAGGAGTAGCGATGCTCAGCTCGTTAACAAAAATTGTGTATGATGCTTTTGGCTGGCAAGCCTTGGGGAGAATGAAGCAAAGAATGCAAATAATTTTAATTTAGATCGAGACCTACTGGTAATCTTGGTCTCATTTGTAAAATTTGTTTATAGATTGTGAGGAGATTGCCTATTATGAAGTATCTGTTTTTGCCGAGTGAATATGCCATCCTCACAGTTAAAAAGTTGGTTAACTGCTTCAAACCAATATTTAGTGCAGAAGGGTCAAATAACTTCACTTTGGAGAAATCTGTATACTCAGCTTTATTGAAGTATGTACGACAAACTGCAAGTACGATAATCTGCTAAATTGAGTGGTTGTGAGATATATTAGTCAACATCAACATCAGGAATGTTAATTACAGTTGATTTCACATTACTTTACCGCCGTGTGTTGCGAAGTTCGTTGGGAAGTTCCGAAGTTCGTTCGGAAGTTCAGAATTACGTTGCCAAGGTTGAAAAATTATCCAATCATAACGAGTTTTGATCGACAGCTCGCAATTTGATTGGATAATTTTTCAACCTTGGCAACGTAATTCCGAACTTCCGAACAAACTTCGGAACTTCCCAACGAACTTCGCAGCACACGGCGGTAAAGTAATGTGAAATCAACTGTAAGGTTACAGGATACCCTAGAAATTAGTTTCATGAAATTTGCTACTGATGAAAAATTTTATTTTTTACTTGTTTCATAATGCAATGGTGTTCTTCACTTATCTGGTTACATTGAGTGCCAATTTGAGAGATATCGGTTACAAAATCAGCGTGCAGTAGCAAATCTGAAATTACGTTCTAAGATATTCTCATGTAACCTTAAGTCCCAATTACAGTCGTGTACTGTACATTGTTGTAATTTCTCTAAGAAACTTGTTTCACTGCACTGCCTGAAAGAATAAGACTGACTATAACAATAAGTGATAATTAGTGGAAACACCATGTTTATTATTATGTATATTATATTTCATTGTACTTATAGTGTTCATATTATTTATATTTAACTTATTTACTCATAGACCACTCTAGACTGCCGAAGCCTATTTACTCTGTTAAACAAAACCATCTGGAGTTACTGTAGCTAAAAATAAAACTATAATTTACTTGACTCAGAAAGGAGAGGGTTAAACTTTATTATTCACTTTACTATTTTTAGAAATTATTGCTTGTTACAATATGTCACTACACACATACAAACAATGAATAAGGGTGTGTTTACTTGTAATATCTTATGACATCTAAAAAAATATCATGTAGGGAATTCACAACTATTGCAAGGTATTAATAAAAGCTACAATTTTTGTATTTAAGGTGGCAGAAGAGGCAGTATGACGCTTGCCCATATTATGCAATTTGGTACAGGAGCTGATCAAGAGCCAGTCCTTGGCTTTGTCTGCCCACCAAGCCTGAAGTTCACTCCAGTAACATCATCATTTTTACCCATGGCAAACACATGCATCAATAGTATCACTATTCCTCATCCAACTAAGGATAATCCACTTCCACAGCAGGAACAACTATTTGGGTTATATGATTTTGCATTTCTGAACACATATTTTGGAAATGTGTAACTATACCATGATACTGTGTGTGGCATAAGTTGCAATACAACACAAAATGAAAGACAAGTCATGTACTGCAAAGTTAAGTTTATTCATTTCCAGATAGTGACTGAATAAGTTTCTATAACAGTAGAATACTGATGTTATTTTATTTTTTGCACCCAGACATTGAAGACATAATTGCAGACTGCAATAGCACGAAATCAGGTTTTAATAACAAACAAATGTGTATGTTTGATTTGTCTGGGATTGACAAACCATGGGGGGCTGGCAGCTCTCATAATGGTTAATTGTGAATATGCCACTTCCTCCAAGGTGCATCAACCCTTACAAACAAGATCTGCAAGTGTCTTATTATAATCATACATCAAGGATCACCTCTGAGAACAAGAGAATTCAAGTAATCATGGTATTACCCTAGTGCCGTAATACCTAAACATTCATCCTTACTACCTACTTATTGTGATTTTTAGCAGTATTATTCGAGTTAGATTGTGTGCTATTGCTTTATGGTGGTTAAGATGGTTCCTTAGTATTTGCTTCAAAGTACCTTTAAGGCTACATATACATCATTACAGGAAATGTTAATGCCCATTTTGAAATGTTATTTTTGCTATAGCAACCATAGATTTTTGTAACAGTTTCTTATTCTCAAAATCCTGCTCTGTACAAGACAGTACAATAATGCTGCTCTGTACAAGACAGTACAATTTTTCTAAAAAAATTCATGTACTAACATTTGGGCATTGAGCTTGTGTTCCACTTTTCTAGAAAGTATATGGAACCCCCTTAATTTCATGGTATATACATGCACAAGAACTACAAATTATGCAATGGTATTATTTTCCAATTACTGTATATCAATGATTTATTTACATACTTTACATGTAAATGTTCTGTACATTTGGAAATAGTTGCTGTTTACAGTTAAAGAAAACAAAAATAGTTTACAGTTAAAGAAAACAACAGTGAATAAAGAACCACTAGTAGTTGAAACCTCAGTATAACAACTTTGAAATTTTATGTGCTACAACTGTCTAAACAAATTGTAAATGTATGACTTAATTTCTTATTTACATTGAACATTTGAATTATATATGCAATGGACTGGAGAGTATTGAAACAATATGAAGCTAAGGAATCATCTTAATTAATGCATTAGTACTAGTTTTAATATAGTGTTACTGTTTAAACTTGTAAAAATTGTTCAAATTTAAAGTTCATCTATTTATTGTTGACTTATTTTGTGTTTCAACAAGTTTTTCAAAAAAAGATTACAACCTATATCCTTCTACTATTTGCAATGCATTTAGGTATAAATCAATTCCATAGTTGGGGGATGAAATATTTTCAGGGACATCACTTTGTAATTGTGTTAAACAGCGTTCACCGAACAAGAGAATGGGTGGGTTTACTATTGGCCTGTTATCAATTTCTTGCTGATAATTGTCAAGAAATCCTTCTGTTCCATAGTACGAAAAATCCTCTTCACCAAGATGAAGCCCAACAGGATTCTGTATTTGGCTTGACATCCATAACTGCATAGGACTGGTGCGTATTCTGTGATTTGCCCAAGCACGTTGCCAGATTCCCAACTTCTGATTAATTCTAGGTAAAAATACATGATGCAATGCGGAAATATGATTGTCATCAAGTGGATCTAAAATGCCATTATCTTCCATAAAATGAAACATTTGATAAAAAAAAACAAGGACACCAGTGTATACATCACGCCATAAACGTTCAATCCTTTGATTGTGAGTACTTTTTCCAGTAATCATACTACCACGGGCGACCCCTCGTTTTTCAATCATGTAGTCTGCTATTTTCACATTTTCCATGCCCATGTCTGAGCGGACACGACTTGGCAGTCCATAATTGTTGACAGCACTTGTGAAGCATTCAAGCAGAGTATCAGCTTTGTTGTTGCTAAAACATTCTAGAGCCACTGGCAAACGGCTAAAGCTATCTATAGCTCCAAACACAATGAAATTCCAACGAATTAATTTATGGTTAGTGTCAACGTGCCACAATTGGTTGGCACCTCTGACATTGTAAATTCTTCGATGTAACCGCCCATTCGATCTCTCCGCAACGCCATCTTCATCAACACGGTGTAAACTTTCTCGTAAACGATACCTTTGAACAATGATACCTATCCAGTAAGATCTGTCTTATCATATTTTCACCACAATGAGGAAACTCCTTCGTTATCTTATCCACTTTCATGTCCAGTTCTCTATCGCTGATAACAGAAAATTCCTGCTTCCTCAAACCATAGATACTCATCCGACGATAAATCGTCCTCTCGGATACCGATAAAAGCATTGCTATTTCCTTTACTGAAAACCCGTCCACCAAGAGATCTTCGACAACGCTTTTTGGTATGTTATAACTAGGAGCACCAACTGAATGATAACTTTTATCAGGAGGCTTACAACCATATTTGATGCACTCTGTTCTCAACGCCATCATCCAGTTTCTGCAATTTACTCCCAAACATTCCATCTCATATGATGAAAGTTTTCCTATAATGTCCGGAGTTATCTTCTCCCTAGCGAAATTCTCCAATAGGTGTTCCATATGTAGTTTTCGCAAGACTTCGGACATGTCGTTAGAAGACGCCATCTTTTTATTTTTTTGGGTTGGGCCGGCGCATTAGTCAGTGGAAATTTGGCCAGGACTTCATGTAAGGTCCACCAAACCAGTATCCATACCTAATTACATGAAGTAGTACAGGTAATTCACTGCGCCCCCGCTGGCCAAAATACAAATTTTGATACGTATAAAGAAGTATTTCATTGATCACCGCATATAATGACGAAAGCACCGCATATAATGCTAAAAGCACCGCATATAATGATGAAAGCACAGCATATAATGCTAAAAGCACTGCATATAATGCTAAAAGCACCGCATATAATGATGAAAGCACAGCATATAATGCTAAAAGCACCGCATATAATGACGAAAGCACAGCATATAATGACGAAAGCACCGCATATAATGACGAAAGCACAGCATATAATGCTAAAAGCACCGCATATAATGACGAAAGCACCGCATATAATGATGAAAGCACAGCATATAATGCTAAAAGCACTGCATATAATGCTAAAAGCACCGCATATAATGACGAAAGCACAGCATATAATGCTAAAAGCACCGCATATAATGACGAAAGCACAGCATATAATGACGAAAGCACCGCATATAATGACGAAAGCACAGCATATAATGCTAAAAGCACTGCATATAATGCTAAAAGCACCGCATATAATGACGAAAGCACAGCATATAATGCTAAAAGCACCGCATATAATGACGAAAGCACAGCATATGACGAAAGCACCGCATATAATGACGAAAGCACAGCATATAATGCTAAAAGCACCGCATATAATGACGAAAGCACCGCATATAATGACGAAAGCACCGTCATTTCGTCGATACGTCGTCATTTCGTTGATGGGCCGTCATTTCGTTGATGGGCCGTCATTTCGTCGATACGTCGTCATTTCGTTGATGCGTAGTCATTTCGTTGATGCGTGGTCATTTCGTCGATACGCCGTCAAAAATAATGGTACTTGGAACGAGATTGGAAGTCCTTCACGAAAAAACATGTCGGCTGGATTTCAGGATTTTATCAAAGCACAAATTCAACTAGTAATCGGGTATCTACAGGAGATTCTGGGATCTGAAGAATTTGGCGATGAAAATATCGACTTTATATTTTTTAAGATAGACTCTTTGCAACATTTCCTGTTGAGGTAGGTATGTATCTATCTATCTTACTGACATTTTACACTATGAAATGTAGAGGAAAATTTGCGATCGCTATTTTCCTCTATCTATATAATATATATCTCTGTTTTTTTGTTTTAATTTAGTACAGTGCAGCCCAGGGTTCATTACATTTACTTTTTATATATTTGAATAAAATGGGAACTATTTGGTTGACTTGCTGAGTTGCACACACAACAAACTCGGTTACTAGGATTTGTAGAGTTTAATAATAATAATAAAATGGTAAATATGGTACTCACTGGTAAATATGGTGATAATAATAATAATCTAGGCCCTATAACAGAACTAAAATTATTATAGTGAAATAAAAGTAGTGTGTAACCTTACTTTATTTCGATTAAAATTATTATAGTTACTACATATTAAAGATATACAGTAGCCTGTTATACATACATACATACAAACTAAATTAGCATTGTTGTATTATGTTAAAGTTAGGGATCGAGTGGTCATTATGTTTGGGGAAAGGGGTTGGCAAATGGGGGAAAATAGGGGTTAAAAACTTTTCTGACCCCCCTTCAAGATCAAGGCAAACTTCCATTGCCCCCCCCCCCCCTCATCACTTGAAACTCTTCTAATACCCATCATAATAACATATATGTATATCATTATTCTTGTCATTATAAGGTATAATGGTCTTGAGGAAAACCATGTTTGTGATGAATTAATCCAACTAGTGCATGGTGCAAAAGAATTAATCGAGAATCTCCGCCCTGGTGGCTCATTAGGCTATAAAGCACAACGCTGTTTTACAGGTGAACGAGGCAGACCATGCTATATTATACCCAAAGAGCAACTACAAGTGTTGACAGATATTAAGTTTTCTGCTCATGATATAAGCAAGATGCTGGGAGTTTCAAAGCGAACTGTACAGCGTCGTTTGCAAGACTACAATATTTCTATATCTGATAAGTACAGCTTGTTATCAGATGAAGAACTGGACAGTGTTGTAAGAGTGCAATGCAAGATTTTCCCAACTGTGGTTACAAGCGTATGATTGGTTTCTTGTCATCACATGGCCATCGAGTTTAAGAAAGACGAATTCGTATAAGTAAGCGAAGAGTAGACCCTGAGGGTGTCTTACAAAGAAGCCTAGAATTGAATGTTATTAATCGGCGTTGCTACAGTGTAGCCAGTCCACTTTCTCTCTGGCACATTGACACAAATCATAAACTTATAAGGTATTGTGCAATAAGTGTTCAAATGATGAGTTTAACCCTTTGGTGACTGGTAGCTCTCCCCTTGACCAGTAAAATATCTGGCATTAGCCAGTCAGAGTAAAACTAAAGTCTGCATCAGTCCCAGAAGACTGATTCAGTCAGGAAGGAGTTAATAGTTGGTATTACATATATATAGAAAATCTTGTTAAAGCAAACCCCCAACCACTTTGATTTGTAGAGACACTTAAACTGATGAATAATGGTGTCAATTATGACATACAACATTTGTGACAAATGTAACAGTTGTGTATATCTTTGACATTATATTATGCACCAAAATGAGTTGAGTCTTTGCACATGGATACAGACCACCAAACTAAAGCACGTGGTCCATGTTATATTGTCACTATAGCAACACATTTATTTGTAGACTTAATTTATAAAGCAAAATTTGTTATCTCTCCAGTACAGAATATAGTATCCAGTCAAAAATGTTTCACGAACTTTACCAAAAATCAAAAAATCAAAATGAAATACTTGTACAGTCTTGGACTGTCTTCTTTAGTTTTGTGCTTTTTATCCATATGCAACGTTTCAAATGATTTTTGTAGATAGTTTCAAAGATATTCAAATTTTTAGATTTAACACAATGCTGTTTCAATATCGTATTACATCATATTACATGTACTTGATGCATCATCACAAAAACTGAACTGAAAAACAACCAAAATCTTCTTTCAAACAAAATCTAAATCCGCATTTTATTGGTTACTATAAGACAGTGTACTTTAATAATAAATATTATATTACAGGTGGAGGTTTATTATCACAGGATGCATCGATGGATTTTCTCGTATGATTGTTTCGTTGCATGTTCATTGTGACAACACTGCTGCTACTTCCTTCCAAGATTTTAATCATGCAGTAGAAAAGTTTGGATTACCCTCAAGAGTTCGTGGTGATAACGGCTCAGAAAATGTGGACATAGCATGGTACATGTTTACTCATCCTTTGCGTGGACCTGGACGAGGCAGCTTTATAGCAGGAAAGAGTGTACACAATCAGCGAATCGAACGCCTTTGGCGAGATGTTTTTGGTGGTTGTACGTATTTGTACTACAATTTATTCTTTTTCATGCAAGATCGTGGAATGCTGGATGCTGCTAATGATATTAATTTATTTTGCTTGCATTATGTGTTCTTGCCACGAATTGAAAGGCACTTGAACTTATTCTCCAGTGGCTGGAACAATAAACCATTAAGTTCAGAAAGGAACAGAACACCCTGGCAACTCTGGTATCAAGGATTATTATCCATCTACAATTCTAATTACTTGGTAGCTCGAGATATTCGTCAATATGAATCTGAAGTATTGGTTAGTATTGTATATACAATATGCTGTCTTTAGTGTCTTTTTTATTATAATAATCATATCTTACTGTATAATTTAAATGTGAATTATAGCATGACCTACAGTATGCTTAACTTTGCCACTGGTTATTCTATAACAGTGTAGAATCTCGAATTAGAATTGTGGGCTCTTAAGGGGAAGAGATGAGAAAAACTTGGGTGGAGTGGGCAAACATGGGTGGAGTGGGCAATCTTACCAGGTGGAGTGGGCAAGGCGGTGTCACATTAGCCACAAAGTGCACAGTTGCCTGTGGAGTAGGCTAAAGGTTGTTGTCCCATTTGAGGCAGCACTTCACTTGCGATAGTAACTTCTAGTAATAATTATGTTACTGTATAATTTAAATGTGAATTATAGCATGACCTACAGTATGCTTAACTTTGCCACTGGTTATTCTATCTATCTGTCTATCTGTCTATCTGTCTCTGTCTGTCTGTCCGTCCGTCCGTCCGTCCGTCCGTCGGTCCGTCGGTCCGTCGGTCCGTCGGTCCGTCGGTCCGTCGGTCGGTCGGTCGGTCGGTCGGTCGGTCGGTCGGTCGGTCGGTCGGTCGGTCGGTCGGTCGGTCGGTCGGTCGGTCGGTTATGTAAACATGGAATCCAACTCACGATGTGCTCTTCCTCGGAGCGGAGCCGTATTAAATATACCACATATATAGAAATTTTGCATTCCAAGCATTCTTTTTGTGAGTCTCACAAGCAAACAAACTCCGCACATGCGGAGGGTCTGTGATTCACCTTTAAACTGAAATGTTAAAAAAAGATAGTAAGTCTAATTTAATTAGCATGGCTTGGTCAGGTATATCACTGTTGCGAATTTTCCATGTAAGTTACTGTATACGAATTATTATAAAATAAGGTGCCCTCTACGCACGCTCTGATTGGCTGGGCTGCGTGCATTTATAAGAGAACAGAGATCATGAATGACGTAAAATGGCGTAGAATGGAGTCAGTCGACCGGAAAGCCCGGCAAATTCCAAAACTACCTCACTTTTAGTTTGATTTTTCCTCTACTTACTTTATAAAACAAATAAAACATATCGCTCCTGTGCATATGTACTCTTATAAAGGTACGTTTGACGTCATTTGAACATGAAAGAAGTGTAAAGGCATTCGGCTATCGCCTCGTGCCTCTACTCAACTTCTTTCGTCAAATGTGCCTTTCTAGGAGTACATATGCATGGAGCTTCATGTTTTATTTGTTAAACATACACCATATTTTAATTGTATTTTTAACTCTTGATGTACTTGATGTACTGTATGCACTATGCAGCATGTCCCCCATGTGTACAATAATGATTTTTGCTTTCATATGCAGGATTTACACACACACACACACACACACACACACACACACACACACACACACACACACCACAAAACTCAAAGCACAGAAGAAATCAAGCACAAATCTAAAGGAATACTAAATTCACAATCAAATGCCTTGGCAGGTTTTGGTTTCAAAAACTTAATATCACAGTTACAGTATGGAGAGTATACATGTATCTGTTACAGCAAAATTAAATATTTGAATACTGATGTTACAAATAGCTGTAGGCTGATGTAGTGTCCAGCTCAAAGCACAAAATTGTAAAGGCATAATCAAATGAAGATAACATTTTAAGTGAGCTACAGTACCTCTACAGTCACATCATGGTTAAATAGAATGTTTACAATAAGTAATTAGAGTATCAAAAAGTATCATATACCGGTAATACCATGTTTGAAAAAGTATTATACATGATACACTCTATTTCATGTTTTACGATGGATAATACATGTATTTATTTTATAACCAATCAGAACGCACAGCTATCACAGAAAGTCCTTTACCAAATAAAATCATGTGTATTCAGCTTCAGGAAGGGCTACTACCTAAAACATGACCAGCAGGTGGGGATTGCCACACACCAATGCTGAAAGTGATCATAATCCCAGGTTCTAATAGGATGACTTTGCCTGTTCCATTATATTTTGCATATAAGAGCAGTACCAATTTTAACCCAAACTTTAACAAAAATAGTTAATGTCAACATCTAGCCATAACAACTTAAATCTACATGTACACTATATTATTTAGTTCAAACTTCAGAGAATCCTGCAACCCCTAATTTAAGACATGTATCCATCACTTGAGAAAATGATTCATAGGTATGGTGCACAACAGGAATGATAAGTTCACGAAAACATGTGTTTGCAAACGGGGTGGTCATGTTTGGACTATCTTCTGGGAATACAACCATAAGTTTCTCAGCAGGTGGTGGGAGGTTGTCACTTCCAGTCCAAAAACATAGAAGATCCCGAATTCCAATTCCATGATCATCTTAAGTTTTAAAAGAACAATGTAAAAACAAAAATATATAATGCCTAAATATATAATATATAATATATAATGGAGCTGCAAAATGTGAGATCTAAGTTCGTCTGTCACCACCTGGTTTACAAGTGCTCTGTTGATGGAAAATAATGAAGAATTCAAGTGTGAACAATTGAGTGAAAGCCCTCTAACCCTTTCCTTCCTGACATGTCCCTTTAACCTTTTATTCAGGCAACACCAGACAATTTTATCCAGCTCAGGGGGAACTCTACTGTATTAAGGAAAGTCTATCTTCCATCACATTCACCAGAACTCATGACCAAGCTCTCAGCAAAGTACATGTAGTTTGCGAAAGCAGACAAAATACATTGTACATTTTAATTATTATATATAATATATTGTTAAACCAATATATTGAACCTTACTTTTTTCTTCAGCAATTTCATCAACGTATCGAAGCAGATGCTTCATTGCAGTTTCGCTACCATCCATTTCTGAATCAATGATGATGACCGACTTCATTTTCTCATGGTCAATTAACTTTTCAGCTGAACGAGGAAATACATACGGCAACATTGCCTTATTAGATTTGACAAAAGAAAGTAAAGATGTCTCTTCCATTCCTTTTGCCATATCATCAATGAAATGCCTGCGTTTTTCAATAACATCAAAGAGCATCAGTGCATCAGCCGTAATTTTCGCATTTGTTTCTGTAAGGGGATCTAGCCCTGCTTCGTTAAGGTATGGATTGATTGCCTCTCTCAACTCCATAGGAATGACCTGACCATTTTCCAAGTCCATAAGCTATGAAGAAAGGAATTAATGTACATAATTAAAAAAACTATTGTTTGTTTTTAGATGTAGTTTGAAAAATGTCAGTAAAACTGGTTTTCTACGACTGCACTAAAGGATTTTCACACAGTGGATCGACAACTTCTTTAACTTTAAACTGGCAGTCTTATATTTTAGAGACTGGAGGGCAAAATGCAGACCATCTGTAACTCAAACTATTGCTACAGTCAAACTTGGTAAATCTGAATATGGTTATATGAACAATGCAATTATTGTAAACCTAACCAAATACATTTCCTCATGCAAGAAAAGTTACCTGATGAGAAAAAATGTATGTATGTACAGTTGAACTTGTATTGAGCTACACCGTCACCCTGGCAAAGTCTCGAAAAATTCGTTGTTTAAGTACTGTTAATGTTACCACTATTGCACTATTATATTTGATTGATTGATTGATTGATTGATATTTTTGGTATTATTTGAAACCCTAAGTATCGGAGTAAGTGCTATAATTTTTGCACAAAATATGTCAATTTTTTATTATTTAATCATATTGTGACATTCTAATTGTTTAGACCGTAACAGCGAGTCGTCCTTTTTTCCGTTTATCGTCAATTTACGCGAAAAATTTGCATTTTTGACAGTTGAGAAATGATAATTTGAATGAAAGACATTTAGTCTGACACCTTTGAAATTTTCAAGGATACTATTAGTGGAAAAGATGTGTTGGATGAGCGTAACACTTTTTGAAAAAGATGATTTAAAAAGTGTTATAGTAGTAAAGTAGTGCATATTTTTCATGCAATTACAGATGAATTACCACACATAAACATGCTTATTTAGTGAGTTATTAACTTATTAAGTATAAGTTAGTTACCGAACTCGAGGTAAATAACTTACGTAGTTACCGAGGTTGAGGTAACTAACCTACTTATTTCACGATCACAGAGGTTGCCTAAGAAAAACACTTCGGTCGCGATGATAAATCCTTTATCACAATTGTGACCATTGATTAAAGCTTATTTTCCAAACCACGCATAAACCAAGTTAATTGCCCCGGGATAATATATATTATTAGCCCGGGGCAACCTAACTTGATTTATGCGTGGTTGGGAGTAACTATTATAATATAATTTATAAATAAACAACCGCGGTACATCAAAGAAAACCGAGGTGATCGTGAACTAATTAATAGTTATTAGCCTATTGCATGATGGCCTTCTTGAGAAGTTTGACGTTTGTACCATGCATGTTTGTAATAATATTGTTACTTCCTTTTCTGCAGGCAATACATGCATACACAAATAGTGTAATAAAAGTAGCGTGCTGCGTAGGCAGTGTTAGCCTGCGTAGCTGGCGCTGAGATGATTCGAATAAACATTTTCTTTTGGATGCACATGCAGCTGCCTTATGGCCACTCTCTTCTCAATCTCAGTTTATTTTGAACTCGTTTCCTTCTACTATGCAAGGCACATATTCGCAACGCTCTTTGAACTCTTCGCCAACGTCTGCAACGGAAATTCAAACTCTCTTTGATTGATAGGTCATTAGCGCATCAACCAATAGATTGCGAGCGTTCGCTGGCGAACGCTATACACAACAAGAAATAACAATGGGTGACTGCAGGCTCTCCTTTCAATGTCCGTCCCAATCCCCAGCGCCGGCTACGCAGGCTACAACAATCGAAATATAGTAAGGTTAGATATACTGCCGAAACAGAGAACGTAGGAGTCTAACGTTTCGAGCAAAGGCCCTTCGTCAGAGAGAAAGGGCCTTCGCTCAAAACGTTAGACTCATGCATACACATGTACGAACGCAACTCTACATCGGCAACATCCTCAAGGGATACAGGCATCTGATGCTGATATTCAGATTCATCTGAATCTGATGTCCAATAATTCAAAATGGCAGGGGATATGCCATAAACAGCAGGGCCACCATTCAACAATGAATGGCCAATCATTCTTCCCATTGCTCTAAAAATACTTATGATCTTCTTGAACAGTGGTTTTCGCTGTCCATCTATGGTCAGCCCATTTTGAAGCAGATCCATTGAAAGAGCAAAAAACTCTCGGACAGGGCCAGCGCACCCACCCCATTCTCCCCATCAAAACGGACCTTTGGCTTACTTCTTAGGTTTAGATTTCTTGATTTGTACAATGCTATAACATCTTGTTCAAAATCGTTTGTCATTCTATCAATGTGAATACGAGCAGGTGGAGCATCCAGATCTATAGTTTCTCTGAATTTTTGCAAGGCTTCCAGTGGATCTGTTATCCCTGATGGCAAAGCTTTACATTCAGATAAGGCAAAAGTGGATGTAGCTTGGACCACATATTATTGGAGTTTTCATATTCACAATTAACATCTGGATAAAAAACCCCAGCAGAATCTGGATAAAAAAACATTTGAGTACAAACATTGATGAATGCTTTTTTCCCCTTCAAGTAATTATTCACAGAGACAACCAGGGGAAAGCTAGGCAAAGTATGGGTTACAGTAATTGATGGTCACGAGCGATGTTAAATCCCATATCACACGAGTGAACATCAATTAACCATTTTATCTCATGACTCTCTCGCAGTGAAATCATTTTGTTTTTTATTTAACTTACAGAGAAAGAAACATGAGTTAGAAAGGAAGATACTCATTAGTATGCAATAAGCAGTGGAATAACTACAATCATTGACAAAATTAGTTGAAACGACTCGAGTGAATCATGCCATGTTAATTGCTAGGCCTCTTTTTTGCATAAATTGCTATCCCCCCATCCCCCCTTTTCAATGTTGTTACTCCGAACATTTAAATGTAATGGTAGGTGACTGAGTGCAAATTGCACACGTTTTGAGTACCACAACATTGAAGTTGGGGGAAGGGGGGGGGGGGACATGAAACCATTTCATGTTAGCTTTGTTTCAAGAATTTTGTCAATGATTGTAGTTATCCCACTATGTGTACTCATCTGCATGCTAATCAGTTGAGTAAAGGATTTAACCGGTCTATTAGAAGAATGAAGTGTGGGTGTGTCATGAGACAAACAATACCTAATTTAGCTATTGCAGCTGCTAATTAAAATTTTCCTATTGGCGAATGGTGAAAATGCCCAATTTCTTTTGTGTTTCCTTTTCTTAATCTGTTGCCGCCTAGGCTTGTCGAGGGTTCTACATTTGAAAAGTAAAATTGTCTGGCATTATATTTTATTTTACATTTTTTGTATTTAACTTTGCCTTGATGACAAGTGATATATTTATAAATATTATGTAAACAAACAAATAAATAAATAAGACCTTATAAGATAACCATATAAAAGAAACCGCAACAGAGGCCAATTACTGCAAGTCCATCATTATAATCATACAAAATAACACAGTTCTAGGGGCTGTTTACATGGGAGCCGGGGCAGGACAAGTAAGTGGGAGACGGGACATTTGAAAAACAAAAGAAAAACCAAAGTGAAACATAAACAATTTAAAGATGAGAAATCCACAAAAAGGAAAGGGGAAATGTATATACATAATATAAAACACGAAGTAAACTTACAAACAATCAAACAAACACATGTACAATGACTAGAATCTGAAAATAATAAACTTTCAGCTGATGTTGGGTGTAAACAAGCAGACTACAAAACACTTGACACAGTCTGTCTTCCATAACATGAATTATCTGGTATTAGACTTAAAAATCTCTTTCACAACTATAATGCATCTATTCTAAAAGTATTTTCCTGTAGTTTACTACAGTAGCACCCTAATAGACTGTGGGTATTGCCAAATTTCCCAAAACGGTTGCCCGATATAAAATGGCTGATTAGCAGATCCATCCAGGGTGGTAATGTTGGCCAGTTTTCCCAGGCCCCCAGCACAATAGGGTTCTTTTAACATAAAATACTTGAAAAATGACATGTAAAATATTCGGAAGGGGTCCCTAATTCTTTATTTTCTCCGGGCCCACCTAATGGGGTCATCTTGTTTACTACAAAATTACAACGAAAAATCATACTGTAAGGGATTTTTGTATTTCCTCTATTGTCATTATTTTATGCCCCTCCCAGGTGGAAAATAAAAATAAACCACCCTCTCAGTGTTATAGTCAAGACCCTCCCCCAAGTTAAAATGCTGTATTTTCTGTCTACAATATCCATTACTGGAAATAGAAAATAAAATTCTATTGGTTAGAGTTGGTTTTATATAAATTTCAGTTTTTTCTTAATCTGACTTGTAAAATTAAATAGTCCCCCCTGTCACTATTAAGCCCTCTCCTTCTAATGACCCCCCCTGATGACCTAACATTAATAAGCCCCCAAGGGTGTCAATAGAGTAAATACAGTAATTATAACCAAAGGATAATAAACATACCACCATTTTCTACAAGAATAGATGCAGCCAAGTCTTTATCACCACAAGCACTTTCTAATGCAGCAGTTATTTCATTTTCAGTACGTGAAGGTACAATACTTTTCAGTAACATAAAATCATCACCTGCACATGATTCCTTAAAGGAAGTTTAGAAATTTTAGAAAGTTCAAAGAAGTGTTATTTTCTGGTGGCTGAGGAATGAAAGAGGCAGAAAATGTTTTTCACACACACACTGCTGGGGGGCTGGTCTAGAGTGGGGTCAGGGGGGGAAGGTCACTTTTTGTTTTGCCTCGCTTGGCCTGATTCATGAAATGTAATATTAATGTAAGGTCTCACAATGTACAGTAGGGTGAAGCATCCCACGGCAGTGTGTGTGAACATGCAAATAGTTGTTTAAAACCTCCCCTCCCCCAGTGAAAAATGATTTAGTACTATTAAACCAGAATAAAATATAAAAGACCCTGTTCATGGCAAAAATGTTTGGCCAAGAAAAAAATTACAACAAACCTTGCTAAGTGTCTTAGATGTTGTTGGCCTTTGTTGGCAG
Source organism: Corallium rubrum (assembly GCA_964035015.1). Taxonomy (NCBI): domain Eukaryota; kingdom Metazoa; phylum Cnidaria; class Anthozoa; order Scleralcyonacea; family Coralliidae; genus Corallium; species Corallium rubrum. Next base: position 162,998 of record CAXIUP010000064.1, on the reverse strand, counting down.
CTTTTTAGTTGATGTTCTCTTAGTAGGGGCATTGGAATGTCTGATCCACAGTGACAGCAATTAACTTTTGGAATATCTCCAACATTTTCAACCAGATTCTTTAAAAAATTCATACATAACAACATAATTATTTTCTATATTATTTTGAGTTACTATATTTTGACACATACTGTACAGCTTACATTGTGTGTTATTTCAGCACAATGTGGGTGCTGAGATAAATTAGAAGACCTACTACTGTAGTACTCAATATTTAAATTATTAAAAAAGATATAGAGGGTTAAAAATGGTGATAAAAATCATGTTAAATGTACTTTAATATATTAATTTCAACATAGTAAATGCACTATATATTTTTCAACCCCAAATTATATTTACAAGTACTGTACTCTAATGAAAGGGGGAGAGATGGTGCCAACACAGGGGAAGTTGATAAATGCCAAAATTTAAAGGTTTAATTTTAAACTTAATAATTCCTTCAATTTATGCAAAAAAAAATCAATTTTGAAACATCTTCCTTTGACAGTTATAATCTTCCTTTTAGTCATAATTGTTTGAAATGACTAGTACACAAGATGTTTCAAAATAAAAATTGGCATGACTTGCCATTTTGGCCAAATGTATTTTGTCAAACAGCAATGAAACTATGAGAATCCTGCTTTTGTAATGATGTCTCACCAGGCAAAATCCCAAGTCTGAATTTTAACATATTTGTTTTAACATTAATAATAATAACATAGTGTCAAAACTCTTATAAATCTCAGTTTATGACCACACCAATGAAAATCCAACATTTTTTTGGGAATGCTATCTTGTACAAACAGCGGCTTTTTAGAAATATGTAAAAATTAAATTTGTCTTTTTTATACCTAATTGCTGGATTTTCAACTTAAATAATTGCTATTAATGGTGTTTTTTAATGTTTTTTCCCCACAGTGCAAAAAATGCAATTCTGTTAATGTCCTTCTTGCCCGCCCCCCCCCCCCCCCTCACTCTGGCACCATCACCACTGAAGTGTAAATTTAAAATTATTTCTCTTCCAGTGAATATTACAATGAATATTACAGCTAACATGTATTAAATACAATACGGGGTGGCCACCCTGACCATAAGATATATCTCGCAAAGGTTTTAAGGAGACAAAAAAAAACCATTGGGAATATAAACAACAAACCCATTGCTTTGCATCAATAAGCACGATTGACACGATTTTGTATTTATACTATTTACACACCCCCATTGCAATTACATCCAAAGGCGAGATGTCCAAGTTTTTTTGAATAGGTCTCACATAGACTATTGACGATCCAAGCGCAATGTTTCTTAAAAATGGAACAGTGTATCCACTTCCACTTGGTGGCTGGATGTACTCTAAATCTCTTGGTTTATTGGGTTTTCCTCTCAGCAGTTCAAACCCACCCCCTGTTTCTAGTTTAGGATACACTTTGTATAAGGTATTTGCAAATGTTTCCATATTGTCCATTTTACCAAACGTGATTTTTTTCTTTCCAAGACCGGCGTTTTGCAAAGTTTCTTTTTCATACCGATCGGGAGCATTGTTGACATCACGATTAGCAAGTACCAAAATCTCGTGCGTCCAGGTTTCTCTTTTCGCATATGGTTTGAAGCCGCTTTTCGATGACTTCGTCGATGCTGCCCTTCGTGGGTTATTTCTTCCCCTTAAATCATAATTAAAATGACTGAATGACCGTCTAAAATCTTCTACTGCCTGGCTTTGATTGTGAGGAGTCGGAAGCTGTGATATACCAGCACTGCTAGTTGGACAAGGTTGAACTGGAGGTAAGACTTGAGGGTGTCTGTAAAACCCGGAACCCACCCGGAACCGGCTAGTACTATTTCATGATACAGCGATACAACGATACAGGAACCTGGAACCGGAACCTGGAACCGGAACCGGAACCGAATGTTAATTTATCCTAATTATTCAAATTACGCGTTATAAAGTGAAAACTATTTCTCTTTTCCGGGGGGGGGAATATACTCCTTATGAGATACACTCTATTTCTCTTTTCCGGGGGGGAGGGGGTAGTTGTTCTGAAGAAATACCAATATACTGTTTGAGTATAATAATAAGGATATTAACCCTTTGAGAACTGAAAAGGACTTTTATCATTTTACTCTGGCTAACACCAGATGACTCGTCAGCGGGAAAGCTCCAGGCTTTATTACAGGTTAAGGATAATCGCACGCAACGCCAAATTTTGACGCGTATAACTCTTTAAAGTCCGAGACCTTTCTCTTTGGTGAATAAAATCGCATGCATGACGTTAGCCAGTATAAAATACTTAAAAGGCCCACTATATATAAAAGGATAACGCGCCTTTGTCGCAGGTTTGAGAGCAAGTGCACTATGGCCAAGTGAAATATATTTCAGCATGTAGCGCTTTTACAAGTATTATAATCATGCCGGTAATAGGATTTCCTATCGATCACAGTCTCGACGTCTTACTGCGATTCACCTGACATTCACCAAATGCTAAGCATATGCATATGAATACAACACTTGTTCCTGTGTAAGGACAACAAAACCTGTCACTGTATACGAAGACACATGAATAGACACTGCCGCGCTGCATCAAGGCTGAGAGATTACTGCTAATATATTCAAGAAAAGAAAGTATAGAACAGAAAGTATACACCGAAAGATTATGTCGTGTGTTCAAAAACCACAGTGTTAGTAGCTACAAAACTAGCGAAACTGCGAAACTGCGAAACAGTAACTGAAAGAATGACAATGACTTCCTCTTTTTAATATACAACGATCGAATCGTCTGTCCTATGACTTAGCTATTTCCTATTTCCTTATTACGTTCAGGCCATTCTCTGCTGAAAGATTAATACCTTGTTGGCATGCGAAAGTGTGCGAGTGTATGTGTTGCAATAAAATTCTAAAGATAAAAAAATTCTTGTTGGCGTACATTGACAGTTGACTAAAACGTGTTACGTGTGCAACTTCTCGGTACAGAACTGCAGAAAAAAACAGCATAAAGGGAATAAGTGCTGTATTAATATAGATATGTTCGATAGTATTCTATGGCTTGTTATTCGCAGAGTGTCCTTCGCGCTTCATTCAATGGCGTTTTCCGTCAGGTGAATCGCGGTAAGACGTCGAGACTGCGATCGATATAGGAAATCCTATTACCGGCGTGATTATTATACTTGTGAAAGCGCTACATGCTGAAATATATTTCACTTGGCCATAGTGCACTTGCTCTCAAACCTGCGACAAAGGCGCGTTATCCTTTTATATATAGTGGGCCTTTTAAGTATTTTATACTGGCTAACGTCATGCATGCGATTTTATTCACCAAAGAGAAAGGTCTCGGACTTTAAAGAGTTATACGCGTCAAAATTTGGCGTTGCGTGCGATTATCCTTAACCTTTCCCGTTGACGAGTCGTCTGGTGTTAGCCAGAGTAAAATGATAAAAGTCCTTTTCAGTTCTCAAAGGGTTAATATCCTTATTATTATACTCAAACAGTATATTGGTATTTCTTCAGAACAACTACCCCCCCCCCCCCCGAAAAGAGAAATAGTTTGTATCTCATAAGGAGTATATTCCCCCCGGAAAAGAGAAATAGTTTGTACTTTATAACGCGTAATTTGAATAATTAGGATAAATTAGGATAAATTAACATTCGGTTCCGGTTCCGGTTCCAGGTTCCGGTTCCAGGTTCCTGTATCGTTGTATCGCTGTATCATGAAATAGTACTAGCCACCCGGAACCTACCCGGAACCCCAGAATCCCTCCGGGACACTCGGATGTTTTTTTCCATGTGTTTATATAATACAGAGCTCTACGTACTGCCGTTCTTGCATCGGTAACTAGTAAGCCTGTTTAATAAAAGAGCTAGTTTGGATGAACAGAGGATGGATGAGCAAAATATCGGTTATAGTTATGCGGACGCTGTAAAATCAAGCAATTCCACTGGCTCTGAGAGCGAGGCAAACATTTGGGGAAAAAACAATTCAAGCAAGAAGGGCCAAAAAATCGTTTATGGTCAATCAGATCATTCAGATAAATACAAGGTAACTAATTTAGTTTTATGGTCCAAGTTTAATTTTACGTAGGAAAATGCTCCCAAGTTATAATTATCGAAGCATAATTTGCTATTTTTGACGAAACATTTATTTTTGTTTCTTTATCGTTTATGATTATTTATGTTTTTTATGCCAAAAATTGTCTACAACAAACATTGTCTTGTTGAAATTTTTTTAAATTAAGATTTCATATTGTTTGTAAAAGTAAGGTGTAAACAGGGTATTTGTGCTTAATTCATGAAAAAGGTAATCGTGCCTTATTTTCTCTATTTACGACTTGGTCGCCGGCCATTTTTTATTGTTGTGAGCAACCCCAAACCATCCCCACCCCCCTCCCCTCCCTTCCCAAGAAGGAGAAAAGTAGAAAAATGTATTTAAATAGTGTAATATATTTTTCATATTATTTTTTACAAAATATTTACTGAGAACATGAAAAATAATATTTAAACTTAATATTAAAGAGAAAGCCTATGAGCCAAGAACGTTCTTGGGGTATTACATTGAGACGTTTAAATATGGGGGGGGGTGGAAAATTGAAAATTTTCGATGTTTAAAGTGTCTGAAACAATATTTCCTGCATATTTCTATGTGAATATTTACGAGTAGTTAACATAATTTTGTTGTTATCAAACTTTAAACATGGTTAGCATATAAACACACGTCAGAAAATCTTGTGATTTTTGATTGATTTATAAACAGGTTGTAAATAGAAAATAAAGTAAATTAATACATTTGGCATTAATTACTGGTCTACTCACTTGACCTTCAAACAACGATACCCCCCCCTGTAACAAATTTCTCCCCTACTTTTATGAGAACTGCTTTGGACCATTGGAGGGGGTGGAACTTGCTCCCTACCTCCTCTTATTCACCCTTCAGTCCCTGTCCTTGTTGGCTCTGCCACTAGCCTATATGATCCTGTAGCACATGCCACATTAATTTTCTTGCTATGCAGGGTTTTTCTTTATAAAAGGATTACTACAGTTTATTTTTTGCAGTGTATATTTACGATTTTTTATATTATTTTTTTCCTCCCTGAGTTACATAATGTATGTACAGTATATACACTTCATTAAGTTTAATATGTTTAGAGTGATGATGGTACCACCACATGCTCAGACTCAAGTCCATCCATTCTTCGTTTTCTTAATCCCAAGGTTCATGTAAAAAAACAAGTTGAAAATGTAGGTATATCTACAGTTTAAAATAGATCTGGAGTTTTTGCCAGGGGGTAGGGATGCATAAACTACAGTATTAAAAGCCAATATTAATAATGATAACAATTGTATTTTTATAGAGTGACTTTATGAGCAAAAAATTTGACTGTTAAAGCGATTCTCTGATGAAAATATTGTTGGCAATTGTTTCTGTATAATTCTAGAGTTTCATTTCAAAATTCTCAAAAACAAAGTTGCATTTTACGTGCAAAGTTTGTATATTTTGGAGCCTGTGTTACAGCCTAAATATACACTCTGTAATTCAGGCTGTGAAAACTCGCACAATTGCTTGTCGACCCCCCCCCCCCCCCCTCCCCCCTCCTAAGATTCTCAGATCTGAGAAGTAGATTCTGAGTGATTTAATACTCATATGATTCCTAATTGTTGATTTGATTGGATTATTTGATCTCACGAGAATTCCTAGAGAGGCTAGAGAGCCATCCTATTGTAACTGGAATAAGACAGGGCTTGTGATTTGAACAATCAAAATTACTTCTCAGATATGAGAAGCTCAGTGGGGGGTCGACAAGCTATCCTGCGAGTTTCCACCGACTGAATTACACGTGTATATTCAGGTTGTATACACAGGATAGTATTTTGGAGTGCTGCCATTAAATTGGCGGTGTTTGAGAAAAATGAGTTGAGGAGAACTTTATGACATCATAGACTCAATGAAAACAAAAAAATCATTGTTGTTATCAACAAAGAAACATTGTTTTTATTGAGTCTATGACGTCATAAGCTTCTTCGACTCATTCTTCTCAAGCTCGGCCACTTTAATGGTGGTGCTCCAAAATACAAATTACTTCGCACGTAAAATATCACCTTAATTTTCTTCAACGAATTTTGAAATGAACGTTTGCTCGATTACTAACTACCATGACATCTTTAGAATTATGCAAAAACATTGCCAACAATATTTTCATCAGAGAACCACTTTAACGTTAATTACCAATAAGCACCCTGAAATTCATGAAACTGTTACTAAAGGGTAATTCTGTCAAAGCTCTATTTAAAATTGGAAATTCCTTTATAGCCCAATTTTCTAAAATTTTTCTAAATCTAGACTTCTAAATTTATATATTTTATTGCACAGTGGTGTGTTTTAATTTTGATGGGTGTGTAAATGGTTTTAGTATAAACCAACCAGTGGACTATTAGTCTATTACGAATGCTGTATTCTAATTGGCTGAGCTAATAACTGTTTATTTGTGATAGACCACTTACCACAAGTAGCGAAGTAGTTTTAAGTTGAAAATAATGGCAGAAAACTCGCATTTTTCTGAGGTTTCAGTTGGGTTTTTTAAGATAATAGTTTGTCCAACTAGTTGGTTGATACTAAAATAATTAAACAACTCGTGCTCGTCTGAGCGATAGTCAACTCCGCTGCACCTGCTTGACTATCAGGCAGTTCATAGACAACTCGGCGGGACGGTTGTATAATCAGTGTTAAATAATAATTCACAAGTGATACCAGGAGCCCCAGCCTTCTAAACCTATTAGATATTTTAGTGATAGCTAAAGCTTGTCAGCTCATTTTACCTTGCACCTACAGGTATATACACGCTTAAACTTGCTCATAAATCTGATAAAAGATGAACGTAATGCGTAATTGTAGTTTAGCTTTCAAATGGAGAGGGGGTTGTTATTTAACTAATATTTAATTTAAAAGGTATTCTCTATTCTCATTTATAACTTTCCAGTACATAATGTTTATTTTCAACATTTATTTTATTACCACCAGAAAAGGAAATTGGTGTTCGAGTCATGGGAGAATGAAGAGTACTGTTCTGGTGAGCCTGTACTTCCTTATGGCAAACCATTCGGAAAATTGTGAGTATAGAAAATGATTCAGTGTTATAATATCTACTTTAGTATTCATATGCATATTTAATTTCAAGCATCATTCTATTCAACCTTCAATGCTTTGTTACCTTTTTTCAGCAAACATCTCATGCAACATCTGAAAAATCTAGAAGAACAAGAGTTAGGACAAAAGGCAAGAAAGCACTGAAAAGGTATACCGTCTTGATTTATATTTTTAAAGTGCATTTAAGTTTGGATAATTAATCAGATTATGTTTGTGTTCCTAGAAATAGATCAACTACTAAGAAAGACCAAGGTACTGTACGATCATGTCTACCGTCAATTAAAGCTTATTCGGTCTTTTTTCTGTAAGTTCCTGGCTGCCAGTACGACGTGATCAGTACACGGAGTATTCTGTGATAGTCCGGATACTTTGCCGAAATTATAGAGTGATTGAAAAAGGGTGAAAAGAATTAAAACACACACACACATTGAGCTGCAAGTCTAAGAGTCGTCCTACTTTCCCCGGTTTATCAAACTGGGAATGTGTCAATGTTACAGGCGGATTACGAAGCTACCGAAGCAGTTATTAGCAGGACGCACTAAAACACCTTTTAGAGCGAGCTGGTTATTAGATCTGCCTTTTTGTACGCATGCAACGTTCATTAACATTACTTTCTGTCATTTTATTAGTGATTAATATATCGAGTTCTGATTCAGAAGATGAAAGACTAGTACAGGTGCGTGTAATAATCACATCTTTTTGTACAAAACATACAAGCAGACAACGTACTGGTAAGAATTTTTATATTTGTTCTTCAGGATGCTATCGATATGAACAGAATAAGTATGCAGCAACAAAACCGATCAAAAGATGAAGGAGAATCAAGTAAATTAGTCAAAAAGGTACATACTACATACAATTAGTTAACCACGTGTATTCTTTGAGCTTTTACACTTATATTCTTATAAATCCGTTGTTAGCAGAGACTCCGAAATGGAAGCACTGTTTATTTTACTATACATTGAGCAGCTAGGGAAACGATAACAATTTTGTTACCTAAATAGTGACTTAATCTCGCCATTTGTAGAATTACTGATATACGCAACTGTACTGGTTCGTTCTTTTTAGGAAAAGTGGCGCGATAGCGAAAGCAAACTAGTAGAACCGAAAAAAGAAAAGTTCTATATAAACTTAGTTTCACCATCACCTTCACCTGAGAAGAGATCAAGGTTTGTATATATAGTGTATATATAATATATATAACTTTTGTGCTTGTTCTCGTTATTTATATTGGCCATTATAATCGTGTTTTGTGATTTTTATAGGGATGCTGCAACATCCGTAACGAGGTACCTGAATGAAGATTTGACCTTTTCAATTTACGAAATGCCTGGTGGAGAGTTTTCAGCCATAGATACAGCTCGGGTGCTTCTTAGCACAAAATCTTCTTCTGGTTCTGTTTGCCAGAAACGACCCATAAGAGTGCAACAAAACTGCAGTTTCTTGGTAAATTGCTCATTGCTTAAAGACCGACGTGATATACGCGCAGATGATCTTGGAACCTGGAATCATAATGGTGTGATTACAACATACTTTAAAGTAAAGAAGGATTTCCAAGGAAAAGTGGTAGAGATATCCCAGCAACCAAAATCGTTCCAAACAGAAAAAGTAGATAAAATATTTTCCTCATGCGACGCACACATCATGCAAATGGTACCACTCCAGACTTTAAAAGAATGATAGTAGAAATGGAAGGTAGCATGCATAATATTTGTACGTTATCCGATCCAAATTAAAATGATCATTTTATACTTCGTCTTTAATAGGAACAGTACTACTTACTAGTTGTTAACAACTTGAAACAGTCATGTTGACAATAGTGAACATGGTTGTTGTCATCAAAGCATTTTTTCTTGTTCGGCATGCATGCACTCAACCATGCATGAACAACTAATTATTGCTTCGTCATTGCTAAATCAGGTTGTTCATCAAAACAATAGTGTTATGATGACAATGCTTTACAGCGTTGTTCAGCTGGAATTGTAAGGCAAGAAATTAAGTTTTATACCAATTTCAATATAAATATATGATCACTATATTTTTCCCATCTTTTTTTCAGATTACAAAGGATCACTTTTGGCGATTTGCCTTGTCAAGTATTCTTTTGATGGCCTGGAAAGATCATTTTCTGTTGCTTCTCACGGCAATTCGAAGTCAACAACTGCGGGATATACGAGAACAATGCCCAGCACGATTGCGATGTTGAAAGATGAAGCACAAAACAACACTCCCAAGATCGCAATAGAAATAGTTGATGATGCTAATGGAGGAGTTATGGAAGCCGGGAGTGCCGGGAGTTTAGCAAGAAATCGCCAGCAAGTCAGCAATCTCAGACGCTCTGTAACAGAATCCAAAGAAAAAAGAAGAAGAAATGTGAGAGGGACACGAGATGAGCTAGCTGCAGTCATGGATATGTGCCTAAACCAATCGCGTGTTCCTGAAACGGCATTTGTGCGTAAGGTGCAGGGTGCTCCTGACACTATGTGTATTCTGGCTTCAAACAAGCAGCTGCGTGAGTTAGAACGAAATGCCACCAATCCGGCTTTATTCAAAATAGTGTCGGTCGATCCCACGTTTAACCTCGGCGCTTTTGATGTCACAGTGATAACCCACGAACATGGGCTTGTGATAAATAAACGTACTGGGAAACACCCCATTGTTATGGGACCGCTACATAAACGCAAGCAGTTCTCAAACTACCACTATTTTATGTCGTCCTTAATAGAGCTCAAACCTTCCCTTTCTGAAATTCAGGCTTTTGGAACAGATGGAGAGATAGCGTTACAGCAAGGATTATTGAAACCATGTCCTAACTCTAGACTTTTGAGATGTTTTGGTCACTTCAAAAGTAACATCAAAGACAAGCTGTCATCGCTTCGTGTTCCAAAAAAGTTTCATACTCAGTTTTGGCGCGATGTTTTTGGTTATGACATTGGCACCACACATTGCGAAGGGCTCGTTGACTCAGAAGATAAAGATGTCTTTCAAGCAAAGCTTAAGTCACTAGAGGTATTATATCGACTAGCTATTTCGCGTCATGTGCGTGACCAAATCTCTAATTATGGTCGAAGAAAAAATATACCCAGGCACCAGCAATTCAACAAATTATTTTTTTTCATTTTTTTTACAGGAGAAATGGATGACTTTAGAGAAAAAAAGTAAAAGAAACGAATGACTCGCAATCTACGTAAACATTTCACCAGTGGCTTTCTGAAAACAAGGCACAAGATATGCAAAACCATATGCTTTTATCTCTACGCAAAGAAGTTGGTTTAGGTTCTCCACAACCTTACTACCAAAATAACAGTGAGTGCATGAACGAAGTAATAAAGGACCAGATGAGCTATCAGGAAAACGAGTTACCAGAGTTTTTTGAGAAAGTAACCAGTATTGCCTTAAGACACGAGACCCTGCTGCGTAAAGCAATTGCGCAAACTGGCGAATGGGAACTTCTTCCAGGATTTCGTTTCTTAGAAAGACCAGACTGGTTCCAGATGTCGCCGGAACAGAGAGACGCGCACATGAAGATCGTCATGGGGGTGGAGTTAACGGAAGACAGAGCCATTAAAGATTATTTGCCACAACCAAGTTTAACATTGCCGCTTCTGTCTGTCATTGGGATACGAAAATATTCCGAATATTTCTGTGTTTACGTTAAAGAAGATATGGAAAGAAGCACGGGAAATTGTCGGATCTCCAGGTTATATTCTTCCTTTTGCTGGATGTAACTGTCCATTTGCCAGGCAAGTTTTTAATGCAAAGCAACCCGCCAGACCACTAGTTGTGACGCTTCAGTCAGCAAAGAAATATGCCGTAGGTCACAACTTTGCTTGTGACTCTGGTTGTGGTCAATATGCATATCTAAAAAATGTGTTGCCATACAGTAGCTACAGCCGAAGCAAATTCTGTTCTTAAAGAGTACATAGACTTCCTCGTAAGAAATACAAATGCCCCGAATTTACACCTGCTTTCGAAAATATCAAGCCGCGAGGGAAGCGGACGGGATAGGGATAGGGATAGGGATAGGGACGAAAATATCAAGCCGCGAGGGAATCTAGCTATCTAGCTATCTAGCTATCTAGCTATCTAGCTATCTAGCTATCTGGCTATCTAGCTATCTAGCTATCTAGCTATCTAGCTATCTAGCTATCTAGCTAGCTAGCTAGCTATCTCATACCATGCCTGAAATAGGACAGAGGTTTCGAAAAAAGGTTTAGAGTATGCGTACTATCGTACCATGATGAAGCATACCAGAGATTGGTTATATTAAGGAAAACATAAGAACATGGCAAAAGTAGATGACCTCCTCCGCCCCAATACAGCATACAAAGGGATGCCACCTCATTAAATATTCCGTCTGCCTAACATCTCCGTACTATCGTGTACCATAGCAATGAAGATATAAGAATATGGCAATGATAGTACCGTACCACCGTATTATCGTATACCATAGCAATAAAAATATGGCAAGGATAGTACCGTACCACCGTATTATCGTATACCATAGCAATAAAAATATGGCAAGGATAGTACCGTACCACCGTACTATCATATACCATAGCAATCAAGATATATATAATGAAGATGGTACGGTACTATCCTTGCCATATTCTTATACCGTACTATCATATTATATAAATTATATCATATACCATAGCAATCAAGATATAAGAATATGGCAAGAATAGTACCGTACCGCCGTACTATCGTGTATGATAGCAATCAAGATATAAGAATATGGGAAGGATAGTACCGTACCACCGTACTATCGTATACCATAGCAATCGAGATATAAGAATATGGCAAGGATAGTACCGTACCGCCGTACTATCGTGTATGATAGCAATCAAGATATAAGAATATGGCAAGGATAGTACCGTACCACCGTACTATCGTATACCATAGCAATCGAGATATAAGAATATGGCAAGGATAGTACCGTACCGCCGTACTATCGTGTATGATAGCAATCAAGATATAAGAATATGGCAAGGATAGTACCGTACCGCCGTACTATCGTTACCATAGCAATCAAGATATAAGAATATGGCAAGGATATAGTACCGTACCGCCGTACTATCATATACCATAGCAATCAAGATATAAGAATATGGCAAGGATAGTACCGTACCGCCGTATTATCGTATACCATAGCAATCAAGATATAAGAATATGGCAAGGATAGTACCGTACCGCCGTACTATCGTATACCATAGCAATCAAGATATAAGAATATGGCAAGGATAGTACCGTACCGCCGTACTATCATATACCATAGCAATAAGAATATGGCAACGATAGTACCGTACCACCGTACTATCGTATATATACCATAGCAATGAAGATATAAGAATATGGCAATGATAGTACCGTACCACCGTACTATCATACCCATAGCAATAAGAATATGGCAAGGATAGTACCGTACTACCGTATTATCGTATACCATAGCAATAAGAATATGGCAAGGATAGTACCGTACCGTACCGCCATACTATCGTATACCATAGCAATCAAGATATAAGAATATGGCAAGGATATTATATATGGCGCGCCGTTTTGGCCAAAAGCAACCCAGAATTTTTCAGTTCTAGATTTGAGTGGAATATGCGAGAGATTTTAATCGGGTAGAGAACCGGACAAAACTATGCGAGAATTTTTAATCATGTTCGTCAACAGAGGCAAATCCACTGCAAGCTATTTTGCTCTGTAATTTTGCTCTTTTATAACTTTCTTTTGTAAATTTGCCATTCTTTTCAATTAAAAAAAAGCGCAATCTTTGGCACACGTTTGGTGTTGTTCGCCTCCTTATCATCTAACAGCTTCTGTAAATCGTTTTCGGTTAATTTAAAGTAGCTATATATGAAAGTAGCGAATCTTTCTGCAGTTCGGCCATGGCGGCAACAGACTTCGCTCCTGCGAAAACTGAAGCCGGTAGAAAAAGCCAGTCAGCGTTAGCGACTCAACAAGCCATTGTCCGACGGTTGACGTCGTTTACCTACAGACAATAGACGGTTGTCCGCAGGCTATTAGCCAATCAAAATCGAGATAGAGTGAAAAATGCATAATCTAATATATTTATGAATGTTAGCAATAGATTACAGTAAGGTAATTAACACGTTTTCTGACAAGGTGAATACTGAATAGCAGTCAACTCCTTGGTGGTTGCAAACTTCTGCTCACAAAAAGTGCTTAACAATGTAAGTTATATTAGTTTGTACGTGTTTCTTTTTTTGAGCCCACTATTGTCGCGTTTTATGGTTAACGGCGCTAATCATCTTTTTTTTACAACTTGTTACATGACTGAGGCGAATCGCAGGCCAGCCTCACCATTAAAGACTCTTTCAGTACGAGAAGATGCATCTGGTTGTCGGGCCTTACACACCAAGATTGGTAAAGACCGGTACCGATGTATACCTAATTTTTACTTTAGTGTGGAAATGTTCGTGAGATTCCCGTCTGCGTATAGCAAATATAATGGGTATATTTTTAATGTCTCCCGTACAGATGGTGTGTCAATGTAAGTATATTCAATAACCGTGAAACATTTGACATTGTTAACAATGCATGATAGTTACACATGTCTGTTAATGCATGACGATGTTATAGTAATTCGTTAATTTGGGTTACAGAAATATAGACTATGGCGTATAATTACTAGATTTCTAAGCCAGTAATCTTCTTTTTTTTTTCGGGGGTTACCCAGGCGTTCCGTTGTGTCGATTTAAACCTAACAGTTGGGCAGATGGCAAAAGTTTGTCGGGTTTTCTTTGTTGGTATGCTAGTAGAATTTTAGTAAGAAATGAGACCGCACCATGATTTACACATTTTCCGACATTAACATTTTTGACAATTTCCGTTTGATGCACCCGAAATTTTGCAGCTGTGTGTTCACTTAGTACGACTAAAAATATAAAGTCTTCTTTTTGTTACAGTGCATGTATGCAACCATGAGTGTTTACTGTAAGAAGAGTTTATATATTTCCACGCGCGATCACGTTTTACACTAGATTTTTTGTTTAGGCATTATTAGGCTGAAGTAAACGAAATATTAATAACGTAAAAATAGGCGAGAATGCAGAGTATAACATATACAGACTGTTTTTATACTCTGTATTATGTAAGTTATTCTGTTAAGCTCGACAAATTTTGACTTTTGGACTAGTTTCAGAAATTTAAAAGAACCTGTCATTAACAAAATGCACACAAAAGCTAACACTACAGTGCCTACACACGTTTGGCGGAAAGTGAGGTGTGAATCAGTTGTTACCAGCTTTGTGGGCGTCTTGCACCGCTGAAGTTCTTGGCGCCACCATACACCTTGGACTGAGCATGCTGACATAAAACGTTAAATATATACTCAGACATAAATTTGCTGTGCGTCTCTCACTCTAGTTACAGCTGACACTTTTGGTACTGGAGTTGTGTTCGTAGCGGGGTGCAATCGAAAACACACATTTTAACGATACAAAATGGATTTGTATTACATCATATGACGTACTTGAATGAGTGGTGAGACGGAACTTCATACGCCGCATTTCCTTTTTTCGTGATTTTGGTCTCCGCGAAGAGGAGCGTTCCGGAAATCCGAAAGTTGCTTTTTTGCCACGTATTTAAAAACATTTTACTCAGACGTTTTGGCTCAAAACATAACTCTTCGCTCCACTCCGTAGAGTTCTGTTATTGTCTCAGGGGGGCTGATAAAATTCATTGTTTGTCCCTCCGGAACGTTTTTGAAATTTGGTTCTCTGAAAGAAAATTTCCCGCATTCTGACAACACTCTTGACCAAAATTTTGAACGTTTAAAAACATTTTTAATAGCGCATTGTGTTCCAATGAATGACTATGATGAACATTGTGTTTGATAGATTTTCCAAGGGTGCCTTCGGTTAGCTAGAATGCTGAATAATAAGTTCATGAACGATGAGTCACTTTCAAAATCTCAGGGAGGGCTAAGCCCACGCACAAAACTTTCTCAGGGGGTCAAAGCCCTGAAGCCCCCCTATACTCTACGCCTATGGTGAACTTCGCTCTCTAAATTTCGCCTAACTGTATAATTAAACAAAAACTCAACTTTTTTGGAAAAACTGTATTAAGAAATGAAATTTGAAATTTTAATGAAACCTTTTCCTTTTTTCTTAATTACTGTTCCATGGAAGATAATTTCAGAGTTTTAAGCATATTTTAAAATTATCTTTGCTTTAATTTTCCAGGGAATGTTTTGTAACATGCAAAGAAATGGAGATGGCCAAGAAGTTTAAGACTGCTATTAATCGTACCTGCAGTGACAAGGGCGGGGTTTTATGGCAAGGAATAAGCGACCACCAGCTTACCACTTACATCATGGACATTTTGGAAGATTTTTCAACAAATGGTGGTAGTAAGGTATTTGGTAGTCTTACCATTGGTCGCCAGCCAAACCCTAGGAGGATCAACAGTCAAACTGGGGAGTTTGTGGACACTGAAAACGATGCTGGTTCATGCCGAGAAATAGATGACTTTGACACTGCAGTTTATATCCTCAATGAACATTTACAGGTTGGCCGTTTAGAATGTGTCTATTGACATAAAGATATGAATAAAAGTATTGGTCTAAAATGTTGTGGATGCTAACATGATTCTTGTCATATTTATTTTAGATAAACAGAGATGGTATTATCCCTCCAGCAAACTGGACACATCGATGGATGGTGCCATTTTTAAGGACAATGCCAACAGCTTTAGCTGACAAGAATATCAAGAACTTCCTTGAAGGCTATCCAATTTATTTGGAGCAACCAATACTGCAGTTTGACTGGCACTTGTTAATTGAAAAAGCAAAATTATTTTTCAAGCAGAACTTCATGCCATTCGTTATGCTTCTCAGTGGAGGAATTTATGCCTTCCACTATTCAAAAATCCTAAGCATTATGGGTAAGTATATGTGCATATACATACATACATTTAACTTTTCTGTGTTGCTTTACCCAGGTTAATTATATTTACTTCACTTTAGTAATAGTAAAAATTATAATGATGATGATAATAATAATAATAATAATAATAAAATAATGATAATAATAATAATAATAAAATAATGATAATAAATATTAAAAATAATAATTACACTAATAGTAGTAATAAATAATAATAACAATAATGATATTACTATTAATAATAAGAATAATAAGAGTAAGATTACAATAATAATAATTATAATAATAATAATAAAATAATAATATATAATACTAATGATTAAATAATAGTAATTATACTAATAATAGTAATAAATAATAATATTAATAATGAGAATAATGAGAGTAATACTACAATAATAATAATTATGATAAGAATAATAAAATAATTATGATAAGAAATAGAGATTAATACATGGATAATACAGGGTTCGAAATAACGTTCAGAAAATATGCCTAATTTGTCGGCTGTTTTTTGTAGGTCAAAATTTTTGCCGGCTGTTTCCCAAGCAGCAAAGTTACGTTCTGGTCATAGGCCCAAATAATGTATTGTAAACCAAATACTGGTTTCTTTTCGATCATATACAGAGAAATCAGAACAGATTACCATAATTCTGATCTTGGCAAAAGCAATTTCGCCGATCACCCAAAGTTTAGTTATATTTTGAAATTAGAAATTGCCGGCAAGGTCCTAAAACTGCCGGCAGCCGGCTGCTATTTCGAACCCTGTTTAATAAATAGAGATTAATACATGGATGTGCGGAGATATGAAATTTGTTTCGAGTGTTGATCAGGATATCTCACGAGTGAGCAAAGCGAGCGAGATAGATATAGATATCGATATGGATGTGGATGTGGATATGGGTGTGGATGATGTGGATGTAGATGTAGATATAGATAGTGTCAATATGTATTTTATCACATATTGGCTTTAAATAAACAATCCAAACTTTTGTATTATACAGGTTCCTGTCCAGTGTCAACTGCTATTGGGGACACGGCAAGCGGGAAATCTACTGCGCTTAAACTAATTGGTCAACTGGTAGGAATGCATACAGTGTCACAATCCTCAGCGGAGTTCGTTGTCTCTGACCTGGCAAAGACAACAATTCCTCTATGTTGAGATGACCCTTCTCACCCAAACATCCTTCGCCAACCATTGGTCTCAGTTTTCAACGGTGTTGGCAACCAAACCAAAGGTAGAGGAAATGAGAAACCATTGACAACATTCCTATTAACCATCAACTTTAAGATGGAAGATGATATGAGGTAATAATTGTTATATTTGGTTAATTATTTTATTAATTATAAATTTGATCGTGATTCTGTAGAAGTCATTAGTAGTGCCACTGACTCTTTATAGGTGATTCAATGACCATATTAGTAGTTTGAATCGTTATGGAAGGGGTCATGAGCGTGAGAAATACCCGGAGAACACTAATGTTTTTTCAGTGAATGCCCCGATGGTTTGGATATCGGAGGAATAAATTACATAAATTAAGCAAACTTTCTCCTTGATTTAATTTCTCTTAAAATACTGATTTTGGTTGCTCATACATGTATATCGGGAAAGGGCCCATTTATAAACAATAGACCACAGAGTGCTCGATCTCTGAAGGTAGAGCAAAATATTGGACGGTTGCTTCGCAATCTGGAACAAGTCAGAGGAAGATCTAAAGAAACTACACGTGATGTTGAACAGTCTCCACGAGAGCATCAAATTCACGGTGGAATATGACAACGTGAAGCTGCCATTTCTGGATGTGTTAGTATACAAGCAAAATAACAAGTTGAATACGGATATCTTCTACAAAGCGACTGATACCAAACAATATCTCAACTTTAACTCATGTCACCCGAAACACACAAAGACCAACATTCCCTACAATCTGGCGCGCCGAATATGTTGTATTGTGTCCGACGCAGATATAAAAACCAAACGACTTAACGAACTCGAGAACTTTCTACTACAACAGAACTATCCTAAAAGCCTAATCACGAAAGGAGTGGGAAAAGCCACATCTCTCTCACAGGAAGAACTTCGGGCACCAAAGAACAGAAATAGCAACACAAAGACCCTTCCACTAGTTTTAACACACAATCCCAACAACCCGCAAGTAATCAACAGGATAAAACAGAACTTGCAATTCCTAAAAAACTCAGAAAAAATTAAACCTATACTAGAAAAAATACGAAATTAATTGTCAGTCGACGCCAACCGAAGAACCTAAAGAAACAACTAACACAAGCCAGATTTGTTTCCGAGAGAACTTCCAACACTGTAACACAATGCGGAGAACCAAGATGCGGCACGTGTGCGATAATAATGACCGGAGTCGACATCAAATTGAAAAACGGGAAGACTTGGTATGTAAAATGTCCAATGAACTGCAAATCGCGTAATATAATATACATTCTCATTTGCGCGAAATGCAGAAGTTTTTATGTTGGTCAAACAGAAAACCTCCGCCAGCGAGTAACGCTACACAGACAGCAAATAAATCACGAAGAATATAGCCACTTAGCAGTAAGTGAACACATAAGAAGGTGCAGCAATGGCAACTTCCGGATCATGCCCATTTATCAATGTGACAGTCATTCAAGCCGCTTAATAAGAGAGTCGAAGGAAAGAGATATTATTACTATACTCCAACCGGACTTAAATTCATGTTAAATACCAACTTTGTGTAAGATATTTTTATATAACTAGAACTATAACAACTTTGTGTAAGATATTTTTATATAACTAGAGGTTTGTGTGAAATATTTATGTAAATAATTAGCAGTAACCTAACACCACACGTGTAGTGACGTAGTGGTGAAATACTACACATTGTAAATAGGATATCCAACCACTTCTAAGTAAGTATTCAGCACCTGAGGAGCTTCTAATAAAAGCGAAAACGTTTGTGCAGAATGAGTGTTATTTACTGATATCCTTTATTCCATCTTCATCGTTTCCACAACGAACTTTATATATATATATATATATATATATATGGATATACGGATGGATATGCGGATGGATATGCGGATGGATATACGGATGGATATACGGATGGATATACGGATGGATATACGGATGGATATACGGATGGATATACGGATGGATATACGGATGGATATACGGATGGATATACGGATGGATATACGGATGGATATACGGATGGATATACGGATGGATATACGGATGGATATACGGATGGATATACGGATGGATATACGGATGGATATACGGATGGATATACGGATGGATATACGGATGGATATACGGATGGATATACGGATGGATATACGGATGGATATACGGATGGATATACGGATGGATATACGGATGGATATACGGATGGATATACGGATGGATATACGGATGGATATACGGATGGATATACGGATGGATATACGGATGGATATACGGATGGATATACGGATGGATATACGGATGGATATACGGATGGATATACGGATGGATATGACGGATGGATATACGATGGATGGATATACGGATGGATATACGGATGGATATACGGATGGATATACGGATGGATATACGGATGGATATACGGATGGATATACGGATGGATACACGGATGGATACACGGATGGATACACGGATGGATACACGGATGGATACACGGATGGATATACGGATGGATATACGGATGGATATACGGATGGATATACGGATGGATATACGGATGGATATACGGATGGATATACGGATGGATATACGGATGGATATACGGATGGATATACGGATGGATATACGGATGGATATACGGATGGATATACGGATGGATATACGGATGGATATACGGATGGATATACGGATGGATATATACGGATGGATATACGGATGGATATACGGATGGATATACGGATGGATATACGGATGGATATACGGATGGATATACGGATGGATATACGGATGGATATACGGATGGATATACGGATGGATATACGGATGGATATACGGATGGATATACGGATGGATATACGGATGGATATACGGATGGATATACGGATGGATATACGGATGGATATACGGATGGATATACGGATGGATATACGGATGGATATACGGATGGATATACGGATGGATATACGGATGGATATACGGATGGATATACGGATGGATATACGGATGGATATACGGATGGATATACGGATGGATATACGGATGGATATACGGATGGATATACGGATGGATATACGGATGGATATACGGATGGATATACGGATGGATATACGGATGGATATACGGATGGATATACGGATGGATATACGGATGGATATACGGATGGATATACGGATGGATATACGGATGGATATACGGATGGATATACGGATGGATATACGGATGGATATACGGATGGATATACGGGTGGATATACGGGTGGATATACGGGTGGATATACGGGTGGATATACGGGTGGATATACGGGTGGATATATGGGTGGATATATGGATGGATATATGGATGGATGGATGGATATATGGATGGATATATGGATGGATGGGATGGGATGGGATGGGATGGGATGGGATGGGACGAACGGACGGACGGACGGACGGACGGACGGACAGACGGACGGACGGACGGACGGACAGACGGACAGACGGACAGACGGTCAGACGGTCAGACGGACAGACGGACAGACGGACAGATGGACAGACGGACAGATGGACAGACAGACAGACAGACAGACTTTTCTCTGTTTTTCAGGCCAACGTGACTTAACCCTGGTAATATTTGAATTTCAACCGTGGCCGACGCTGTCCTAGAAGCTTTTAACTATATAGATAGATAGATAGATAGATAGATAGATATATACTGTACATATATGTATATTAACGCAATCATCAAATTTATCAATCTTCACAAATTTTTAAGGTCTTTTGAACGAACAACGCCAATATGGTTCGACAAGTTTATGAATGATGAAACAGAAGAAGATGAAAATTTTATTGATGCACGAGAAGAGATGTCCTTCCTCTGCTCACTTAATTCTATTCTTGACATCATAAAGCTTGGTTCTTCATTGAACAAGGAAGAACTTATGAAACATGTATCTTTCTTTAAAAGCAATCTCAATGGTCTTCCATCTCGACTGTCAGAGATTTACGCCGTATACAGGCTATTCGCTTTTGAGGTTAGTGTTTTATACTAGTTTAAGTAAGACTATCCAGCTATGTGAAGTGACCATTGAATAATTAATTCCTATACTTCATTCTTAAATTTCATTTTTTTTCAATTTCAAAAGAAACAATATCGAACAATACTTTGATTTTGTTATCTCCAACTTGAAAATTTCGTTGCATAGGCACTTTGAGTGCAGGGCCCAGAAGTACACTATTAGTAAAAGATACGGAAATTACAATCGTCTCAAATATTTAATTTATAAAATAATAAATATTTTTTTAATTTCACTTATATAGATTGTAAAATTGGTCAACGAACCATGCATTATCACCATTGACATGCTGAATACATACCTAACTGCTCAATTTATACCATATGTCCAATCATTGTATGATGGGACTGTGAAATCAATAACTAGCATTGATGAGTTCTTCAAGATGCTACTTAAGGCAATGGAGAAAAACAAAACAACGGCTTCTGAGGTAAATGCGAGGACTGTTTTTGTCATTTTAGGAGCTAGAAGAAGGTATAGATGGAATATACACCTTGTTAGGGGAAATGCAGGGCCGTCACTAAGAGGTATAAGCAGGGTGTGTGTATTGGATTTGCCGACAAAAGGGTGTGGTATCTGGTTTGCTGGGGGTGTTTCTTTAAATACCTAATTATTTGACAGTTTGAGGCAAAAAAAAGTCTAAAACGTACGTGTATGATCCAATTTTTTGTTTAGCTTGCATCATGGATGAGGCCAAGTGTAAAAGGGATGAATGGTCAACAGTACATTGTTTTTATCCTGTCACAAGCATTGAATGTTATTCAAAAAGCTGGTTCCACTCCACCAACCGACAGAAATGTTAGAGATCTTGTGAACATGCTACCTGGTGCCACAAGTGACCATCGTTCCCGCTTTAAAAATCAAACGGGAAACGTCTGCTGTCTGAAGCTTCCTCGAGAGATACTGTCTCATGACATTCTTCAGATAATCGATACAAGTAAGCATGGCAGAGTTCAGTAATTGATGAAATTGTTTATTACAATTTAAACAATAGAATTGTTTAAACTTGAAACTAATCTGTAGTGAAGCCAACCCTAGCAATTGATCATTCTATGCAGATTTGAAATTATCAAACTTTTATAAATTACACACCGGGCTGAAAGGCATCAAAATTCGGCCATCTTAAAATACTATTTTAAATATTTATTGGATTGAACTAAAACTTGGCAAGGTAATAGAGCGTCTGTTTTTGTTCAATCGCATGGTTTTCGTTTTTCAAATATAACGGTTTTTGGTGGGAAAGTAAAATTTCTTGTCATTTGCCCACTTTTAATAATTAACACCGCTGCCAAACGTTTGCGCATGCGTTAATTCGCTGAGTAAACTAGCCGTGGCCGCGACAACCAGACAGTGCAATATTGACAAGGAAACCATGCACAAATTACCTACCTTATCTTTTTGGTAGTATCCTTATAATTTTAACTTTTGTGTCGGACTCTTGGACCAGTCCAAATATTTCATGTTTCCCGCTCTTTTTCCGAGAACGAGCTTGGACGTCGCGCATGCGCAAAACGTTTGGTAGCTGTGTCACTTTAATTATATTTCAGCGCCATTGTTGCTTACAGTAACACGCATTTTGTGATTGGCTTAATTCGTTAAAGTACATATCACACAAATATCACACAAGTTTAATATATAGAGATCGGTGGTACGTTATGCACGGCACTTTGTTTTATTTGTTAAATCATGGATTGTACATTTTACAATCCATGGTTAATCTTTCTATTAGCCATTACAAAATCGAAACTTTCCCATGGAGTAATAGCTAAATCTTTCTTTTTGCTGGGTGGACATTATTAAATGTTTCACTTTAATATAAACTTTTCATATAGTATGTGGAATGAATGACAACGCCAACCAAAATGCCACTGATACAACATGCGAAGAATTGAAAACTTGCACAAAATGCACTGAAAAGGATGCTGAACTGGAACGTTGTCAGAGGATGGAAATTAATCTGGCTAAAATGAAAGAAAGCCACCAAAATGAAATCTCAGCCATTTGCGAGAAACAAAGATCCAACTTGGAAATCCTTGAGAAGGAAAATACACAACTGAAACGAGAAGTCAGATTTTTCCGTGGACTGGCAAAAAACAATAAAGAAGAAGCAGAAATATTGAAAAGGAGGCATGCTGAAAAGAAAAGTAACTTTACAGGCACAACTGTTGTGCAATCCATCGCTAGAATAGTTCGTAATTTACTCACACTGTGTTTCTGTTCAAATGTATATATACACGCACATACAGTATTATTATATATGAGTATTATACATGAATATGGATAGTAAAAAGACACATACAATGAAAATGTATATATAACATATGTAAATAATTTGTATTGCAGAAAATGCAGAGACATCCACATCAAGCGAAGCACCATGCAGCTCTGTAGAGATACCAGTACATGTAAATTCCCCAGAAAAAGATCTCAACGATTCTGGTTAGTATTGTTTTTATGCAAAGTTGACAAAACTATGGGTGAAAATAAATAATTGTTCATTAATCATTTATTCAAGTTTATGGATATGTTCCATTTACTTCCACATTTTAACAGCAAGAAAAGTACTTTACAGATGCTTGCAGGTTTAACTTTCACCCATTCTTACTTTAATTTGTCATTCTGTTAGGAATTGGTAAAGATATGCTTCCCAAAGACGGTACTGTTTACATTTTTTTAAATATATTCAGTATTACACAACAATCATGTTCTTGTCAAATTTTAACATGTACTTCTGTTGTATAGTTACATGACTCATATCTAATTAAGTACTTCAGGATCAGTTTTTCATGCCTTTCATATTACAACTGATCAATGCCACATGAAAAATGTTGACCTTCCGGTATAATTAGATACGAGCCATGTCATGTGATTTTGAAAATGGGCTATTGATTAATAGACTAATCATACTATGTATATTGTGTTATGTAGATGAGACACCTCAGTTGCGTAACAAGAGGCCTGCAAAAGACAGTGGGTCTAAAAAGAAATGCAACTTGTGCAAAAAGAAGAAAGTCTCTGGCACATTGAAGTGCAACAATTGTGGCCAATGGCAACACTTCTCCTGTGCTGGACAGCTCCTAAAGGATGCAAACAAAATCAAAGACATTTGTTTGCGGAAGTTGCAAGGAGATAATTTAAACTAATGCAAACAATACATGGTCGATGCATGAATAGGGCTTATTAATCCAGCCAGATGTTTTAGGCATTAAGAGGTTCACAACCTACAATAATTTTCAAAAGTCTTGGGACATTTGTGTCATTTTTCGGTTTTCCAACTCCCCCGACCTCCTGTTCAATGTTGTATACCATGCATGTTTACGGTGAATTTTGCCGGATTGTTAATTTGTTTCATTAGACAACACTGTAAAGGAAGGGGGAGGGAGAGGTTGTGTACATATCACAAAATTGACAATGTTGACGTATATTTAGAAAAGCTCAAGTGTCCCAACTACTTTTGAAATTTAGGTGAAGGAAAATTTCGAGTGTAGATTTATACATGCATATAATCTACACTCGAAATTTTCCTTCACCAATGAAGAACTTTTGTTGAAGAACAATGAAGGATTTTTTTATTAATTTATAAAATCATCTATAGATTAGGGGATATGAACAATTGTAAATTCTGCAAAAGGCAAAATACAGAAATCCTAGTCAAGCATATCAGACCCTATTAATCAAGTAAACCAAAAATAATACTTTTTATCACCATCTTTTCCCAAACCTAATACAAAAGAATACCGTAAATGTTCTAATAGAAACCTGGTGCTGCAAAAGTGACCCACCCCAAAAGGCAATCTGTAATAGTAACCCAGTGCTCTAATTGTGACTTAGGGGGTCACTATTGGAACATTTTATTTTAATTAAAAAATAATGCATAGATAACAATACAAATGATGCTGCAGTAAATCCTCATATGAATATTAAAAATAACACAAATAACCAAACATTACGATTACGAACTCATCAAAAAATGTGATTAAAATTTGAGTTAAGAATCATCTAATGTTTCGTTATTTGTGTTGTTTTACAAATGCAGAGGCTGGGGGTGAGTTTCAATTTATGGACCCTAATTTTAGCATCTATAATAAGTGACCCAGTGCTCTAATTGTGACACATGCTCTAATTGTAACCCACCCTGAAAACCAATCTAAGGCATAGTAACCCACGGTTTCTATTGGAACATTTACAGTAACAAGATGATAAGCAATTTGTACATAGCTATGACAACTGATGCAGCATGCTTTTTAGCTGCTTCATATATTTCAGACACGGGTATTGATGATTAACCAAAATTTGTTATTTGACCTAATTACATTTTATCACACACAAGTCACATCGTATACAATGTCTTCTTGTATACTGGTACATAGTGATACTTATTTGCGATACTCACTATATACAGTTATCCGGTTTATAATATATACATTAGTAATCATAGAATATTAAACCTTTTCGAGGTTACTGTGCAACCATTTCATGAAGGAGTGGGATTCTTTCCAAATTTAGGAAGCACATGGTCTTTATGGTTTAAATGACATTTTTCAGTATATTTGTTTCTGTATTTCACTATTCTGTGCAAAAAGAAAAATTGATGCAAGCGTGGCATGGCACACATTATTTTTTTATATCGACTGGCCCATATAAATGTTTGCTCACAGGCCATGGTGTTGAAACTTGGTGGGAGTTTGTCATCAGCATTATATAGCTTCTTACATTTGGGATCCACATGATTTCGTAAATCGAGCCTGTCAATTACCTTTGGCAATAACTTCCAGGCCTTATTTAAAGGTTTTGGAAAAGGCAAATCCTTCTTTGAAAGCTTTAAGCTGTCAACATGACACTTGTTGTCATATGCTAAACAGGTGGACAATATGGACTCTTTTATTGCTTCATCACTGTACCCTTGTTCTAAGAGCAAGCTGAATTTTCGGTACAACCACAACACCATCACAACATAAGCTTGTGTTGGAGACTCGGATCTAAAAGTAAACAATGAAAATAAAACAAAAAATATAACTCAAACAGGCAGATACAAAAAGTAAAATTAATTAATTTTGAAGCAACATTTTAATGTTGTTTATAAATTGACAATATATACAACTAATAGTGAAATAAGAGTAGTGTGCTGTGTAGGCAGTGTTGAAATACAGATCGAAATATAGTAGTATTTACTAGTAAGTACTGGTGAAATGATTGAACGTTGATTTCTAACGTTTCAAGTGAAGGCCTTTCGTCAGAGAGAAACATAAGGAGTGTAAACAAACAATGAGCTTATATAAGAAAGATAATCATGTGACCAAAAAATTAGCCAATCGGATAAAAATGACAACAAATTAATGAGATGCAAAATATATATACAGTATATAAATTATATAAATTCACCAATCAGATCAAAATAACAATAACAAATCAATAATGAGTTGTGAAAGACATTTGCTATTCCCACCATCGATGAGCAAAAAAGGAAGGGATGTAAAAAGGATGAGCGAGAGTAAAAAAGAGATGAAAAGTGAAAACACTCTTTATGTCCACCCTTGCTAAACAAAAACATCATCTGCAGAAGTGTTAAATAAAAGAAAAATGTTTCGAAAATGAGACGCTGCACTTCTGTACTTAAATCTTACTATAGTTCGATCTATATAACTACCTAATACCTGTACAGTGGTTGCCAATAGTCAATATGTCCACCTGCGCTCACAATAAAAAACATGCCCCTCGACCAACACTGAAGGCTTTTTAGCCCACCAGTATCCTTATTGCACTGAGTATCATCCTCCTGTGTTTGATCTTCTACAAACCCAGGATTTGATGTTAGGAAATCAGTAGTACCTGAATTTAAACAAATAATAATACAAAAGAGTTAGTGTACATTTCCCCTCTTTGGAAAAATAAGTGCAACTTTCCTGCGTAATGATTCTGTTTTAGATATTAACTAAAGATAAAATTTTACAGTTGAATACTACCTACCTTGGAATGTAGAGGCATTACATGATTCATTCCCACTGTCAAGTTTGGAGTATTCCTCAAGGCAATTATTTACAGACTGCAGTGAAGTTTCTAAAAATAACAGTTGCAGTTTCATGACTACAGTAAGTGGTACAGTAACTACACTCCTGATGGGTATTGAATGCTTGTATAATTGGGTTATAAGTGTTTAACAACAAATACCCCTTCAACAAAATAGATTCAAATTGATGCTAAAAACAGCAAAACAGCAAAGAACAACTGCATGGTTATCATTAAAAGTCTTTCTTCACAACATCTTTTATGTAATTGATGGTACCCAAGAAGATGGTGGCAGTACATTTAACCAGAAAAATGAAATAACAACTAAATATTGTTTATCATGTTAACATGGATTAAGTGAGCAAGAATTTCATTCCTACAAAAGTTGATCATTTTAAAAGCTGAGTGTCTTACAATAATTGTGCAAGAAACAATATTTACTGCACACAAAGGATTATGCTTAAAGGTACAAGTCACCATCTTTTTCGGTACGGTGAAAAGTTAACCCTGGATACCACATTTGCAGGTTATTAAAGGGAACCATGCAAGGAAAACCTTAGAGACAACTCATTAATTAATAATTAATGATAAACACCAAACATTTTTCAATGCAAATGTTTTATATGTCTAACAAAACACAAAATATGCAAACACAAACCTTCAGTAACATCTCCATCAGATATGCCACATCCTTTCAGAAACTTCCGCAATTCTGTTGGATATCTAAGCAATTCAGCTTTCTCACAGTGCTCTTCACAAAATGCGTGCCCACGTTTAGGTGAAATGGGGCAAATGCATGGATAATTTATGTCACCAAATCCAGCTAATTTTATAGGAACTTTCCACATGCAATGGGCATACCGGAGTTTCCAGTTCCCATCAGCAACATAGAGGCATCCACAACCTGTGGTATAAAGAGGATCAAGTAAAATAGAGTAACTAGACTTTTCACCACTCAAAGATAAAGTCCACGAAAATTATCTTGATGCCACCTTTTAATAATTATATGCTTGTATGCACTGTACATATATACTGTATAGTGCATATATGAAACACACCTTTTCATTTCTTTTATTTGACAATTACAAATTCAACACAGACATTAGGGCTGTTTATCGCAAAAACAAACAAATTTTCTACCTTTGTTGTGAAACAACCCGGCCCTAAATTCGGACCCCTGGCCCCGGTCCAAATCTCCTAGTAGATTTGGACCCCCAGGGCTCCAAATCTACTAGTAAATATGGACCCCCATTGGTGGATTTGGACCCCCCCTCTAAAAGTTAAATATATGTAATATATTAAAAGTTATATGTTATATATTAAAAAATATATTAAAAAATATATGTTATATATTAAAAGTTAAATATTTGTAAATAAATAAATAAATAAATAAATATGTAGTGTGAACACAATAATATAAACGAAATTCATAATAGCGAACAGTCTGAAGTTTTTTTGTCACTTTATATTAGTGAAACACAAACCGTAAAATAGAAACCACTACCACAGTTAGTAAAAGCGATCTCCACACTCTCCATTTTTAGCGATGTTTATTTATCCTTGTACTGTAGTTGTATACATATTTTCCATTTGGTAACTTTCTAGTTTTTTGTAATTTGTAGTACTTACTCAGTTTAATAAGATTAAAATGCCACCCAACAATGTTTTTTTATTCGCTGTTGCAACACAATAAGCTCGACTATATGAGGTTTATAACTGGCTTTGGATATGAAAATTAATGAATGTAACATATTCATCGTTTTCTGGGTTGTTTTGGGTATTAAAAATGTTTAAAAAGGGGGGTCCAAATCCACCATCGGGGGTCCATATTTACTAGTACATTTGGACCCGGACCAGGGGGTCCAAATCTACTGGGGGGTCCAAATCCACTGTGACACCGGCAGGGTTTCTTTTAGGGGGGTGAAGGGGGCTTTTGCACCCCCTTGAAAAATATTTGCCTCCTACAAACCTGCCTTTATGTTGGTTTCATCACCTGTCTCTTCACTATCAACTTTAAATGAACCTTTGGAAAGAGAAAAAATATTTCTAAGAATATGTAAATAAGGTGAAAACAAATTATTAGCACTACCAGCCGGGCACATATAGACAACAAAAATAAAGCAATGTCTAAAAACGGACGAACCTGCCATATTACAATATTTGATAATTTCTTTTTCATACACATCGTTGTATGCTTCAGAAAAGCCGCTGAATGAGACCCAACAGTGATTACTACAGAAGAAATTTAAGAAAATATTTTGTCTGAGTGGTACAGCTTTGTAAACGGAAAAACTCTAAAAAATAATGAGAAATGAACCTGGGAAAAACATTCCACTCACCTAAGGGATGGTATCCAACGGTATAATCTCAAATCAACTTATGTAACATTGGTGACTTCGACAAAGTCGATGTCAAATTCTGAAGAGTAGAAATGACTTCCAAGATCATCAGTGAATTTCGCAACACCATATTGAATTGCACATTCTTTGCACTCCAGTTTTACTTTAGTGCAAGGAATTGGTCCATCAAGGGTGAAAATCTTCGCTTTTGAAGGGTTGTTGTGCATCGCCAAACTCTTGTCACAACGGAGACACGTGGAAACCGGCGGCGTTAGGAATCTCGTGAAAAACAATTCTTCTGGTTCAGAAACGCTCCACAGTTCTTCCATCGATTCGTCAGAGGAAAGATAGTAAGGGCAGTATTTGTCGGCAAAAGACAAATACAGGTCAACTTCTTCAATAGATAGTTTCGGCATTTCACACGAAGTAACTTCATTAAATATTTTAAATATCAATGATATTCGCAGGGAAACACCATTAATATGTCGAGTAATGTTCTTTGGAACATGTTTGGCAGCTAGTTTCAAATAAATGAAACCTTGCATGCTGATCTTGCTCGTAAGAAGGTGGATGGCTTCGTCTTCTCCCAGTTCGTAGAAATGACTCTCAAGAAAGATCTTCAAATCCACTTCTTTAAGAGCCTGGAGATGTTGGCGAATGTCATGAAGCAGTGTGGCTTTCGACCTAATCCTTGCTTCCACTGTTTCCATAGAGAACATTCCGGATGGTCTTTTTCTCTTGGGCAGCTTGTGCGACATGCTCTCTAGAGATTACGCACACCTTTCAAACATTTCTAGCACAGCGCAAAAGTAGAGCGTTCTTTGCGCCCAATAGACATAAATAGACATGGCGTTAGATTTAGTACTTCCGCTGTTGCACAACTGCTTCCTATATATGCAGTACTTTGAGATGAACCGGTAAACAAAATTAACGTCTGCTTTATAATGCATGTAAGGTGTCACCAATACTGATACTGATGACACTAGGCTATGTGCACACGGTGACGTTTCCGAGCGTTTTCGTATTGTTTACTGTTCTCAAGGGAATCGAGAACGTCGCACTATCGACGAATTTAATTCAGACGAATTTACTGCCGTGGCAATAGAAGCGTTCCTAAAATAATTGTGCAATTCGTTTGTTCAAATTGATCAATTCATTTGATGAACTTCCTGTTTATTATTGCTAAACTTCCTGTTTTTAATTTGATTGGTTCCTGGTTTTTGAATAACCAATAAGAAAAAGGATTATTTGCTAAACACCAATCAAATTCAAAACAGAATTCAAAACAGGAAGTTTAGCAATATTCTCATCAAATGAATTGTTCAACGTGAGGAATACAATTGCACAATTATTTTAGGAACGCTTCTATTGCCACGACAGTAATTGTTTGAATTTTCTTCGACGAAACTGCGACGTATAACTCGATTAAATTCCACTCACGAATTAAATTCGTCTTGGCAAATTCGTCTGAGTCACAGATGGATTGGGTTACAGGACGACTTGTCGTCACGTCGAATTAAATGTTTCTCTTCTGTCTGTGAGAATTCGGTGCCATGTTTTCAAGAAGTCGTTTTCAGGATACACGACTACGAGTCCAAGTAAAAACAATTAGTAAATTCGACTGAAATTCGACGGTGCCATCTTTTCAAGAATTCGTTTTCAGGATACACCAGTCCAAGTAAAAACAATTAAATTCGACTGAAATCCGACGTATAACTCGATGTCGCATAGATTTTATTATGCTTTTTATACAATGCCTTACATTCGTGTTTCATGGTGGGTTTTCTCTGCCCTCGTACCTCCCGCGAAAGATGGCTAAAGGGTGAAATAGCGGGAGGTGCGAGGGTAGAGAAATACGTCTGGGTTCGCAGGCCATGCGATTGCTCACATGTATCTAATCTCTGGCACTGTTATAAACAGCGAGGTTCAGATAACATGGCTACCGTAAATGTAGTTAAACTCGAGGTTAAACTGGTGTAATGTTCGTTTTTTCGTCCGGTACTCGTAGTTGGTTTTAATCCTAGTTACTAGTACCGTAAAACGCTTTCTTTTTGCACTAAAAAACAATATTTACCATGCTTAATTATATTTATGGTAGCGGTAGTGGTACAATGAATGCGGTACGACAGTACGCGTACTATAGCAATTTTAGAAAAAGTCTTGTCCTATTTTAGGCATCATATGAGCTATCTACAATCTTGGACAATAATGTTGTAACAACCCCTCCCCCCGATTCAATGTTGACCGAAATGAAACAATGTTGGAATGGAGTTTCATATAACAACATTGAATCGGGGGGGGGGGGGGGAGAGGGATTGACTGTTACAACTATTATTGTCCAAGATTGTCTAAGACCCAATTTTCCTAATTTTGATAAAACTGGTTTTTTATGTTACGGTAGTGATACAGCATCAAAAGATTTGTTTGCATCAAATTTTCAATATCGAGAATTAAATACCCTCCGTAGTTTGGACATCCAAATTATAAATAACATAATCTCTTCCATGGGCAAAAGAATAACAAATATTAAGGAAAGGAAAGGCCAGAGATTGAAGTATTGGCATGTAGAGTAATACTAAGACGATTGGACATTAAAATATATCTTAAAATTATGTCGGTATTCATTGTGTTTTTATAATTTATATAATAAATAGTTATCTGAACCATCCACCAACGGTCTACCACGGTCTACCACTACAATATAACAAAATTAATATACATGTAAATCCCTTCGAAACCCATGGTAGACCGTGGTAGACCGTTGCATAAGGCGGTATATAGTTGCGCTGGGGAAATTAAACCAACTGCTTATGAATAAATGTGGCTTTACAAGCATTCTATAAAAGAGGCTTAAGCTTTACACTTATTTATCGAATGATTTCAACTCTTCCAGATTTCGCTTCGTCTAAAACGCGTGCGGCAATACGATAATTTCTCAAATTTCAACGACAAGGTAGCGGCGGGTCTTCTTAGTTTTTGAAGCTATTAATCTTAATATAAAATAACTATATTCCCATTAACAATTCATTGATAGTATTAGCTGGGGAAATAATTTTTAAACTTAAATAAAACGTTGTATTATGAAATGAAATACACCGTACGTGCTTATTTTTCCCCAATCATCACAATGTCAGATATAGATTCAGTTAAAGCGGACTCAGGTATCAATCACCCAACGGCTGAAATATGAACGTCATATCTAAACAATAGTAATATTATTAATACATCTCTCTTTCAACAGTTATCCTATCCAAGTTACCACTGGCTCACACCTTCTCTCGCAATACTAGTGACGTAGATATTATTGAGTGACAAAGAAAGGGCTTCAGGCAGAGAAATATGGCGGAGAAGCGTGCGTAGTAGAGCGCAATCTATACATTTTTAAATGCAAATATCTCACTACTAATTGCACGAAACAGTCTCAAACTTCACCATTGTTTATTGACTTTAATTTACAAATAGAAATCATATTTTAGCTGTATTTTATACAATATTAAGAAAAATCAGTCAAGGACAATCTTGGACAATAATGTTGTAACACCCCCTCCCCCCGATTCAATGTTGACCGAAATGAAACAATGTTGGAATGGAGTTTCATATAACAACATTGAATCGGGGGGGGGGGGGGGGGGAGAGGGGTTGACTGTTACAACTATTATTGTCCAAGATTGTAGCTATCTAGCTATCTAGCTATCTAGCTATCTAGCTATCTATATACCACTACTATGTTCTCTCAATTTTGTGGTCGATCCCTTAAACCACCATAAACCTAGAAATACAATTCCTGTAACTGTATGGAAGTCCCTTCTATCTAATCCTACTATTCTGGAAAATTATCAAAGACTTGTGAAAAACAATCTCAAAGCGAATTAGACAAAATCGAAGAAAAAAACGTCGGTGGTACCGGTGCGGGTGGGAACTCTGCAGAGACTCTGCTCCAGTGATCCCTTCCCCATTGAGGGGGTAAGGGGGAGCAGAGATGGGGGCTCTTTTATTAAACTGTTTATCTTTTGCAATGTTACAAAGTTAAAAAGCTGTGTTTTATTGAAAATTCATAAATTTGTCATTTTCAGACATCTGAAAACGGCGAATTAGACAAAATCGAAGAAAAAAACAATTTGAACGCGACGATTATGCGCAGTTTGTTCCAAAATGACACAAATACGCTCCCACATGCATGAACAACAGATTGTTTGTGGTGTATAGATGGTTCGGTGAATATGCAAATTAAATAAGAGCTCTCGTGCGGGTGGTACCGGTGCGGGTGGGAACTCTGCAGAGACTCTCCAGTGATCCCTTCCCCATTGAGGGGGTAAGGGGGAGTAGAGATGGGGGCTCTTTTATTAAACTGTTTATCTTTTGCAATGTTACAAAGTTAAAAAGCTGTGTTTTATTGAAAATTCATAAATTCGTCATTTTCAGACAATCCTGGACAAAATTGTTGGGACACTTTGCCAAGCACTTTTGTCCAGGATTGTAGTTTCAATAATTTTTTCTCATCAGACACAAGTCTAACATCAACTCGCTTTCTTAGATTTTCCATAGTTTTACCAAATACACTGTTATTCATTAGTTCGAAGAAATCTTTTTCAAATTCGATTTTTGCTAGTGTTCTTTTTCCTGTGTTGTAGTCTATATATTGCTTTAACCATGGAAACTGGTCAAATTCTAATGCTCTATGGATTTTTGTTAACTTCATTCCTAAATCTGTATAGAGTCTTAGATTTCTGTAGTGTAAGACATATTTACTTTTGTTCATAAGATTGGGTACTAATTTTCCGACTCCACCGACAGTTATATTAAATGTATTTCTAATCTGTTCACAGTATAGTTAGAAAGCATTTCTTCTTTCACTTTCATTTTCTCAGGAGCTAATGGATAGTCATTATGTCTGTTGTGTAGTTTTTCTGGGTACTCTAGATCTACCTCTAGAATTAGACCCTTATCGGAGTCATCCTTATATTCACTTATAGTTTCTTCTAATTTATCTATAGGGATCCACCTGATGCAACCTGTTGGTAGATATTGACTCATAGCCCATCCATTGAGGTTATTAGCGTCTAGATTATATGAGATACTTACTTGGTAATCCATCATTATAGTTTTTCATATATTTATTATTAGCTGTTCCATGTCTGTTAGCAATATATGATACACCGCTTCTGAGACCTTTTTCAATAAACTGGAACATATCGATATCAGTCAGTAGTTCAAGGTTTACTTCAGTCATTTTTAACATAGCGTCCCAAGAGAGACCAGGACTGGAGAAATAATGGCATGGATCAAGTTTATAATACTGTAGACATGTTTTTCTAAAATTTTCAAAAACGTCAGCCAACAGTAGTACATCAGACTTCATATACAGATCATGATACTCACCCATATTTCTAAGTCTGAATGTTCTCCATATTTTATGGGCATGTGCATAGTCCTCATCGGTAATAGACTCATTATTTAGAATACTGTAGAATTCATCTTTTAGTGGAAGGCAGGTGTCATTAAATTTTTCAAAACTGTCCATGTAGTCATATGGATATATTCCTTTTTGTTTCATCAGATCTAATTGTTTCCCCTCAGTAGTGATACCCCCCCATATAGGGACCAAAGGGATGCCGCCTCATTAATTATTCAACTTATTATTTATTCATTTTAATCTCATTATGCATACGTCATTATGGCTCATGCTCCTATAGGACCTCCTAACCCTAACTTCCCCCCTAACCCTAGCTGTCACTCAACCCCCCGGTTTTCACTACGTCATACCGACTTATTATTTATTCATTCTCATGCTCCTTTGCGACCCTCTAACCCTAATCTCGTTACGTCATTATGTCTCGTGCTCCTATATGACCCCCTAACCCTAATCTCACTCAACCCCCCATTATTCACTACGTCATATTCACCTTATTATTTATTCATTCTCAGACTCCTTTGGGACGTAGTAACCCTAACTTTCTCCCCTAATCCTAGATGTTACTTAACCCCCCGTCATTCCCGATTGGTCTCCGACTGATTTCCGAAGTTACGTAAAAGGCACTGGACTTATCTCTTTATAACTAATAGAAACCAACTTTCATTTAAACCCTTAACCCTACTTATAGTCAACAGTTGTGGGACACGTATACGTACAGAGCATGCGTACAGTAAACTTTAACAAAATAGACGTTCTTTACAAGGAACTAAAGAGAAATTGATAGAGGCACTTTATATTTTTTTATCTGAAACCTTGTCTCGATGAGTATAGAGAGTTTTGAGCAGCCGAAGTGTCTGAATTGGCAGAGCTCGTATGGACTTAAATCAATAGCATATGATGAATATTATATTAGGTTTAGAGCCTAAACATTCAATCATCCTAGAATCATTGCTAGCTAAACCCTTCGTTTGTAAGTGAAGAAATCGTAAGAAGATAGAATGAGGAGTCAATTCTAAAAGCCATAAGAACGTTTTTAAGTGTCGATATATAAACGAAATATTATTTGGCTGCGGGACGGCTGAGTATCGACTTGAATTAATAGCAACATGAATATTATATTAGTTAGAACTTAAACGGCCAAACAGCTCTTTACCCATTTACTTGGAGATATGTGCCGAATTGTCGCTTATTTGGCTTTAGTTTATAAGTAAACGATGCCTTGAATGAAGAAATCGTTCGGCAAACTGTTCGAAAGACATTGAATCATTTTCTTCAGAGGGGTTTGCCAGAATATAAACCGAGAAACCGTTCGGCATGGCAAGCTGTTCGAAAGACATTGAATCATTTTCTTCAGAGGGGTTTGCCAGAATATAAACTGTCAAGGGTTAAACGGCTGACTCGTCAAGCATCTCGTTAATGTTGCTACGGCTGATATTTGCGTATTTATGCTCAGTGCACGTGCAGGAGACAAAAGAGAAAACTCATTAAAGTTACTAATGACCAAAACATAACCGGATTTGCATATAAGTAGAATATTTAATTCATTTTAGGGGTGATCATGAGTTTTTTGGGAATAATAAGGGGCCTGAAGAGGTATTAATATATGGGCAAGTTTAGGCGAAAAAGTTAGTCTTAGGACTATAGTCTTAGTTTTAGGACTATATAGTCTTAGTCTTAGGACTATATAGTCTTAGTCTTAGCACTATATAGTCTTAGTATTAGGACTATAGTCTTAGTCTTAGGAATA
Source organism: Corallium rubrum (assembly GCA_964035015.1). Lineage (NCBI taxonomy): Eukaryota > Metazoa > Cnidaria > Anthozoa > Scleralcyonacea > Coralliidae > Corallium > Corallium rubrum. The sequence goes on along the minus strand of CAXIUP010000064.1, from coordinate 126,196 downwards.
TATAGTCTTAGTCTTAGGACTATATAGTCTTAGTTTTAGGACTATAGTCTTAGTCTTACGGACTATAGTCTTAGTCTTAGGACTATAGTCTTAGTCTTAGGACTATGGTCTTAGTCTTAGGACTATATACTCTTTGGACTATATAGTCTTAGTCTTATAATCACCGCAGGGGTAATCCCCAAACACCCCCGGGGTACCCCAATCACCCCTGGGGTAACCTCCAAACACCCCCGGGACACCCCATGGGGTAGCCCCCAAATTCCTCCGGGGTAACCCCAAACACCCTAGTGGTACCCCTAAACACCCCAGGGGGTAATCCCAAACACCCCCTTTCTCCTCCTCCTCCTCTTTCTCCTCCTCCTCCTCTTTCTCCTCCTCCTCCTCCTCCTCTTTCTCCTCCTCCTCCTCCTCCTCCTCTTCCTCCTCCTCCTCTTCCTCCTCCTCCTCTTTCTCCTCCTCCTCCTCCTCTTTCTCCTTCTCCTCCTCTTTCTCCTCCTCCTCCTCTTCCTCCTCCTCCTCCTCCTCTTTCTCCTCCTCCTCCTCCTCCTCCTCTTTCTCCTCCTCCTCCTCTTTCTCCTCCTCCTCCTCCTCCTCCTCTTTCTCCTCCTCCTCCTCTTTCTCCTCCTCCTCCTCTTCCTCCTCCTCCTCCTCCTCCTCTTTCTCCTCCTCCTCCTCCTCTTAAAATGTGTATTTAGACACTGACTGCCAAACAGAGAATGAATAAATAATAAATGTATATTTTGGTAGCGTTTTCGTCAACATCTCTATTTGATAGTCAGTGTCTAAATACACATTTTAAGAGGAGGAGGAGGAGGAGAAAGAGGAGAAAGAGGAGGAGGAGGAGAAGGAGGAGGAGGAGGAGAAAGAGAGGAGGAGGAGGAGGAGGAGAAAGAGGAGGAGGAGGAGAAAGAGGAGGAGGAGGAGAAAGAGGAGGAGGAGGAGGAGGAGGAGAAAGAGGAGGAGGAGGAGGAGGAGGAGAAAGAGGAGGAGGAGGAGGAGGAGGAGGAGGAGAAGGAGAAAGAGGAGGAGGAGGAGGAGAAAGAGGAGGAGGAGGAAGAGGAGGAGGAGAAAGAGGAGGAGGAGGAGGAGGAGAAAGAGGAGGAGGAGGAGGAGGAGAAAGAGGAGGAGGAGGAGAAAGAGGAGGAGGAGGAGAAAGGGGGTGTTTGGGATTACCCCCTGGGGTGTTTAGGGGTACCACTAGGGTGTTTGGGGTTACCCCGGGGGAATTTGGGGGCTACCCCATGGGGTGTCCCGGGGGTGTTTGGAGGTTACCCCAGGGGTGATTGGGGTACCCCGGGGGTGTTTGGGGATTACCCCTGCGGTGATTATAAGACTAAGACTATATAGTCCAAAGAGTATATAGTCCTAAGACTAAGACCATAGTCCTAAGACTAAGACTATAGTCCTAAGACTAAGACTATAGTCCGTAAGACTAAGACTATAGTCCTAAAACTAAGACTATATAGTCCTAAGACTAAGACTATATATTCCTAAGACTAAGACTATAGTCCTAATACTAAGACTATATAGTGCTAAGACTAAGACTATATAGTCCTAAGACTAAGACTATATAGTCCTAAAACTAAGACTATAGTCCTAAGACTAACTTTTTCGCCTAAACTTGCCCATATATTAATACCTCTTCAGGCCCCTTATTATTCCCAAAAAACTCATGATCACCCCTAAAATGAATTAAATATTCTACTTATATGCAAATCCGGTTATGTTTTGGTCATTAGTAACTTTAATGAGTTTTCTCTTTTGTCTCCTGCACGTGCACTGAGCATAAATACGCAAATATCAGCCGTAGCAACATTAACGAGATGCTTGACGAGTCAGCCGTTTAACCCTTGACAGTTTATATTCTGGCAAACCCCTCTGAAGAAAATGATTCAATGTCTTTCGAACAGCTTGCCATGCCGAACGGTTTCTCGGTTTATATTCTGGCAAACCCCTCTGAAGAAAATGATTCAATGTCTTTCGAACAGTTTGCCGAACGATTTCTTCATTCAAGGCATCGTTTACTTATAAACTAAAGCCAAATAAGCGACAATTCGGCACATATCTCCAAGTAAATGGGTAAAGAGCTGTTTGGCCGTTTAAGTTCTAACTAATATAATATTCATGTTGCTATTAATTCAAGTCGATACTCAGCCGTCCCGCAGCCAAATAATATTTCGTTTATATATCGACACTTAAAAACGTTCTTATGGCTTTTAGAATTGACTCCTCATTCTATCTTCTTACGATTTCTTCACTTACAAACGAAGGGTTTAGCTAGCAATGATTCTAGGATGATTGAATGTTTAGGCTCTAAACCTAATATAATATTCATCATATGCTATTGATTTAAGTCCATACGAGCTCTGCCAATTCAGACACTTCGGCTGCTCAAAACTCTCTATACTCATCGAGACAAGGTTTCAGATAAAAAAATATAAAGTGCCTCTATCAATTTCTCTTTAGTTCCTTGTAAAGAACGTCTATTTTGTTAAAGTTTACTGTACGCATGCTCTGTACGTATACGTGTCCCACAACTGTTGACTATAAGTAGGGTTAAGGGTTTAAATGAAAGTTGGTTTCTATTAGTTATAAAGAGATAAGTCCAGTGCCTTTTACGTAACTTCGGAAATCAGTCGGAGACCAATCGGGAATGACGGGGGGTTAAGTAACATCTAGGATTAGGGGAGAAAGTTAGGGTTACTACGTCCCAAAGGAGTCTGAGAATGAATAAATAATAAGGTGAATATGACGTAGTGAATAATGGGGGGTTGAGTGAGATTAGGGTTAGGGGGTCATATAGGAGCACGAGACATAATGACGTAACGAGATTAGGGTTAGAGGGTCGCAAAGGAGCATGAGAATGAATAAATAATAAGTCGGTATGACGTAGTGAAAACCGGGGGGTTGAGTGACAGCTAGGGTTAGGGGGGAAGTTAGGGTTAGGAGGTCCTATAGGAGCATGAGCCATAATGAGGTATGCATAATGAGATTAAAATGAATAAATAATAAGTTGAATAATTAATGAGGCGGCATCCCTTTGGTCCCTATATGGGGGGGTATCACTACTCCCCTCTTTAAAGTCTTCAGACGCCAGAAGTTTAAAAGCATCGTCAGGCAGATTGTCAACTAGTTTACCTAATGCACTACTCATAAACTGAAAGCTGTCTAAAAACACTAGTTGCTTGCCTAACATAAATGACATATTTTTCCATGTTATTTGGGATGACGTTTATATTCATAAATTTGCCTATCTCCTGCATTATAAAGTGACTGTCATAACCTCTTAAATTGTGAAAGACCACTGGTATTTTATCACTAATTTTGTGGTTTAAATTACAGACCTGATGGGCTGATCGTCTGTATTTCCCTGTGATGTGACAGTGGTCTCTAACTCTGTTGTCTTCGTCTCTATAGGCTTTATTACATATATAACACTTAGTGGATTTTTTAAAGTTATCTGTGTCTTCATCAGTCATTATTATATCCTTATTGAAAAACTTTTTTTTAATACTCTGACAGTAGGTAACTTCTTCCAACATTTTTTCCATAAATTTATAAACAGCATTTTCACCTCTATAAATTTCTATGGGTTTGTTGAAATTACTATCTATACAACAGACAACCTTATAGCCAAATCCACAGTCAGTGTGTTTCTGATATGCCTGGGTATAAGATTTTGTATCACCAGGCTGACAAGCATCAACTTTTTCTACTATTGCTTCAAAATCTCCATATATTACAAAGGGCACTTCTAGCTGTTTTTCATAGTTAGTAAATTTTAATATGTTTTTCCCTGGTAGAGGCATTTTTATAGCCTGTTTACCATTTACTACAATACAGTTTTCAGTATGGCTGGTTAATGTCTGCTCACTGTTGAAACACTGGAGACAATGCATGCAAAAGTGCTTTCTTTCTTTATGTTTAGTCTTGTTGTACATAAATTTGTTAAAGTCATTAATTAGAACGTAATGCTTCTTAGAACCTTCCTCATTAGTTATCAACAGCAGATTCAGGCAACATTCATATTTTTTTTCAGAAGATGAAATATAAATTCGGTAAGCCTGTTTATTTTCATATCCAAACACATTTACATTTATACTATTCTGTTTTTCAATTTTTTTATACTGGTTGCTCTCAACTGGGAATTTAGTGGGAATTTTGACTCTTGATCATCGTTCCATTTTGACACGTTGCTGCTTGATATACTTTTTTCTTATATTACCTTAATTAAAACTATATTTATACTTAAAGAAATGTTCTTATAGAAACCATAGTAGTATGGAGACTAATAATAGTAATATTTATTTAAGTAAAGATCAACAACGCTATTTATACTTAAAGAGAAGTTCTTACAGTAAAACTATGGAGACCAACAAGGACAACAGCCATATAGTTACGACACAACGCTTTTTTGATAATAAAGAAATTATGATTGTAAAAAAGAAGGAGATTTGGTTTAAATGAAAGGATGTTGCGATTGCACTCGGATATAAAAAAAACAGAAAATGCGATTGAGACATGTCGAAGATGATGATAAGAAAAAAGTATATCAAGCAGCAACACCCCAAAACGGGGTGGTGGCGAAGAGCCGAATTTATTTGATAAATGAACCGGGAAGATATAGTCTGATATTTTCTAGTAAATCACCTTCTGCCAAAAGATTTAAAAAATGGGTATTTACAGAAGTTCTACCATCAATAAGAGAAACTGGTGAATACACACAGCAGCAGCAGCAGCAGCAGATTCCATTAGCAAAAGGTAACCAATTAATGTTAATAAATAAAGGATAAAGGATAAAGGATAAAGGACTGGGTGGCTAATCGTCCTTACTTGCAGCCAGCGGCTGAATTGCGAAGGACGCAGATCAACGTGGCCGTGTCGAGGCATATCAAAGGCGCTTCAAGCTGCCGCCAACGACACAGTTCAGACCACGGATCACAGCTAAGATGTTAGGTGTCGATTTTATGGAGGGAGGAAAACCGGAGAACCCGGCGAAAAACCCTCGAAGCACAGGAGAGATCAACTACAACTCTACTCACATGAGCCTAAGCCCAACAACGGGGTCCTTCCCAAGTGGTCACCCATCCAAGTACTAACCCCGTCTAACCGGGCTTAACTTTTTGGTGAGAGGCAGCGCGCTAACAGCACACGCCACCCGTGCTTCCCTCTTCACTATCAGGTCGTAGGGTATATAAAAAAGTTTTATCAACATGCTATTATTATTCCTGGATTAGGGGAAAACCAGAACACAAAGAGTAAGCGTATCAACAGTTGGAAAAATGGCTATACATCTGGTCAACCTGACATTATTATAACTAACCTCCATAAATACTATAATGGATTGGCTATTGAACTTAAAACACCAAAAGGAAATGGTAAGGTATCTGACAAACAGAAAACATATCTAGAAAATCTGGAAGATAATAACTATAAAACCCTTGTATCAGATGATTATGATGAAATACATAGAGCTACAGATATATGACTGGAGTAAGAATAAAGTGTAAATACTGCAATAGTGGACAACGCTTATTCTGTAACAAAGAAACATTAGGTAAGTACTATAGATATTTTCATAAGAGTCCTATTATTTTATCCTCCACTCCAGGTAAAAGGGACACTGACATTTCTTAGACCATCCTAACTCATCATAGAGACCAAAAAACCTATCGTCAAAGACTGTCTTTGTCTTGCCTTTTTTTATATCATTTACTATAGAACCGTTGTCTAACAGTGGAATTCCTCTTCTACTACAGAGGCGTATTATATAGTAACCATATTTACTGACATTTCTATTTATGTGTCCTTTCTCAGACAACAGATTAACAACTTTAATAAAATCATACACCAGGGGTTTTATATGTTCATACCTAACTAACTACACCTAATAACTTCCTGGCAAACCATTTATTTCTTCTGTGTTGTGACTTTTTCTTTTTATATGCTTCTGGGTCATAGGCTACGTCAGGTGTATAGTAGGCTATTTCCTGCATTTCACCGCATTTCATACAGGTATGCCCTCCTCTCCAGTCAAGTGCCATATAACCACCGCATGTCCATAGGTAGATTATAATTATAATTATAGTTATATCTTTAATACTATAATTATAATCCGTACAATGTTTTTTCCAACAGAAACCCACCAGCTAAACCTATACTAACAGTCACCATAGTCTGATACTTTTGCATCTCTGCTGAAGGTGTATAGAAGTCACTTGACACTGGTGGTGAAAAAGAGGAGAGTCTGTTTATTCTTCTTAATATCAGTCCCACATCATCTAGTGCCTTATTAGTCTGATTGATGTCATTATTAGCGTCAGACAGTTCCATCCTTAATTCCTGTATTTTATCCCTTTCTCTTTATTTCATCTTCATAGAATTTTTCCTTACTTGCTGCTAGTTGTTCTAATGCGTGATTATGTCTTTTGATTTCTGCTTCATAACCGTTGTGATTTATTTTACTGAATAAGAACCCTGCACCTGTAAAACTTATAGCAGCGAAAGTTGTCTGAATTACTCCACCTACTAATGTACTGGCGGCCATATATATATTCCCTATATTTTAAATGGTTCTGTTGGGATAATCTTCTTTGTCTGTGCATAATCTATTATATAGCTACTTAATACAACTGCTACTGCTAGTTTGACTGTACCCTTTAATGACTCAGGTGTACTCAGTGGTTCCTTCAGTATTTTCTTACTTATCATAGAAATACCAACTGCTCCTAAGGTGATCAGTAATGATTCATAAACACTATTTGCAACTTTTTTTCTCCATATACTGTAGATTATATTCCTCCTCAGTAGTAGAGTAAAAACACCGCCAGCAATTATGATGACTACCAGATATTCTCCAGTAAACATAATTGCCTTTCCACCACCAGTTTCTATCTCAGTCCATGGAATAATACTTTTCTTCTTAGATGAAGGATGTAGTTTTTCCCACTTCTCATGATGTTTCACCTTAGCCTGATGAACTATATCAGATCCCTTCCTAGTCAGACCTACTGACAGACCAGTTACTAATGCAATTACCCCTAGACCAATAGCAGTTACAATTCCAGCTTTCTTTAAGGTCTTATCCCCGAGCCGGGCGTAGGGCCGAAGGCCCGGAGCCCGGTGAGGGTGCTAATCTCGACATGCGTGGAGTCCACTTTACACGCGTGTTGAAATGCGAATCAGTTTGAGCGATCTGAATATTTGTATATATATATATATGTGTGGACGGACCACGCGCGGTAAAGATTGTGGGGCACTGGAAACAATATAGTTCTTGACAAAAAAAGATTTGAAAAAGATTTGATATTATTCTTGACAAAAAGACTTGAGAAAGGAGTTTTTGGGATACGTATCCTTTTCAAAAGAACAGAAACAAATCAACGTTTACGTATATAAAGTCTTCAGACTTGACTAAAAGGAAACCCGTCAAACCAAAACTCGAAAGAAACGAAGACAAAGGCCGAAAAGTTTATAAAGCTATGGTAAAAATATAGAGCAGTCGCTCTCAGTAATCACGAACACTTAGTAGCAAAACTGTTGAGTTTCCCTGTTTACATCTATCACTGTTAATTTTGTTTTATATTTTGTGTGTCCTTGAAGTACATATCATATCCATTGCATGTTTTTTCTTGCCAATGCCCCTTACGTTGTATTTTTTACCTGTGGCTGCCGTCTTATCTCCTTTTAAATGGCTTTCTTATTGTAAAACTATATATGACTTAGCGGTTGTTTATAATTTAGCATAAAAATGGAGAAGGAACATTTCTTATTTTGTAAAACGTACAAAGACTACAAATGCTGTTGAAATATTTATTAACATGTATGTGAAAACATTTTCAGCAATTCAGATTTCGAAATGAAAAATTGTTTTTGTTATATTAGTTTAAATAAATTTAAAATGCCATAAATGAATATAGTTTGAGTAGTTTTCAAAATGCAAATATTTTTAGATACCAAGCGATGTTCTTTGTAAACATGGGAAGAAAGAACTGTAAAATATAACCCTAATATTTTAATAAAATTCTGATGCCTGCATCAGTAGTGTGGTGGTAACGTCGTCGGTTTGCACGCGAACGAGATTGAGTTCAAACCCTGGAGGCAACGTGCAATTTTCTTCATCTCAATATATTTTACGAAATATCATCCTTAAATTTTTCTTTGTTCTTTGTGGCATTTTTCTTCAAAAAAATAGAGTGTTTTTTTTTATTTCAAATATTCTACCATAGTTAAAACTATATTTTCATCGTTCCAACCATTCGCGAGGATCTGGGTACGAGAATACGTTCCGACAGTAGCTATTTCCAGGCCTCCAATAAAAAAGAGCGCAAGGGGGCAGTGCTGTAAAAGCGGGCGAGGGGATATTGCATTTATGTATTTCTAGTTTAGGTTGGCTTCAGTCCATTATCATAGTACATTCTAATACCATCCCTGAGTAGGTTATTCTCCTCTTCAACGAGAGCCCGTCCAATTGTGCTAAACTCACCCCCCAGATATTTCACAGAATAATCCACTACTAAGCCAGACTCACATAAACCAAATAGTCAATAAACAGTGAGTCCATAGAGCATTGAGGTTCTAGATCTAAAATATCTGTAGAAAAGTCCTTACAGTCTCTATAAACAGCTCTTCTTATTTTCACGGTTCTAGCATCTGAGACAGTTACAACATGAACATCCACAGAACTGCTGTAATCTAAAAAAAGTTCCTCCACACTTCAATAAGTCCTGCGTCCTCTTCTTGGGTACCATCAAAATCAGTTGTTTCTTCCATTCCACTTTCTTCTTCAGGGTTACCTTCTGGACTTAATGGTTTCAATTTCCTCCATACTAATATATATAATATTATACTGTAGGTGTAATAATATTATTATTACTCTTATCTCTTCCCATAGTATTTCTTGTAGTATTTTCCCAACACACCATTAATAGGAACAGCACCTGATCCAACTACTATTTCATCCACTAGAGAGATGTCAGAACACAGCACATCATGATTGTATGGCTCAAATCCCTGTATGGTCTGCATTACCCTGTTGGTGATTCCTCTGTATAGTCTGTATGCTTCTGCACATGTCTGTTTCTTAGTGGCTAGACTACTTTTCTGTAAAAAAGTCTGTAGAAATACACCTAGACCAGATAACACAGCAATTGGAATTGGATTAGCGGTAACAGTACCCACTATAACACCTGACGTAGTTAATGCTATGGAGGACATTGTTATGCCCAGGTGTGCAAGTCTGTACTTTTTAGCCAACATCCTATAACAGTGCATTTTCATCTTATTGGTCTCATAAATTATTCAGCATAGCCAGCTCATCTTCTGATAGTCCTGATGCCACCACATACCTTATTGATTGTCTTACCTTTGTTTTTTCTTTCCCGTCCAGTACCATACCAATATAATGTAACATAACATAACATAACATAACATAACATAACATAACATAACATAACATAACATAACATAACATAACATAACATAACATAACATAACATAACATAACATAACATAACATAACATAACATAACATAACATAACATAACATAACATAACATAACATAACATAACATAACATAACATAACATAATATATATAAGGTGGACGTAGGACTCACTGCTAGTATTCTAATGTTGAACAGTGGACAACAATTTCCTGACACCAGTGTTACCTGCAATTTGTTTTAGTGTGATAATAAATCTCACTGAATCTGGACTAGCTGTTAGATCCCTTATAGTAGCTTTAAGGTCTAACATAATCCACCTTACTGTACTGGGTGAACCATTGGGGTCAAAGGATATATCATAGTTATCCTTAGTTGATAGGTCTATACCTCTGGAGTCGAATATGTTAAAAGTAGTAATTGACTTATCAGCGTAAATTAGTTTTGCACAGAATTTAAATGTCATGTTATAATCTGTACTGTCATTGTCTAACGATATGCCATGTCTATATAGAACAGTTTCTGGAGAATATCCTACTGACGAGTGGAGAACATCTGACCCTCTATAGTTACCGTGGTTTAATCTGGTAAACGTTCTGTGTTAAGACTAGTTATTCCTAGGTATTTGTACAGCACATCTTGCCTACAGCTATGTTTAATAAAGTAATCCTTAGACACCGCATCATAATTCTCTGATGGTGCTGCTACATTACGTAAAGGGTGGAAATTCATGTTGAGCTCACCAGATAGCTTGCCGCCTTTTTTAGATAGATATGAATTTATATCCTTAGAGTTTTCATAACCAATAAAAAGACTCATTATACTATAGGATAGAAGACTTTACTTAGTAGAAATCCCCTGATTACTGTGATGATTAGGATAGCTTGTGTACTAATACCCTCTGGTGGTATTAACGCAGGACTATGAGTGTCTTCACTATGTAACATTATAGTAGGCTTAACCTCCTTAAAGGTACTATGGGCAACTAAATTTTTCTTGTAAACTTTTGTAGTTTTTAATTCATTAATACTATCATTAACACCAAATACCATAGACTGTGTGGCTGTCTTCAGTAGGTTGTTATAACCACTTATTGGGTTTTTCAGTATGATCACTTTTGATGGGACTAGCCATGTTTTTGGTGAGATGGCTAAATCCTGTTTTACATATGTGTCCTGGATGGCCTTGTTCATGTTTAGTATCCATGTGCTGACTGAATAATTTACTATGGAGTCATTAGTCAGTTTTCTGAACTCCTGTTGTGTTTCCAGTGACCCACTTCCTTTACCAATTATACTAACACGGGTTTTAGCCTGGGATCCTAAGACAGCATAGATGTATGACTCTATAGACTGGTTTAGATATTGTAAGCCTACCTTAGTGAGACCATTACTGACAGTTGGAATATACCGTTAGTAGATACCCCCCCCCCCCCATATACCGACACAAAGGGATGCCGCCTCATTAATATTCAGCGTGACTCACGCATGACTCACGCACCATGACTCACGCACCATGACTCACGCACCATGACTCACGCATGACTCACGCATGACTCACGCCTGTGACATGATTGGGCAAGACTAGGATAATTATAGTATACATGAAGCTATATAAGCTCGGTGATTTCGTATTGTTGCTACTTTTCCTAAAGTGTTTTACCTGTGGAGTTTACTGTCTGCGATATAGTGTTTTCTTTTTTCGTATAAAACTTCGTCCGGGGTCAACCAAAATGTGTAGATCGTCCTGGTAAGGGCTAAGTGTTTCAATCACCTGACGAGGTAATTCGTAGTGCATTTGCCATAAATTATGCGCACACTCGCATATACATCGAACCTGCTCAGGCCTCGCGGACTCCAAAACAGCTCGCTGTTGTACCGGTTTTGAAAGACACAAAACTGAAGAAATGCTCTCTGTTCGTTGTTAAACATCACTCAATGAAAGTAAGGTTGCAAATGATTGAATTCCGCCAGAGCATATCTATATATTTTGAATTTGTGACAGATATCCTTGAGGGGTCTGGGACTGAAAATTGGGGAAATAAGGCCGGTGAGAGGAAGATAAGGAAGATAAGGGGAAGATAAGAGGAAGTTAAGGAAGATAAAGGGAAGATAAAGGGAAGATATAGGGAAGATAAGGAAAATAAATGGGAAGATAAAGGGAAGATAAGAGGAAGATAAGAGGAAGATAAAAGGAAGATAAGGAAGATAAGAGGAAGATAAGTGGAAGATAAGAGGAAGATAAGAGGAGGCTAAGGAAGATAAGGGGAAGATAAGAGGAAGATAAGAGGAAGATAAGTGGAAGATAAGGAAGATAAGAGGAAGATAAGGAAGATAAGAGGAAGATTAGAGGAAGATAAGGAAGATAAGGAAGATAAGGGGAAGATAAAGGGAAGATAAGGAAGATAAGAGGAAGATAAGAAAGATAAAGGGAAGATAGGAAGATAAGAGGAAGATTAGAGGAAGATAAGAGGAAGATAAGTGGAAGATAAGAGGAAGATAAGGAAGATAAAGGGAAGATAAAGGGAAGATAAAGGGAAGATAAAGGGAAGATAAGAGGAAGATAAGAGGAAGATAAGAGGAAGATAAGAGGAAGATAAGGGGAAGATAAGGAAGATAAGAGGAAGATTAGAGGAAGATAAGAGGAAGATAAGAGGAAGATAAGAGGAAGATAAGTGGAAGATAAGTGGAAGATAAGAGGAAGATAAGAGGAAGATAAGGGGAGGATAAGAGGAAGATAAAAGAAAAGAGAAATAGGGAAGAAATTGAAATAAATTGTCCGAATATGCTTTGAAACAATCATTTTACTCCTAAACGTCAGAGTGAACATGTCGTACATCTGTAACACTTGTGGAAAAACGTTTTCGACAAGAGGCAATCTTCAACACCATATTAAAAATTCCCATCAGGAAAGTAATACAGGGCATGTTTCCCCAGTTATCAATGGAGCAACAGTCATGCAGCATCCATTTACTTGCATTGTCGCTGGATGCACACAGAGTGGTAAAACAGTATGGGTAAAAACGTTTCTGGAAAACGCCAAAACTACGATTAATCCTCCTCCTGAACGTATCATTTGGTGCTATGGACAATGCCAGCCCATGTATTTAGAAATGATCAAGACAATACCAGGCATCGAATTCTACGAGGGTATACCTTCCGACGTTGACTCTGATAATTTTCTTGAAGTCTCACAACGTAACCTGATCGTCCTCGATGATCTTATGGCTCAATCAGGGGGAGATAAACGTATTGCTAGTCTATTTACTAAAGGTAGTCATCACAGGAATCTCTCCGTGATCTATATTGTTCAGAATATATTTCATCAAGGCAAAGAAACCAGAAACATCAGCCTCAACGCACACTATATCGTACTATTCAAGTCTCCGAGGGATAAGCAACAAATTTCTGTCTTGGCACGGCAGGTGAACCCAGATTATGTCCATGAATTTATGAAGAGTTGCGAGGAAGCCACAAGTCGCCCTCATGGTTATTTAATGCTTGATCTAGAGCCGACTACGGACGACGATCACCGCCTCAAGACCAATGTTCTACCTGGCGAAAATAGCTCCAGCCTGCAGCAACAGCTGGGTAGTTTCATACAAAAGCAATCCTATCAATTACCTCCGATCGTTAATGCCATGTACAATACAGAACAAAAAATGCAAGATTATGTACAAGCGCCACAGTTAACACCTGAAGAAAGGAACATACTTTACTCCAATCAGCTAGGACGTTTTCTGACGTTTCAAAACCAGCTGCAAAATCAGTCTCAACCTCTGGCTAATCTTCAAACTCAGCAAAATACACCAAATTTGACACCGGAGATAAAGCAAGAAACTGCCGATCTTCCGTGGGGTTTCCCTGCTACACCGAAAACCTATTTTGTAACACCGCCTCCTACCGTTGAACAACCGACGCTTAAACATAATTTCTTTCATAACTGGGAAAATTTGGGCGACCCGACAGAGAAAGACTTGGCAAAGATGACTCCGGATCAAAGAGAAGAGTATGAACACCATCTAATGATGACTAGATCAAAATATTTACCCATGACAAAAGAAGATGTGTCCCAATTATCATCAGAGGACAAGAAAGATTATCATGCTACTTTTAAAATAAAAACACCTAAATATAATCTAAGAAGCAGACCTTACTAAAACTTTTTTATATGTAACCGTAATTTGTTTTGATATGTGTAAGTTTAGACCAAAGCCTAAATAAATCTTTTAAACTGATTGTTGTGAATTCTGTCTTATGCAAAATACACGCTAATGACTTTCTTGCCTAGACCTGCCTAATCCTCTTAATTGCCCCTAATGAGTTTTTCTTTTGTCTCCTGCACGTGCACTGAGGATAAATATTCAAATATCACTGCAACTGTGTGTGCACTGATCCATCCTGACGCCAAGTAATATTTCGTTTATATACCGTCACTTAAAATGGCTCCTACGGCTTTTCGAATTGATTCCTCGTCTAAAATCTTAAGTTCTACTTACGATTTCTTCACTTATAAACAAAGGTATAGTTAGGAATGATTCTAGGGTGATGGAATATTTAGGTTCTAATATAATATTCATTATATGCTATTAATCTAAGTCTATACGAGCTCTGCCAATTCAGACACTTAGACGGTTCAAAACTCCCTATACTCATCGAGACAAGGTTTCAGATAAAAAATATAAAGTGCCTCTATCAATTTCTCTTTTGTTCCTTGTAAAGAACGTCTATTTTGTTAAAGTTTACTGTACGCATGCTCTGTACGTATACGTGTCCCACAACTGTTGACTGTCAGTAAGGTAAAGTGTTTAAATGAAAAGGTGATTACTGTTACTTATAAGGATATAAGTCGAGTGCCTTTTGATAATGACGTAACTTCGGGAATCAGTCGGAGAGCTATCGGTTATGACGGGGGGTTAAGTAACAGCTAAAGTTTAGGGGGAAAAGTTAGGGTTACTACGTCCCAAAGGAGTCTGAGAATGAATAAATAATAAGTCAGTATGACGTAGTGAAAACCGGGGGGTTGAGTGACAGCTAGGGTTAGGGGGTTAGGGTTAGAGGGTCCTATAGGAGCATGAGCCATAATGACCTAAGCATAATGAGATTAGGGTTAGAACGTCACAAAGGAGAATGAATAAATAATAAGTTGAATATTTAATGAGGCGGCATCCCTTTGGTCTCCAGAGTGGGGGGTATTACTACTACCGTTTGTAGTGGGTAGCCCAGTCTTATTTTACTATATTAATATTCTTCACTCCTGTCACACCGTCGGAGGTTACAGTCGGTTCATAGGAAGTTGCCCATGGTAACTTTAGTATTTTCCTGTAAATGTCATGAGCATTGAATTCAGAGGATATGGCATACATACTTTCGTCTCCCACGCCTTAGTAATCTCCTAACAGTGAAATACAGGTGGTAGCGAGCTATACTTGTTATGACTGGATAAACTCTGTCGAGGGGGTAAGGTGTTGGATACTGAGTCCACAACAATAGGTAGCACAATAAACAGAAAAGATGGTTGTGAAATAACTACCTTCATCACCCCATACAAATGGTTTCCCAGGGAAGTTAATATGTAACTCCAGTAATTTACTCATGAAATAATCAGTAGCATTTACATAGACCCTAAAGTTATGTATTGCGTAGTTTAAGACTGTTTCAATAGGAAACCCATCATAATACCCATGCCGACGCCCGAATGTAGTCTTGAAGTGACCTTTTCCACGAGGTATTGGATAAATCCCACCAGCATTGCCTAGCCAGATGGTTGGAAAACTACCTGACTCATGGGTGGGCTGCTGTGGGCCTTTGTAATTGTGTAGCCATTTCCACATGTTTTTATCATGGGTGAAAGTAGATGATGTTATGTCAGTGGAGACTGAAAGTCATGCGTCCTCACTATTCTTAAACCATGTAGTAGTATTATCAATTTCCCCATTATGTTTTAACGTGGTTATAAATTCAAATTTACTTATGGTAGCATGTGGGTATTTCCTGAGTAGGTCCACCTTAGTCTGGGTGTTGCCCTTTTTCATATTCTCCATAGCCTTTTCATAATTCTTATCATAATAATTATGGAGGACAGTAGCGTTGTCCATTATAACATAATATATATTATAATATAATATAATGAGGAAGCTAAGCATCTTTATAAGTGGCCCATCAAAGGTAGTGGATCTACAGGAAAGTATAGTCGTAGACTCCACTAATACGGATAATCCTCAGAACTGTCTTCTACTTAAGAAGGCTTATGTAATGTGGGAGATGTACAACGTGACCAGTACTAAAGGAAATTACTATGTTCTCAACAAAAAGTTTAACAAATTCCTTGGTGATGGCTATTATAACTTCCAGGACTTCAAAAGGATTCTTGAAAGCAATTCTAACGATGGTGTTAAACTGATTTTACATAAACCAGAAGCTAAATGTACAATGACTACCGACTCTAGTACAACGTTAGTCCTACACGCTAACCTGGCTGGGCTTCTCGGATTCAACACCCGTATATTTCTGCCTGATAGTAGTACTAAAAGCGAGCGTCGTATAAATGTGAATAATGGGTTGAAGTATCTGAGGGTCACATGTAATATTGTAGACCAGTCACTTAATATTGACAACTCGGGGGAAAAAGTTATGTTCTGGTGAATCTACCATGCACATCCAATCAAGCTCTTTTTGGCTCAAGTAAGAGTTTCAAAGACATTGAATCAAGGGTTAGCATAAACAAGGGAATTATCAACCAATTGGAATTCCATGTTGCAGACCAGGATGGAAAACCTTTGGACAATTACGGTAGCATCCTATTGGAACTTTACATTGTGTAATATATATAATATGGATGATGACAACGGCAATGGTATAGATGCTAATAATGATATAGAATTAGAACAGGGGCTGAGGGATATATACTACAACCCATCAACTGGTTATCAGTCAGCTGAGAGACTCTACCAGAGGGCATTGACAGATGGTCTGAATGTTAGCAGAAAAGCTGTTAAGGAGTGGATGAAATCACAGGACACGTACACCAGGTATAAGGCAATTGTTGGAAAGCATAGATAATAATTTAGACAAACAATGGTTGACTACCTTGGTGAGCAAATTCAAATGGACCTTGTTGATATGGGTAAGTATAAAAACCAGAATAAAGGATACTATTGGATACTAACAGCTGTTGAGATACTAAGTAGATATGCCTTTGCTATACCAGTCTATAGGAAAGACACTAATAATATGACCAAGGCTGTAGATGAACTTCTGAAGCAATTCAAAGAACATTTTGATAAGTACCCAAAACTGGCACAATTCGATGATGGTAAAGAATTCTATAACGTTGGGGTGAAAACCTTACTGGAGGGGTATGGTATTAAATACTTTTCCTCTTCTTCGACTGATAAGAAAGCCGCTATTGTGGAGAGGTTTAACAGAACTGAAAACAGCAATGTGGAAATACTTTTACAGTAAAGGAACATATAAGTGGACTGATAATAATTACACACTATTGGACCAGCTTGTAGATAATTACAATAACACCAAGCACCATACTACCTTAATGAAGCCAGCCAGTGTGAGTGAGAAGAATGAGGGTGAAGTATGGACCACCTTATTTGGTCATCACTTTGGAGACCTTCCACTACCTAAATTTAAAGTTGGTGACACTGTTAGAATCTCAAAATATAAATCCACATTTACGAAAGGGTATGAGGCTAACTTCACAGAGGAACTGTTCAAGGTAAGTAGGGTAATCCGCGGCGACCCTAATGTATATGAGATAGAGGATGATGGAGAGCCAATCATTGGGAAGTTTTATGAAGAGGAGTTAAGTGCTGTTGATAAGAAAGATGACCATTTGTTTAAGGTGGAGAAAATACTGAAGAGGAAAAAAAGTGAAAGGTAAGAAGATGGCACTTGTTAAATGGCTTGACTATGACAGTAAGCTTAACAGCTGGATACGTGAGAGTGATATACAAAATATAGGCTAGTGTATATAACAGGAGGAATGGCTGAAGGATTTGACGAATATGAAATGAAGGACTTTGATGTTGACAAATTAGAAAACTACAGTAACGATCAACTCAATGACTATTTTAATGAAATCTCTGAGGAAAGAAACAGATTATACAAAATCCATGGAGACAATGACGATACACCTGAAGAAGTGAGAGTGAAGTACGAAAACTTTGATACTACACTTAACGCAATTGAGGAGGCAAGAGATCGGTATCATGAACAAACTGAGATAGAATCATCATTCATAGATAGCGGTGATGGGAAAACAGTGACTATCAAAAAGGGAATAGGTGACCCTATGGAAGCCCCACAGGCTACTATAGTATCAGACTATAAAAGAAGTATTACCTCTGATAAGAAAGCTAACATATGTCATGTTCTGGGACTGGACTACCAATTCAGGGTTAAGGATGGTAAAAACTCTAAGGAACTGATAAGGGACACCACAATAGCTTTTAACAGTAAAAGAGACAAAACCATCGGTCTTAAATATAAGGGGGTGTCGGTCTACGTATCTGACGATGGTGGAAAAAGTTATAGAAAAACAACTGATAAAAGAAATCTGGACGTCCTGAAAGAGTTTGAGAGTGTCAGACAAAAAGCGGTTGAAGAGTATGAAGAGTCTGAAAAAGAAAAACAGAGAGATCCCCTTGTCGAAACAACTCCCAAACAATATATGGATATAGACATCCATGGTTTAACACCAAAAGAAAATAGTGAATTACGAGGTGTCCTCACTCCAAATAAGTCAATCGACCCCAGGACTAGGAGTCAGTTTCTAAAAGCACAAGCCGACCATTTTCAGGAAACTATTAATGAGACCAAAAAAATGACTGAAAAGGATGAAACCACCTCTGTAGAAAATTTCGAGTTGAACGAATGTGTCATTGATCTTGAAAACGCTAAAGACAGGACACTAGAACAACTACAACTGGAGGAGGACGCATGATTTATAAGAGAACAGCAAGAAGAGGACATAAGTAGACTGCAGAGGTTCAAAGAGTGGGCAAAGAAAAATATCGCTGGACTGGAAGCCATAGCAATCTCAATAGCCGGTATAATAACGCTCATAGTAAGTGCGAGAACAGTTATCACAAAAGGAGCACAAGCAACTGGGAAATTCGCTAAAGCTGTTTATAAAGTCTTTAGAGACATCGCTAAGAAATTAGGTCCTGTGTGGAAATGCTATGTGGATCTGTGGTCTAAGAGTGACAGAATAGGTAAAATAGATCAGGGTCTTGGCGGATCAACTAACTTAGCTAAACACAGGTGTAAAGATGCTAGTGGGTCTAGTGACACTGTTCTTAATGGTATATATGGTACTAGATTTAAAGTACCTATTGATGATGACTTTCTAAGTGGGAACGGAGCTGTCTATCCATATGCTTTGGCTAACACTCATGAAACGATTTTAAAAATTAATAGTCCTGGTCAAGTACTACTACCTGGGGGAAGTGGTAAGGCTGTACCAAACAGCTTTAAACTGGAAAATATAAAAAGGAGATATGAAACTATAGAGAATGAACCTCTGGCTATGGAAGTAGAAGCACACTATAATCTCCCTAGGAAGTCCATGAGAAGTATCATTCTACTGTTTAAGAGGAGTACAGATGGCAGTGAAAGTTACTACTACCCAAATATAGGAAGTGTGAAAATAAGTTTCCAAGGGCAGCCCAATTTCTTGTACAGCCAGAGTATGAAGAAATATGACTTCTATAATGAGGCTAGTAGAGTGTTTTTCCCAAGTGATAATACTAACGATAGAGCGGTTTCCCAGGAGAGTTTCTTTACTGATAAATTCGCACTTGTTATAGATTTTTCAACTACTAAACTGAGGGACATTCAAGGACAGGGAGCAAAACTGACTGACAGCCAAAATGGGGTCCTGTTGGAAATAACTAAGTTAGCTCCATCTTCCAGCGTCTGTACCTGCTATATGTATGTAGTGAGTGATGGGCTGCTGAATATTAAGAACGCTGTTACAATCAATTCAGTACTGAGTCGTACCTCCTCTATCCCATAATATGGATAAACCTAACACTACTCTAATAGTTGGACCATCTGGATGTGGAAAGACATAAACTGCTGGAGATACTAAGTAAGGAGTATATGTACCACTTTGATTATATTATCATTATCTGTCCAACACTATGGATAAACAAAACCTACCTAAATATTTAGAAACTGATAAAGACGTTATAGGGTTAGACTGTCCTTATGATAGAGTTGATGTACGAGGTTTATTGTTAAGATATATTCTGGGAGTAAAACTGCTGTGGTTATAGATGATATGAGTAACGGTAGGGAACAACACATCAACACCAACATGATAACCTATCTGGCCTACAGTGGAAGACATCATGGTTTCTCTCTGTTTGTAATCAGTCAAAAACTTAATAGTGTGTCCACAGGTGTAAGAGACAATGCAACTAGGGTATTATTTTTCAGAACTCATAACAGGCGTACTAAAAAAGTTCTTAGTGAGGAATTTTTCGGATATAAAACTACTGAAAATGGAGATGAATTACTGAAGCCACTCAGCGGTCGCAAGGGAAAATACATGGATATAAAATTAGACAATGGGACTTATGAAATAAAATATGACTAAATGTATGCCTAAGAAGGAGAAAATACCTAAAGTTAACCCTCCTGCCGATGATACCCAGAAAGAACTCAACATTGAGTTAGATGGATTATTAAAAGATGTAAAAAATCTAACTAATGATAGAAATTATATCTCAAACGTTGACAATCAGAATGACCTATAACGTGCCGGACTCATAAAAAGCAGTGGGGAAGGATATTTCGATCGGGAAGCTGAGTACCTGAAAAAATGCTCAAGCAAGATGATTGACAAACTTTATAAGGAATATACAGCTAAGAGAAAAAGAGACGCTGACGAATTTCTAACTGATTTGCTACTAAGTAACTTTGCATCTGTGTTAGGTGGGTTGGATGCTATTGAAGATCCTAAAAATCTTACTCACGAACTAAAGGAGAATACCATCCTCAGAAAAGATATAGAAAATGTTATCTGAGTAGTTAGTCCATATATTCCACTAAATGGGGTACTTGGTGGACTAGTAACCCCCGTTTAGATCATTTGGATCGTTTAGATCATTTATATTTTTTAATTTTTATTTTTGGATCATTTGGATCGTTTAGATCATTTGGATCGTTTGGATCATTTGGATCGTTTAGATCATTTATAGTTTTTAATTTTTATTTTTGGATCGTGTGGATCATTTGGATCGTGTGGATCATTTGGATCGTTTATATTTTTTAATTTTTATTTTTGGATCATTTGGATCGTTTAGATCATTTGGATCATTTAGATCATGTGGATCGTTTGGATCATTTGGATCGTTTAGATCATTTATAGTTTTTAATTTTTATTTTTGGATCGTGTGGATCATTTGGATCGTTTAGATAATTTGGATCGTTTATATTTTTTAATTTTTATTTTTGGATCATTTGGATCGTTTAGATCATTTATGTTTTTTAATTTTAATTTTTGGATCGTTTAGATAATTTGGATCATTTATATTTTTTAATTTTTATTTTTGGATCGTTTGGATCGTTTGCTTTTTTGGATCATTTGGATCATTTGCAATGAGAATGACGTCACTCTAACCATGTTGCTTAATTCGTTGTTTAAGTTATATTCGCTAAATGTTAATGCAATTTGTAAATATGGACGAGTTCCTTAAATAAAAAGCGCATGGCTTCCATGACATACGGCCTACCGCAACTGATACAAGTTTCTTTTTGCTTTTAAATACACAAGTGGTGTCTATTCTCATTGCGATTCTTTTGTCAATAAATATTATAGCGTAACATGGTTAATTGAAAAGTGTATGTTAAAGTTTCCTTCTTATAACTGAGTGATTATTCACTTATCTCAATTCTTAAAGTCATAGCCAAAAAATCCTTCTTTGCTCGATTAACAGTTTATAAAATTATTTTGAAATATTACTGCCGCTTTATCAAAGCCGCGCATCAAATGTCCTTATCTCAGCAGGGAGAAGCGCACTGCTTTTTCT
Organism: Corallium rubrum; assembly: GCA_964035015.1. Taxonomy (NCBI): domain Eukaryota; kingdom Metazoa; phylum Cnidaria; class Anthozoa; order Scleralcyonacea; family Coralliidae; genus Corallium; species Corallium rubrum. The sequence goes on along the minus strand of CAXIUP010000064.1, from coordinate 104,702 downwards.
GCTTGGTTTGTTGTTATGTGTGCAGGTTGAAAAATTTAGGTATAACACAGAGGGTAATTCGGTTATCATAATAAGGTAGATATCGTAAAAGGGACTCAAGTTTGGATCGAACTTTAAAAATAGAAAAGACTAGACTGACATATCAATTAAACGCTGCAATACATTAAACTTATGCATACGCTGTGCTTCCGTTATCGATAAACAGCATGCATAAACTTATAAATCATTAAACTTCATGCATAAAACGTTTATTAAATGTCGGTTCGCTACAATTTTTTGTGCCACATGAACGTGCATTGTGCTAATTGAAAGTCAAGGCCACCGACACGCTGTTGTAAAACTGTCGCGTTGACGTTTTTGCCCCGCTTGAAATGTCTTCTCAGCAGGGAGAAGCGCACTGCTTTTCCTGCTTCGTTCAGTGTTGTTTATTGCGTGTATCATCAGTATCAATATGTGCGTAGCTTTTACAATTAAATTTATAATGGAGCAAAAGGGATTTCGGCTGGTAAAACATGTATCATAATGAATATCCTAAAGAACACAAACGCTAAATGGCTGAGTGGCAATATGCCGTCGTGTTTTGAGCTAACACAAAAAGGAACTTGTCACCTAATCAAGGCGTGACCGGAAAAAGTAATAACTACCTCTGGCTCTACTATTATTTACTAGTCACCGCTATTTAGATTGAGTCTGTCAAGCATAAGCATGGCAGAAGGTGATCAAGAGCTAACTTTTGTTAACAGCATCGACGATATCGAAAGAGAGCTGGGGGCATATTCCTTTCCTTGGACATATGTTTGTCCTCCAGATATAGAACGATGTTTGGATTGCTACAGTATTTGCCACCGAACATCTAAGGAGGTCTTACTGATGGTCATGATGACAACAACGAGTTCTCTTTTGAGTAACTCCACCATTAGAGTCTACGAAAACGACCCATTTGAAGAGAAAGCTAACCTTCATACGATTGTCATTGGACCTTCTGGGATTGGGAAATCACCTGCCGCTCGCTATGGCTGTCGTCTGCCGTTAACAGGACACCTCGAGGCAAAGGTCAACAAGGTTATGTGGACTGATGAACCAACAGAGAACGGTCTATTTAACTTTTTTGTTACCAACGACAACGTAGTACCAATGCTTTGTGTTGATGAAGCAACGGAGTTTCTGCGACGGACTGTTGCAAACAGAGGGAGAAAAGGGCTCCTCGAGATGAGCCGAATGTGCAAATTGTATGACGGCGATTCATGGTTCATGTTGAAAGGCACGCAGGGAAAGAGAAAAGGGGTTTCCGAAGCTCGTTGCGCATTTCTCGCGTTATGCACTGCAAAAGAATTCCTTGGAAACATATGGCCTCAGGCTATCGCGGCCAAAAACGGGTTTCCAGATTGAATTCTCCTGTTTTATAAGCCGGAAGGGCAGAAAGCGACCCTGACTGAAGTTGGAGAAAACCTGACGCGTTTTAGGGAAGAATTCGGTTCGCTTCAAAATCCAAATGGTGTATTCGAGGACATTTACACGCGGCACAATTCTGGTACTGCTATAAGGTACACGTTAACAGATGAAGCGAAAGATATATACATCAAGCATGTGGACCAAACTATACCAAGCCAGGAAAACAATTCCAGGAACAACGCAGGGACGCGCAACAACAAAGTTCAGAGGAACATTTTAAAAGTCGCCCTCAACCTACACGTGTTCTACGATCGGGTTTCAAAAGTCCTAGATGGTCAAGCTGGTCCAATAGAAACCAGTGTTTCTGACAAAACAATGAGTTTTGCAATTGGCTTGATCGAGTTCCTAAAACGGTTAAGAGCTATATCTGAACTGGTAAGTTCTACGTCATTCTTTACAGCCCGCAGCGACCATTTTAAACTTATGTCAATAAATAAATTTTCCGACATACCGACCTAAATGATTCTCAGCTTGTTACCGGAAACACAACTTCTTTTTTTTTGTTTGGTCTAACAATATTCAACAATTGAATTCTTGAAGGATTGCATGGTGGTGATAAATAATTATAAAAACATTTGTGGAAACACCATGTAAATAATTTTTTTAATTATTTTGATTATAAAATTATTTACATGGTGTTTCCACAAATGTTTTTATAAATATTCAACAGTTCTAACATTCAAACATTTTTTTCAGTGCATTCAAGTTAAATCACAGTGCAAGGTTGTACTTGGCCTCACAGAGTTTGAGTTGAAGAAGAAAATCTTAACAACTCCTGATCCTTTTTCTTCTAAAAAAAGAATTTACAATTCAATTTCTACTGCTGATAGGCCCAATCCAAAAAAAGTGGAAACAGCAATGGAAGCACTTTCGAAAGAGAATCTGGGCACTGTGAAAAAAGTGAGGAGAGGTATATTTTTTTTATAAAGAATTTCCTATGCGAGTTGAGGAAAGGTTGGAAACGAGTATAGCGAAGTACAGCATTTCACCCGAAGCCTATACGCAGTGCTATTTTAGCAGTGATAGTCACATCACAGATGACCAGAAGGTCTACATGGCAACAAATCACCCTCAAAGTGAAGCATACGACTTGTTGATGCAAGGCCGCTAACTTGAAACTGCAACATTATTATGTAGTTAGTACAGGTATTAACGTGGTATTAAACCACATAACATTACAACAATGAACATTGTTTCTCTAAATCTCCAAATTTATTACCTTTAGTTGGTAATTATAACTGTATTTTTGTCATTTAAATGGCAGAACCTTGGAGATATGGTATGCTGTATCACAAAGATTAATTTAAATGTTGCTATAAAAACCTCAAGCCAGTTTCATTTACATGCTTCATTTAATTTAATGATTTAATAACTTTTCCTGAAATGTCATCATCATTCTGCCAATTGAACAACAAAAATGCAGTAATACTGATAATAACCAAGGTAATATTCATAGAATAACTAAAATATTATTTAGTGAATGAAGAAATGTTTCGTTTAATAAAGTTGAATCTCCTGCCTTAATGAAACATTCCTCGTTTAACTTTCTGTAGTTATAGTGACAAATTAAATTGTGTCCGGATTGTTTTCTTGGACTTGATCCAGGGAAATTCTTTTCTTACAATGCCCAACACTCCCAGGATCTAAATAGGCACAGTGTCATCGCCCTGCAAGCTTGAAAACATTTGTGGACATGATACAAGTTTACATGTTTAAACTTTTGGTGAATATCGCACATTTCAAAACTTAACATTAAACTGGTTTGGAAGAAAATAAACTAATAACTTTCTTTTCTGTGTTTTCAGAATATTGTTCCTTTTCTATGTGAACAAATATCATTTTTGTCTTGCGCAAAACTATCTGAACTGTAGCAGTGCCTTTAAACAGCTGACCAACCCTTTCCTTAATCTGTCACAGACTGTCAGCCTTGTCAGAATATTCATACCTGTACTTTAATCATATGCACAATAGATTATTCATCAGTTGAGATATTAACATAGTAATCAGTTTGTTAGTTTTCTGTTTCAAGAACATCTATTTGTTATTGTTCTTACTGTCATTAGGCAACTAGAAAAAAACAACTTTTTATCATAATACTATTATATTATAATGTTGCAATAGAAATACACCAAGGAAACATACATGTTATTTGAAAATGAAACTACATACCTAGGAAATATGTTTTAGACAAGATATTACTTCAAAGATATATATATATATATATATATATATATATATATATATATACACAATATATTAGCTAAATCAAATTAAAATTTTTATCTTTGAAGTTATGTTTAGTCTAAAAGTTATTTGCCGGGCACTTATTTTCATTTTCATAATACTAAATACTTTAGCTCCTATTTTTACCAAATATATTCTTGTATTTTGCAAATTGTTTATGTAGTTAAGAGCCGGTGCATACCCATACATGTCTTATGTTATCACATATTTAAGACCAATGTACAATCATACAATTTGTTGTATATGATTGCCATTCTGATGCACGATACCATTATACAACTGCTGTTTTTGCTTGTGCAAATGTTTGCACATAAAACAATTCTTGTGTATGATGAACATTTGATTTTATGGCATATGTCGAAAGAATACATGTACAGTTAATTGATTGCATACACCAAAATGACAATCGCCAATGACAAATTGTATCAAGTAGATGGGCCCTTTATATAGCACTATAATACCACCATTAAAATTAACAATTAAAAACCAAGTTCTACCAATAAAGAAATGTTTAACCTAAAACTATAACAGTAATTTAAAACTAAATATTAGATATTCAAGGAAAATATACTGCAATAGTTATGACCAATTTATATTAAGTTGTTGTTTGAGCATTATTCTAAAAACAGCTCGCTCTCTTAAAAATAAATCTACCTTAACTTTAATATCCCTAATAGAAGATCAAGATGGGTCATTGCTTGAAGAAATATCCACAATCATGTTCGCAACCTGTTGAAGCAGGTAGTTATCATAGTCAGTCCATTTCACTCATGCAGTCGGCTCATCTTTGGCTTGTAAAAATTCAGTGGAGGTACCTGGTGTGTTGTGCCTTTTCCTCTTCCTTGTCAGCTTAGATTGAATGTTTTTGTCTTTGCTACCATGAGGGTTATCACAGTTGATACATTTGCACAAATCACCACAGCTTTTTAAACTTTGAAAACATCTGCATCTGGAACCATAAGCATTGCAAAATTGTTTTGATTTATCCTTGTGCACTTGACTTATTTCTGCAGAGTCATCATCATCAGTACCATTCGCTGACAAATGCACAACCGCATCATAATGTCCTTTTCCAAAATGTGTAAATGCAACATAGAGAGGGAATGAAGATAAGCTATCATTTCGTGGTACAAGTGGTATGACTGGATAATTGGCTATAGATGTGAATGATACAATGGAGCATCTCAACACATTCACCAGTGCTAGCAGAACACAATTACCAAGCTCACAATCAAAAAAACCTTGAGTGAGAAATTGGTTAGCCATTTCTTCATAACTATCTTGGTCTGATTTTACAAGAAATATTAAATATTCATTGCTGTTCTCGCCTAAAAATTCTTTAACGACGAGAGACCGAAGAAGAGTTGCTCTTTCAGAAATGTTTTGCCCCTTATAAAAACCAAGTGAATTCAAGTAGGTACAACGATCATGCTGACTTCCTTCCTCAAGAAAAGTTTCTATCCCATCACCAACTGCTAAAAAACAACAATCACCATTCCCTGCTACTTTCTTTCTTGTAAATCCATAACATTTAAGAATGCCATCAACACACTCGTCACTCGTTGTTTCTTTGCATTTGCCATCGAAATCAGGATTTGAAAAAAGCAGCAAGACAGAAGGTGAAAAGATCCACAAGTTTTTCTCAGCAGTAATAGGTGCTTTAGATTTCTGGAAAGTTTCAGCGGCTATACTGGCCAGTACTCTAGCTTTATTTGTTAGATATGTAAAGTTATTCTTTCCAAGTGTTTCATCATCATCATCATCATCATCATCATCATCATCATCATCATCATCATCATCATCATCATCATCATCAGTGTCAGTGCGTAAGTTTTCATCAGGACTGTCCTGGTCGGATAAAGGCCGGTCTATCAAAGAAGAACTTTCATCAAACACATGTCCAGTTTCTTTATCGAGTGGAGCCATTCTTACACCTATTCCAAATTTTTCATTTGAAAACTGATCTCCATTAGCTAAGAAATTTTCATACCACTGAGTTATTGGAGTAGTAATCTTTGATGATCTTCCTTTAATATTTTTGTTGTTTTGTTACATGTGATTATAGAATATGGTTGTGAGGAGTGCAACAGCTAAAGAAACACCAATACGTCCTTGTTTTAACCACTTTCGAATTTTGCGGTGAAGACGCTCATTCCTGTTGGTTCCAATACCAGGTGGGATATCAGATAAACATTCTAACTTGACATGAACCAGTAATTTCCTCACTTCATCATGTGCTTTCTCAGGACATATCTTGGTGCTTTCGACTTCTTCATCTTTCCACTTAGTTATGAATTGCTGAATATTATCCTCAGTGATCTTAGCAGATGGTGTAGCTTCTTTCCGATTGACACCGACGTCAGAAGGATTTCGAAAACAGAGTCGCAGGTCCTTTAATAGTTGTTTTCGAAGTCTTTTAACCATTGCATTACCACCCTGCTTTGGAATTTTCTTTACAATCCTCTGTATTCCATGAAATAAATCCAACTTTATCACTATCTCAGGGCCAAATAAGTCTATCAGTTTGTTTTTCAATGTGCAACAGTTATCAACTATAATTCCATTAAATATGCCTCCTTTTTCTTTGTACTTCAAGAGTCGTAGATTTAAGCCCTTTAGCAACTGATCAACATTTGCCATTGCTGTTCCTTTGGTAAGTTGCCATCCAAGAATATCACTGTTTTCATTCATGACAATGAAAAGACAGTCGTACAGTTTTCTCCATATTCCATGTTCCCAGTAACCAATGTTAGCTGCTACCTTGAAGGTATGGTCAAAGGATATCCAAGCACCATGCTTTTGCACCATATATTGTGTAAACATATGTTCTTTTTCAAAAAATGCACGAACAAACACTTTTGATATGAGATTTCGTCCAATGAGATCTTTCCCAATTGTAAACAGTGGCAGAGCAGAAATACCATATTTCGAGTCAATATTGCGATTCGTTGTCTGGGTACTAGTAGCCTGCAGTTTATTGAAGTTCCTCGAGGAATGTAAGTTTATTAGCATACGTTCAACATCTTCTATATTTATCCCAGTCTGTATCGTTATGGATATATAATCGAATAGGTCTCTCGTCACGCCAGATCTATGAAACAACACGAAAGGAATTTGACGATGGTTCCTTACCTTGTTAAGAATTGTTGGGTCATGAGAAAGAACTTGGTGATTTCTTTCACATAGGTAAATAGATGAGACCAGAAGAACACGTTCTTGAATACAAAATAGAGTTCTCGGCATGTCTCTGTCTGTGTACCCATCTTTCCACTTCCAATGCCTCAATGGGGAATGACACTTAGAGCATTTTAGTTGACCATTGGTGTTTGGATGAGCAAGAGGATTCCATAAAATAATTGAAGGTATGACCTCGTTTACTCTATTGGACGAATAAAGGCTGCCTTCTTGGTTGATTCCGATTTCTGTTTCCCTGTGTGCTTTCTCAAAATTGACAATACAGATTTTAATAAATTCCACCAGCACACACAGGTAACTACTGCAAGTTTAAAGTTAAGAGACATACAAACCACAGAGCTGTGGTTGATGCCATACCAGAATTTGATTTGATGATTTCGATCAGTGATTTCGACAAGTTGGTTTTTCGGTTGCTTGGAAACCGATGAAATATAGCAGTCAACCACAGAGAGGTTCAGAGAGGCCAACAACAGAATAACAACTTTAGTCTGTACTGCCTGTGATAGTATTCATTTCAATTCACTGTGTTTTATTGTGTTTTATACAGTGTTGAGAAACTTACATGTAAGCTGTTTTAAAAAGTTTATATAGCTGCAATGAAAATAGCAACTTATCATCTATCATTATAATCATCTATCAGTTCATCATCTGTACCCTGGAAATCAATCGGCATATCGAGAATTTCACAGTACTGAGACAGCATTACTGCGTGTGAAGAACGATATACTTATGAATATGAATAAGCAACATGTCACTCTGCTGGTACTACTCGACCTTAGTGCCGCGTTTGACACCGTCGATCATGTTCTCCTACTTCAGCGCTTGCAACTGAAATTCGGCCTATCCGGAACCGCTCTTGAATGGTTTACATCTTATCTTTCCCAGCGAACACAAAGAGTTACAGTTGATGGTGTGTCTTCCGAGAAATTTAATGTTGATTGTGGTGTTCCTCAAGGATCATGTTTAGGTCCGCTTCTATTCGTTCTTTATGTTGGCGAACTACTTGAGTTAATAGAACGTCACCTACCAGATGCACATGCTTATGCCGACGATACTCAACCCTACATCTCGTTTCGTGCAGATTCTCGTATTGACCAAGAAACTGCAGTTCGAACTGTTGAGATGTGCATTGATGACATCAAACGATGGATGCTCGTTAACAGACTGAAACTCAACGAGGGGAAAACCGAAGTAATTTTAATTGGTACTTGGCAGCAACTCGCTAAGATCGACTTTAATGATATTCGTGTTGGTAACAACGTTGTCACTTGTGTTGAGACCGCCAAGAACCTGGGCTGCTGGTTTGACTCGCAGATGAAAATGGACACCCATGTTACTAAATGCTGTAAAGCTGCCTTCTTCCACCTTTTTAACATTAGACGTATTAGGAAGTTCCTTGACCAACATACAACTCAGATCCTTGTGCAGGCTTTTGTTCTAAGCCGCCTGGACTATTGTAACAGTCTCTTTTATGGTCTTCCTTCGTCCCAATTGAGGAAATTACAAGCTGTTCAAAATGCGGCAGCTCGGCTCATCTGTAACACTCCTCGATTCGATCACATCACTCCTGTTTTATATGATCTTCACTGGCTCCCGATTAAATCTCGTATTGATTTTAAAATACTTCTTATTACATACAAGGCCTTAAATAATCAAGCTCCAATGTACATTAAAGAACTTCTCTCAATTAGGAAACCCACTATTTACAACCTTAGATCGTACTCTGATCCGTGTCTTCTAGAACGCCCCAGACTTAAAACTCTTAAGACCCTGGGTGATCGATCGTTTTCTCTCGCTGCCCCAACTTTATGGAACGCTCTTCCCCAAACCATCAGGAATGCATCCTCAGTAGCTACATTTAAAAAACTATTAAAGACATTTTTATTTTTAGACGCTTTTAATTAATTAATGCATGTTCACGTACCATCCTTACTTGTAGTTATCACTGCAATGTATTTTTTATTAACTTAATATTATTGTAATACTCATAAATTGTATATTATCTATTGTTGTAAGAAGTGCATTTGAACATATCCACATGAAAAATGCGCTATATAAATGTAATTCATTATCATTATAACTTTTCTTTAATTATTGTTGGTTTTTATGCAAATAACAAGCGCGTGATCAGATTTACAACACTGCTCGTTCCACGTGTCACATAGCCTGCGAGGCTGCAATAAATTATTCGGGCCGAAGCCAGGCGGCAATTCACATAAAAACAACGACCTTTACTAGTAACAAACGTTTTATACACGAACTTTCATAGGTTTATGCATGCTGTTTATCGATAACGGAAGCACGGCGTACGCGGTATGCATATAAGTTGACAGATGTATTGCAGCGTTTAACACCACTTGTGTATTTAAAAGCAAAAAGAACTTGTATCAGTTGCGGTAGGCCGTATGTCATGGAAGCCACGCGCTTTGTATTTAAGGAACTTGTCCATATTTACAAATGGCATTAACATTTAGCGAATATAACTTAAACAACGAATTAAGCAACATGGTTAGAGTGACGTCATTCTCATTGCAAATGATCCAAATGATCCAAAAAAGCAAACGATCCAAACGATCCAAAAATAAAAATTAAAAAATATAAATGATCCAAATTATTTAAACGATCCAAACAATCCAAAAATAAAAATTAAAAAATATAAATGATCTAAACGATCCAAATGATCCAAAAATAAAAATTAAAAAATATAAACGATCCAAATGATCTAAACGATCCAAATGATCCACACGATCCAAAAATAAAAATTAAAAAATATAAATGATCTAAATGATCCAAATGATCCAAATGATCCAAACGATCCAAATGATCTAAACGATCCAAATGATCTAAACGATCCAAATGATCTAAATGATCCAAATGATCCAAATGATCTAAACGATCTAAACGATCCAAAAATCAATCCAACAAAAGAAAGGACGTATTAAAACAGTAAAGGATCAAATGAAACATTTAAACGTTGATTAAACGGGCTTAGGATTAACATTATTCATTCATAATATGGTTAGTTATCCAAGTCATATGACCGAAAATAAAAGAAGAACTAATTATATGCCTAAACGTGTGACGTCACTCGTGACTTGGTATATGGTGCATTAACCGGTTGATGCTCCATATACCAAGTCACGGGTGACGTCACAGTTTGTTATTTGTTATAACCACTTCACGGGTGACATCATAGTTTGTTATTTATTATAATAAATTAACCCTTTTGGGTTGTGGTACATATTAACGACATGGATCATTGAAAGTAATTATGTATGTTAGGCACAGGATATTCAAATCAATTTTCGTTTAGATCAATTGGATCATATAGATCGTTTAGATCATTTAGATCAATTGGATCATATAGATCATTTAGATCATTTAGATAGTTTAGATCATTTAGATCGTTTGGATCATATAGATCGTTTAGATCACTTAGATCAATTGGATCATATAGATCACATTCAGATCATTTAGATCGTTTAGAGGGTAATAAAATGGGGACTTTGAGGGGTAAAGGGTGAGCGCAAAAGGGCAAACTCTCGTTCCCAGAGCCCAATCCTTCACGGAAAGTAACAAACATGGCGTTCACTGTCAGTCTTTTAATACATGTGACCATTCTTATAGCGTTTTATCCGCTTTCAAATTGTGTAAAGTGTCCGGCGGATTGGATGAGCTTTGTCAGGATATGTATCAATACGTTTGAGAATTGTCCAAACCAAATGGTAAGCAGATTTAATGCTGAAAATTATCGTTCCTCGCTAGCACCGACTGCACCGTCGACAGATCAAGTTGTTTCATTGATGTCAAGTATTCAGTTACCTTCAGTAATTATATGGAATCCTATTATCCTGCCAGTGTATAAGAGTGGTTGCCATCCATTAAAATGCCCGATATGTCAGTTGGCGTTGAGGTTTTGGAAATGGAAGGGCGGTAAAACTGAAAGGGACATGCCGAGGAAACTTTATTGTATTCAAGAACAGGTTTTACTTGTTTCATCAGTTTATCTTTGCGATAATCATCATCAAGTTTTATCTCACCATCCTTCAATACTAGACGATGTTAGAAAATTGTTATTTAGGATACCTTTTGTTTTATTTCATAATTTTTTATTTTATTTTATTAAACTTTGCCTACAACTTACAGGAAAAAATAAATAAATATATATATATATATCAAAGTATATAGGCAGGGTAACCACAACAGTTATTACCAATTACTGTGGGCCCGGAATACAATTAGTTAGCTAAAAACAACAGGTCAAAGGGCGGTCAAGACCACGTGCTACGTTACATTTCACACATACTGACTTCCATGTCCTAGGGTTATCAGTCACGTAGAAATGATTAAGGGCATAATTATAGTAATTAAGTAGTTTATTTTTGAAAGATTCTAATGATAGAGACTTGTGCCTGATGGAGTCTGGTAAAGTATTCCACACTCTGCACACGCGTATAAAGAAGGATCGTTGACGTGTTAAGGTTTTGCATTTTTTTGGAACATATGTTGTGATATCTTGGTTATGAGTAGATCTCGTTATTCTGCCCGTCTGCCTTGGAAGTGGTAGTATGTTGCTATTGATATCAATTAAGCCGTTATTAGCCTTATAAAAGAAGATCAAATCCATAAGCTCGTGCCAGTAAGTAACTGGTAGGAGATTGCATTGTTTAAGCCTCTCAATATATGATATTTCTGTCAGGAAGGGTAACTTCAAAATATACTTAGTAGCCCGTCTCTGTACTCGTTCCACACGTTTTATCAGCTCGATAGATTGTGGAGCCCATACCTGGGTTGCGTAACCCAGGTGCGATCGAACAAGGGCCAGATACAGCTCGACGTGTACCAATGTTCTTTATGTCCCACGAGTATGGAAAGCCATAGCTGTCTTAAGTGGTCAAACTTCATTTCATTCGGTGCTTTTGTCATTATACGCGGTGCTTCGAACATTATACGCGGTTCTTTCAACATTATACGCGGTGCTTCGAACATTATACGCGGTGCTTCGAACATTATACGCGGTGCTTCGAACATTATACGCGGTGCTTCGAACATTATACGCGGTGCTTCGAACATTATACGCGGTGCTTCGAACATTATACGCGGTGCCTTCAACATTATACGCGGTGCTTCGAACATTATACGCGGTGCCTTCAACATTATACGCGGTGCTTCGAACATTATACGCGGTGCCTTCAACATTATACGCGGTGCTTCGAACATTATACGCGGTGCTTTCAACATTATACGCGGTGCTTCGAACATTATACGCGGTGCTTCGAGCATTATACGCGGTGCTTCGAACATTATACGCGGTGCTTCGAGCATTATACGCGGTGCTTCGAACATTATACGCGGTGCCTTCAACATTATACGCGGTGCCTTCAACATTATACGCGGTGCTTCGAACATTATACGCGGTGCTTCGAACATTATACGCGGTGCTTCGAACATTATACGCGGTGCTTCGAACATTATACGCGGTGCTTTCAACATTATACGCGGTGCTTCGAACATTATACGCGGTGCTTCGAACATTATACGCGGTGCTTTCAACATTATACGCGGTGCTTCGAACATTATATGCGGTGCTTGCAATGTAGCATCATTATATTCGGTGAGCCAGTATTTTTGGTCAGCGTTTTGTAAGAGCTACCGGATGTACTTCATGTTTTCAAATACATATCAAGGTGTGATGACGTGTCATTTCCTACCTCGAAATTTGCAAGTTTAGCGTTCAGCGAATCGTTTAGCGTTTTCTGGGCTTTAGGCAGTGTTTTCTTTTTAAAATGGAGCAAATACTGCAATCGATAGACATGGGAACTTTGCTTGGCCGTTTCCAAGCTCAAAGAATGGAACCGGCGACCGTTGTAGCGGCATCAGATCAAGAATTGGTTCGTCTCGGTGTGAGCACAATCGGAGAGCGTATTCGCCTACGTGATTGCTTGTAAGAAGAAATTGGAGGAAAATACTCCTTCTACAAGCCAAACCGCTGCTGTTCGTCAAGAGCGTCTAACTGCGTCTTTTCATTTTTAACCCACGAAGGCATAACAGCCGCAATCAAGCACGTGCGACTGCGAGAAGCTCGAGTAGCGCGAGTAAGCGGTCGGCAAAGGGCCATCCGTGGACGCCGGCGTTTGTTTGCCTGGCAGATAGCGTTGCTTCCAAAACGCCATCTTCCCTAGACAAAGAAATTATATTTAAAGCCGGTTAGGGTTGAAAAAGATAAAGCTAGACATGGAAGATGACGAACAGACAGATTAAGGCATGGTGGAAAATGCGGAGTGCGGAGTGCGGAGTGCGGAAGAAAATAGAAACGCCGACTACTAAAACTTCTCATTATAATAAGATAATAATAACAAAATTCAAAGGTCTGATCGTTTGATTTTCAAATTTTACACTACCAAAGCTTATCGCGCAGCTGGTAGTTGTTATTACGTGTCCTATTTCAAACAACAAAGCCGTTTCGCTTAAGTCTTTGTGTTAAGTAAAAAACCGTGTCCAAACCAAGCCAATATCATGCGTATAGTCGTGTCTGGTTGTTACCTTGTTTAACGTATGAAAACGTACCACGTTCATCGTAAAAAAGCATGGAAAACGTCGCGCGTGCCGACCGGACTCCGCATTTTCCAACCACAGTAGAAAATGCGGAGTCTGATAAATAGCTTCTGGCAGTTCAGGCAATATAATCTCGTTGTCTTGTCATAAAACCAACTAACCAAGCCAATATTATTCGTATAGTCGTGTATGGTTGTTACTTTGCTTAACGTATGAAAACGTACCACGTTCATCGTAAAAAAGCATGGAAAACGTCGCGCGTGCCGACCGGACTCCGCATTTTCCACCACAGTAGAAAATGCGGAGTCTGATCAATAGCTTCTGGCAGTTCAGGCAATATAATCTCGTTGTCTTGTCATAAACCAACTAACCAAGCCAATATTATTCGTATAGTCGTGTATGGTTGTTACTTTGCTTAACGTATGAAAACGTACCACGTTCATCGTAAAAAAGCATGGAAAACGTCGCGCGTGCCGACCGGACTCCGCATTTTCCACCACAGTAGAAAATGCGGAGTCTGATCAATAGCTTCTGGCAGTTCAGGCAATATAATCTCGTTGTCTTGTCATAAACCAACTACCCAAGCCAATATTATTCGTATAGTCGTGTATGGTTGTTACTTTGCTTAACGTATGAAAACGTACCACGTTCATCGTAAAAAGCATGGAAAACGTCGCGCGTGCCGACCGGACTCCGCATTTTCCACCACAGTAGAAAATGCGGAGTCTGATAAATAGCTTCTGGCAGTTCAGGCAATATAATCTCGTTGTCTTGTCATAAACCAACTAACCAAGCTAATATTATTCGTATAGTCGTGTATGGTTGTTACCTTGCTTAACGTGCATGTGAAAACGTACATGAACTGCCAGAAGCTATTTATCCACAGTTAATAAGTGCTTTATCAGACTCCGCATTTTCTACTGTGGTGGAAAATGCGGAGTCCGGTCGGCACGCGCGACGTTTTCCATGCTTTTTTACGATGAACGTGGTACGTTTTCATACGTTAAGCAAAGTAACAACCATACACGACTATACGAATAATATTGGCTTGGTTAGTTGGTTTATGACAAGACAACGAGATTATATTGCCTGAACTGCCAGAAGCTATTGATCAGACTCCGCATTTTCTACTGTGGTGGAAAATGCGGAGTCCGGTCGGCACGCGCGACGTTTTCCATGCTTTTTTACGATGAACGTGGTACGTTTTCATACGTTAAGCAAAGTAACAACCATACACGACTATACGAATAATATTGGCTTGGTTAGTTGGTTTATGACAAGACAACGAGATTATATTGCCTGAACTGCCAGAAGCTATTTATCAGACTCCGCATTTTCTACTGTGGTTGGAAAATGCGGAGTCCGGTCGGCACGCGCGACGTTTTCCATGCTTTTTTACGATGAACGTGGTACGTTTTCATACGTTAAACAAGGTAACAACCAGACACGACTATACGCATGATATTGGCTTGGTTTGGACACGGTTTTTTACTTAACACAAAGACTTAAGCGAAACGGCTTTGTTGTTTGAAATAGGACACGTAATAACAACTACCAGCTGCGCGATAAGCTTTGGTAGTGTAAAATTTGAAAATCAAACGATCAGACCTTTGAATTTTGTTATTATTATCTTATTATAATGAGAAGTTTTAGTAGTCGGCGTTTCTATTTTCTTCCGCACTCCGCACTCCGCACTCCGCATTTTCCACCATGCCTTAATCTGTCTGTTCGTCATCTTCCATGTCTAGCTTTATCTTTTTCAACCCTAACCGGCTTTAAATATAATTTCTTTGTCTAGGGAAGATGGCGTTTTGGAAGCAACGCTATCTGCCAGGCAAACAAACGCCGGCGTCCACGGATGGCCCTTTGCCGACCGCTTACTCGCGCTACTCGAGCTTCTCGCAGTCGCACGTGCTTGATTGCGGCTGTTATGCCTTCGTGGGTTAAAAATGAAAAGACGCAGTTAGACGCTCTTGACGAACAGCAGCGGTTTGGCTTGTAGAAGGAGTATTTTCCTCCAATTTCTTCTTACAAGCATCACGTAGGCGAATACGCTCTCCGATTGTGCTCACACCGAGACGAACCAATTCTTGATCTGATGCCGCTACAACGGTCGCCGGTTCCATTCTTTGAGCTTGGAAACGGCCAAGCAAAGTTCCCATGTCTATCGATTGCAGTATTTGCTCCATTTTAAAAAGAAAACACTGCCTAAAGCCCAGAAAACGCTAAACGATTCGCTGAACGCTAAACTTGCAAATTTCGAGGTAGGAAATGACACGTCATCACACCTTGATATGTATTTGAAAACATGAAGTACATCCGGTAGCTCTTACAAAACGCTGACCAAAAATACTGGCTCACCGAATATAATGATGCTACATTGCAAGCACCGCGTATAATGTTCGAAGCACCGCGTATAATGTTGAAAGCACCGCGTATAATGTTCGAAGCACCGCGTATAATGTTCGAAGCACCGCGTATAATGTTCGAAGCACCGCGTATAATGTTGAAGGCACCGCGTATAATGTTGAAGGCACCGCGTATAATGTTCGAAGCACCGCGTATAATGCTCGAAGCACCGCGTATAATGTTCGAAGCACCGCGTATAATGCTCGAAGCACCGCGTATAATGTTCGAAGCACCGCGTATAATGTTGAAAGCACCGCGTATAATGTTCGAAGCACCGCGTATAATGTTGAAGGCACCGCGTATAATGTTCGAAGCACTGCGTATAATGTTGAAGGCACCGCGTATAATGTTGAAGGCACCGCGTATAATGTTCGAAGCACCGCGTATAATGTTCGAAGCACCGCGTATAATGTTCGAAGCACCGCGTATAATGTTCGAAGCACCGCGTATAATGTTCGAAGCACCGCGTATAATGTTCGAAGCACCGCGTATAATGTTGAAAGAACCGCGTATAATGTTCGAAGCACCGCGTATAATGTTGAAAGAACCGCGTATAATGTTCGAAGCACCGCGTATAATGACAAAAGCACCGAATGAAATGAAGTTTGACCACTTAAGACAGCTATGGCTTTCCATACACGAGGATCTGAGGACAAAGCCTAATAGCTTGTTTGCCTTGCTGCACTGTTGGTAGACTTGTTTTGACCACGTTAGTTTACTAGAAATCCAAACTCCTAGATCCTTTTCTACCTCTGATTCCTCTAAAACTGTTTCCTGAATGGTATACGAAAAGTGGGTAGGATTTTTCTTCCTTGTAACTCGCTGGAACTTGCATTTCTGCTGATTAAACTGCAAGGCTGACGATTCTGACCAAAGAGTAAGGCTGTTCAAATCAGACTGCAAGGCTTTGGCGTCAGTTTCACTCTCGACTGTCCTATATATTTTCGTATCGTCGGCAAAACATGCCACCTCAGAAGATTCAGAAGCGCCTGGCAAGTCATTGACAAACAGCAGGAACAATAATGGCCCCAGGAGGGACCCTAAAGCTGGTGTTACAAGAGAATTGTTTAATTACATCTCCATTAGCATCCACAGTGGGATAAGTATTCAAGACATAGAAAATATGCTTATTAACCTTCACCAGTCACAAAATTCCCAAATGTGTTACGAGTCATATCTCAGACAATCAGCCTGTGACAATCTTGATTTTTGTGCTTTTCCAGTTTTTGAAATTGACAAGGAGTTCATTGGTCGAAAACTTATATCAAGCATTTTCATAAGAGCGTTTATTGAGTCAGAGCACATGTATACTGATCATATGAGCCAAAAGAAAGGAAAATGGATTTCATTTGACCATACATTTAAAGTTGCTGCCAATATTGGTTACTGGATGAATGGTTTGTGGGTAACGATGTATGACAGCCTCTTTATTGTTATGAATGAAGAAAGTGACATCCTTGGATGGCAATTGACAAAGGGTACAGCAATGACAAGAGTTGAAAATTTATTACAAGGACTGAAGAAGAGGTATGATAATTGTAGAGAATGTGATCAAATTCAAGGTATTGTTGTGGACAATTGCTGCCTTCTAAGAAATGCAATAACTGGAATTTTTGGTCCAAATATTCCAGTGAAATTAGATGTTTTTCATGCAATTCAAAGAGTGGTTAAAAATATTCCAAAAAGAGAGAACAATGCTTTGATCAGACAATTGAGAAAGCAATTGATTAAAGATTTGCAACTATGCTTTCGTGGTGCTGGTGATACTGGGGAAACAAGAAAAGAAGTTACACCTGAGAAAAAGGTAATGGAAAGTAATGTACTAAAATTTGTTGACAAGTGGAAAGTTGAGGAAGTTGATAATATTAAAATTTTACCTCAAGCTGCAATTGATGCTGTAGACAAATTATTGCTTCATATTAAATCAGGCTGTTTGTCAAGTATTCCCCCATGCATTGGAACAAACCGGAACGAGCGATTACATCGGAAGATCAGAAAATAGCTGAATAAAAGTCGTGTTGGCATATGCCTGGCTGTAGCTCTTTTAGCAACAATATTTTACCTTCACATGGATAAAAACTATCATGCTGATGAGAAAGGAAGGAATGCAAAAAGGGTTACTCCAATAAACCAGTGGTATAAACAATTATTGGCAGAAGATGGTAAATCATCTGAAGAAAGATTTGGTATAGGTGTACATATAAATTCTGCATCTGATGAAATTAAACAAAGTGCATATGAAACCTCGGCACATTTAGAAAATATTTCGTTTGTGGAGAATGATGAAAACAATTTAGACTCTTCCAGCTCTAATAATGATGAGACTGAAATTAGCAAGAGGGATATTGAAAATATTATTGCTAAAGCAAAAATGATGGCTAATGTAGCCACTGATACCTATGCAAAGGCAAAAGCACCTATTACTGCTAACAAAATTTTTTGGATTCATTCACCCTCTATTTTGCTTATGTTTTCTAACCCAGTTTGTGATGGCCAAGGAGAGAAAACTACAACAGAGCAACATCTAGATGGGATACTTGGAAACTATGGCTTCAAAAGAAAACCAGTTCCAGGTAATGGGGACTGCTCATTTTTAGCTGTTTCTCATGGTATAGAAAGCTTTCTTCAGGATGCTACTCAGAAACCAATCTGTTCTCATTTAAGTTCCTTGGGATTTTTCATTGGGCAAAATGTTATGGATAGAGTTATTCTTCTCCGATCACTGGTTGTTCAAGAATTTTTAAGTGAACACAGCACTGACTATTCAATGTTTTTAGTCAATTCATCTAAAGAATCATATGAAGAAATGGCTCAAAAATTTTTGCAGCTTGGCTTCTTTGATTGTGAACTGGGAAATGGAGTGTTACTAGCACTGGCAAATGTACTTAATTGCACAATTGTTGCATTTGCATCAATTGACAGCTATCCTGTGGTACCTCTTGTCCCCAGGACTGCACCTTTATCTTCAGTACCTTTATATGTTGCTTATAACAACAGTGGAAAAGGCCATTATGATGCAGTGATACCTGTAGATGTACTGGTTGGTGAAGAATGCGCAGCAGTGGAAGATAGCAAAAAAGCATTACAAGAACATCCAACATGTAGCTGTGGACGTGGTGCAGCCCGCGACAAGAGCAAAGGATTTTGTCATTCCTATGGATCAAGGTGTAAGTGTTTCCAGAGTTAAGCTGCCATGTTGCTTGCCGCTGTATTAATTGTGCCAACCCATATGGCAAGAAAAATGCTGAACTAACTATTAAAACTGAACGAAAAAGAAAGAGACATCACAACATCCCAAACTCTTCATCGGAATTTACGCAAACTAAAGGTGAACCTCATGCACCTTCAAAATGGACAGACTATGAACATTTTATTCTTCAACAAATTGTTGATATTTTTGTTGATGATTCTGATCCTGACTATGCTAGAGTACATGAGTTGTTTCTTAAGGTTGTAGGACATACCAACAGTAACATCAACTTAGTACATCCAACCTTAGCGGTTATTAAAACAAAAGTAGGTTTCATTTTAAGAGACCGCATAGTGTTCAGGACAACTCTAAAGCAAGAGCTTAGCAGTAACTGGTTGTAAATATATGGATAGGGGATATAGTTTTGAAATATAAGGTTGATTTGAATGTTATTCACATGAGGTTTTATACTGTAATCACTGATTGTTTGGCACACAGCATACAATGACATTGACACCACAGTTCATCCAGGTCACCCAGCACTTATGTCTGGCAGGTGTTTCCATTTAAATAAAAAAATTATGCAGCAACTTCTTTTTACACTGTTTTCCATTTTTGACCAATTTTCTTATCTTATTGCTAAGAGTCATATGTATAAACACATTGTCTTATATTATTATTCAGTAAGGTTTTTGTTGCTCAATGGCCTGTTCGGCACCTGGCACAGTGCTTGGGCACTAATGAACAGATCACAACTTTTTTTTCCCCAACAGAATAACAAAAAATAAATTTTAATACCGGTACAGTGTCACAAATTTTCAGGCAGTCCAATGTACAAAATTTGTGTGCTGTTTTATAATCTTTAATCCACAACAAATACCAATCATTAACGACATAGATACTGTATAATTTATTATATTTATTAAAGCTTACGTATATATAAAAGGAAAATAATTAATTTATCAAAAAGTTATCAAAAACTGTTAGTAGATGTATATCATAATAGTTTAAGAACTAATTTCATAATAGAAATATGCATAGTAAGAACATAAAGGAAAAGATCTTGCAAACTGAAAGAACAGAACAATTAATATTTAATTTTACAGAGATTATCATTAAAAATAGATTTAAGTTCTGCAAACTTTCTATAGATGCAAAGTATATAATTATGTGCAAATTATAATAATGCACTTTGTGGATATTAACAGAGCACAAGACTATTTGGGGGAAATAACAGACCCAGTACGTTTGATGAAAATATTTATGACTTGTTTTCTTCAAACTACTGTACCTTTAGATTGCCTAATAAGATGATTACATACAGTACTCAAAAAAGTTTTAGTGCTGCGTGGGCAATGTTAATACAAAATGAAAGAACGAAAAGGTAGTGAACTGCCAAGTCTGTTGATGTTTGAGCAAAACCCCTTCATCAGAGCAAACTGAAAAGTTTCCCTGGTGAAGGGCTTTTGCTCAAAACGTCAACACACAACATACTTGCAATTGGCTTTGCTTCCACAACCGGTTGCGAGTAAAAACCATTGTCTGTGATCAGAGGCTAATTATGTCTAAAACATGCAATTACAGTTTTCAGATGAAATTAGTGACTTATCCTTATACATTAATATTATAAAAAATTTAAATGTAACCAATTTGAACAATAAAGGATACAACTAAATTTTGCTAATAAACAACATACTAACAGTCTACATACTTAGAAGTACTAAAATTTAACCATATTTTGAAAATGTTTCAATAATTCTTTTATCCGGCAAAAAGGTAGTGGTAACAAATAAACTTTAATAGATTTTATGCTAATGGAACAGTTGCATCAAGGAAATCATATTCATCTTTTTTTGGATGGTGATTCTCCATATACAGTTTCTGAGCAGGAGTGATCAATGGGTCTTCAGAAAAGTAGGTGTCTTTATACTCTTCTCTGGTAATCCCATACTTGGCCAGTGAAGTGACATCTACCATATGAGGGAAGACTTTATAAAAAAATACACCTCGCCTAACCTTCACAATCATGCCTCAAAACATCAGCACTACTTATTAACAGAATTGGCACTTGCAGTGCTCAAGGTAGTGTTAAGATTATCTTGCTCATGTACCAGCAACCTCGTACCCAGGTTCTCTACTTGGCGCTCCCCCACTTGAAGTAAGAATAAAGATGCTTCTCAAATCTCAAACTCATTAATAAATCATGAACCAAAAACAAAAGAAATTAATGTTTAATCAGTGCTTTGAAATCGGAGGAAAAGTACTAGTACTTTGAAATAATGCAAAATAGGTTTTCAAAGTCTTGGGACTTCGAAATAAGGCAAATTATATTACTGCCATTTGCAAGCCACCGTTAGGCGAGCGATTTTTTTCATGTTTGTTTACGTTTGAAAGTTGCACGTTTCACACGAAAACATTGAACGTTTAAAAACAAATCAATCAACTTGCGGCGTCATTTTGACAGGTTTCTTTGAACTGACGCCGAAACTTGATTTATTTGTTTTTAAACGTTCAACGACAACGTTTTCGTGTGTAACGTGCAACTTTCAAACGTAAACAAACATGAAAAAAATCGCTCGCCTAACGGTGGCTTGCAAATGGCAGTACGTTTCAGAGGTATCTTCGGAGTTTTAAGTTTGAGAAGTCAAATACTCGACGTCAGACTTTACCGGGATTACAAATTACCCCATCATGCATATTTAAAAAGGCTCGCTTTTCAAAAAGCACTCGGACTTTGAAATCCCGGTAAAGTCCTCTGTCTCGTATTTGAACTATTACATAAAGTATTGTAATGTCACTAATGTGTATGTGCAGTATGCATAAACTACGTAGTTATAAACTGTAGTTTATCGTCCTTAATTAGTCCTAGGATATTCTTGGCACCCAATGTTTTATATACACATTAGAATACTTTATGCAAATTATTCTGATCCTTCACTGTCAACACTTCGCTGTATGTTGTCTGTCAACGACCGATACCTGAGCAAGATAACCCTTAGCCCTAGGCAAGTTGAGGCAAATTATGCTAATTGTATTTCCTCTTCAAATACTCTAGTGTTGGTTTTAATTACCTACATCTTATTAAAAAAAACAATGTTTTACATTATTTAACATTTTAGTATTTTAGATGTAAATAAGTTAGCTCAATCCCAGGTTATCCTCTGCATTTCATTGCTCAATCCCAGGTTATCCTCTGCATTTCATTAAAATAAATTATAATATGTACTTACAATCTCTGATATCGCCCTTTGCCGTTTAAGAAACTCCACTAATGCGATTGCATATCCCGTGGTTTCGGAGCGAACTAAATTGGCACTGGACCAGCTTGACCATTTAGAACCTTTGAGATGCGGTTGTAAAGGACATGTTGATTGAGTGCGATCTTCAAAATATTCCTGTCGGTCTTATGGCTACACTGGGACTGGAATCGTGCTTCAGTGCTTTGGCTTGGAATTACTTCGTCTACATGTTTGGCGAACACCCCTCTAGCTTCCGCGGCTAACATGTAGGTGATTTTATGTTCGCCATTGTGGCGAACATAAATATCTTCGAAGACGCCATTGGGTGATTGGAGTGCGCCAAATTCCTCCCTCAGCTTTCCTAAGTTTTCGCCGACCTCCATCAGACTCGCTTTCTCCTGTTCTGACTGATACATAAATAGTATTCAGTCAGGAAAACCATTCTTGGCGGAAACTGCTTTGGGCCAGATATCTTTGAGGAATTCGTTCACTGTGTAAAGCGCCAAGAATGCGCAGCGTGCTTCCTTTACACCTTTCCTCTTCCCTTGCAACCCTTTTATCACGAACCACGAATCTCCGTCGTATAGCTTACACAGACGGCTCATTTCTAGTAAACCTTTCCTCCCTTTATCAAGGATTGTTCTCCTCAAAAACTCTGTCGCTTCGTCGATGCAGAGGATGGGTACAACATCGTTGTTGACAAAAAAATTAAATAACCCCCTTTCTGTTGGTTCGTCCGTCCAGATCACCTTGTTAACTTTCGGTTCCAAGTATCCCGTCAGTGGCATTTGACAACCATGGCGAGCGGCAGGCGACTTCCCGATCCCTGAAGGCCCAGTTATAATGAAATGAAGGTTCGCCTTCTCGTCGAATGGATCGTTGTCATATATTTTGACAACGGAATGCCCCAACAACGCACTTGTTGTGAACAGCATTGTCATTAACATCAGTTCCTTTGATGTTCGATGGCATTTACTAAAACATTCAAGCCATTGAATGATTTCTAACGGGCAGATATCATTCCACGGAAAATCTATTTCTCCAAGTTCCCGTTCAAGGTCAGCAATACTTTTAATAAACGACAACTCTTCCTCGCGCTGCGCCATGACAAACTGACTAAGTGCGTCGTATACATGACATGGAAAGCCCATGTGGAAAGGCCAGGGTCAACAAGGGGTTTGTAGGGCACACACATGCCACCCTTTACCCCTCAGGTTCCCATTTTGGCCCAAACCAATTTAAATGTGATCTAAACGAATCTATATGGTCCAAACGATCTAAACGATCTATATGATCTAAACGATCTAAATGATCTAAACGATCTAAACGATCTAAATGATCTAAATGATCTAAATGATCTAAATGATCTAAACGATCTAAATGATCTAAACGATCTAAATAATCTAAATGATCTAAACGATCTAAACGATCTAAATGATCTATATGATCCAATTGATCTAAATGATCTAAACGATCCATATGATCCAATTGATCTAAACGAAAATTGATTTGAATATGCATAATTAACATACATAATTACTTTCAATGATCCATGTCGTTAATATGTACCACAACCCAAAAGGGTTAATTTATTATAATAAATAACAAACTATGATGTCACCCGTGAAGTGGTTATAACAAATAACAAACTGTAACGTCACCCGTGACTTGGTATATGGAGCATCAACCCATTAACCCATCTAGGGAGCCGGAAATTTTTGCCCCCGGAAATTTTTGTAATTTAAAGTCTCGGAAATGCCATTTCGTGTTCACTAGCGACGTAAGTTCAAGCATAACGACGTACGCAAGCCCAGTAAGCACTTCAAGGTCAAAACTTTGTTTTCCCTAAATTCAAAGGTGTTCATCTACCATGAAGTGCTTATTGCGCTTGCGTACGTCGTTATGCTTACGCCGCTAGTGAAAACCAGGCTTAAGAACACTGAAGGTCATAAAATGTCTATTAATAATTAATAATTCATGAGAAAACACAAAGAAAAATCATAAGTGTATCGTGGTTTTATATGTGTAATATCATGTTTGTGGGGATTTCTTTTGTTCTCACAGGTCCATTAACAACTAATATACCTCATTATATTCATTTTTACTAATCCTACCTCCGTTGATGTCAAATCAGGTCTGATTAAAACTAATCATACCCACGTCAACGGAGGTGACAAGAGAAATTCCCGCAAACATGTTACAAAGGAATGGCATAAAAAGAAGTGATTAGCTATTAAACGTCCCGCTCGATTTGGGTCATTTAATAAAATCCCAAGGGCCAAAATGACCCTCACCGAGCGGGACGTTTAATAGCTAATACACCTCTTTTTATGCTATTACTTATAATTAAAACATTCTCCTGATTTACATAAACTTTAGCTTTGATTTTCTCGCCTTAGACAACGTTATTTTTCAAAATTACTACGCCAACGAACTTACCAAATCGTGATCGTTTTTAAAGCCATTCAAAACACTCGCAGAACGTGTTTTATCAGATCTAAAACACTCGGCTTCGCCTTGTGTTTTACATCTGATAAAACACTCCTGCTCGTGTTTTAAATATTACTTAAAATCTAGTTAAAAATCTAAAATACAACACATTTTTGACTGTTTCGCTTTGTGTCAACCCAGCGTAGTTCACTTTCAAATATAATATGGAAAATGTTGTGAGGAACTAGAAAAATATTTTTCGTCACCACATACATCTTATCAAAATTAAATAAAAACTATTTAACTAATATAAAGATTTATCTATACCTTACAGTTGACAACTGAAACTATTCAACTGATTTGCTTATCCATACACATTTTATCTTGGGGCAAAAAGGGACTTCTACTGGGGAGAGGGGGGGATCAATTCGTGGCGAGGGGGCTCAAGGGGGGACTGGGGGGCCTTGGCTCCCCAGTTATATAGTTAGAAGAGGCCCTAGAAAGCCCCATGCGGAAGAGAGCTAGAGCGTTATGACTCGTCGAGCAGAAGGTTTAATAGCTAATACATCGTTTTTATTGTGTTACTTATAATAATAAGTTTATGTTTATTTATGCACCAAGTCAGAGCCCATGACGTTCATACTTGTGCTGCAGCCTCAATAAGTATATGATATAATCCCAAGGCTTCACTGCAGTTTTTGGGATTGTTTAAGCTATAACAGTTCATTACATATTGGAAGTATTCGGTGAATATGGACTCATTAATTGGGTCTGGCAGTATTGTTCCATATCATCGATCATGTTCTCGCCAACTGGACATTTAAAATTTTCGCGGGAAAGGTAATACAATGCATCTGGTCGTCCTCCAATGGTTTCATGCCTTGAATGTCGAATTCTGTGCGTATTCCAGTGTTCCTCGATGTAAGTCAACTTCTATGACTCCCGAAAAACAAAAACCAAAGGCACTCCATATGCATTTCTGAGCCTGTCAGTACTATGCCTCTATCTACCAAATCTTTAAAAAAATTCCTCCACCAATGACCTTTTCCGCGAGAATACGAAGACCACCAATTTTCAATTATCTGATTGGACGGAGATGTTCCATATCGATGACTATTAATTCCAGCATATTCATCATCGAATCCTTGTCGAAAGTAACACTGAATTGCGGCCATAACACCGTTCTCGGTTCCGCAATCTGTACGCAGCAATCGGGGGCATGCTGTATGTAGCTTTACGCATTCGAGAAAGTGGTGAGCAATTATATGTGGGTCATTGTTCGTCCTTTCAACTTTTAACCACAGAATTTTCCGGCTATAACCGTCAATACATCCGTGAATAGGGAAACCATAAGGTTTCAACTTGTCGCGGCCATCGACATGCCAGCACCAGTTTGGACCCGGATTTGTATATTGTCTTCACCTAAATTGGTGGCATCTACGGTGTTCTGTGCCTTCCGGGTGAGCATCATGAAGAACTCGTTCTATAGTAGACCTTCTAGCTTGAATATTATGTTCAGTCCTGATGCAGTGCCACATACTTCGATAGCCCCTTGAACTGCCAGGACCATTTAATTCAACTTCTATAGATTGACGGATACGGTCTCCGTCTTCCTGGTAATTTTTCTTCTTAATCCGTATTGGCGTAACCTGTTTTTTAAAGTTCTAAGGCATATTTTAATGCCATGTTTGGTTTCCAGAAAACGTAGTATTTCCTCGTACTCATAGCCTATTCTAAAATAGTGACGTATCAATCCTTCCTCGTCCGCCGAAGGTGAGCCACATTGATAACAAAAATTATCATTGTCGCCAAGGACTGCACGGCAAGTATTGCAAACTGATACTTCTTGATCCATCTTAACAGAAGTAGACACTATGATGTATTGGGATGCATATATACATGTACGTCGTATATTAGCCTCTTTCACGCGAGAATATGTGCAATCTTATGTTTCACAGACCGGAAACACATGCACGCCATCAGAGTTTTTGAATTTCTCGTTTTGTCGAATTTCTTGTTGCGTTTTAATGAATTTCTTGTTGTGTTTTGACGAATTTCTTGTTGTGTGTTGACGAATTTCTTGTTGTGTTTTGAGGAATTTCTTCTTGTGTTTTGAGGAATTTCTTCTTGTGTTTTGAGGAATTTCTTCTTGTGTTTTGAGGAATTTATTGTTGTGTTTTGATGAATTTGTTTTGTGAATTTCTTGTGTTTTGACGAATTTCTTGTTGTGTATACTCTGAAATTCTGTTTTGTACCAGAATTTATTGTTTTGTATCATAATTTATTGTTTTGTTTTGTGAATTTGTTGTGTTTTGCCCTTCTGGGCCACCGTACCACAGTACATAAACACACACTAATTTTACTTCAGATAGTTTAAGTGAAATAAGCTGAAATTTTGATATGATACTAAATTCGCTGGTTTAAAACAACGTACCAAAAATATTCAGAAATTCGATCGGGAACTTTGGGTTTAGTGACATGACATGGTGACAGAATGCTACGTATATATATGCCACAGTACATAAACACACCCTAATTTTACTTCAGATAGTTCAAATAAGTGAAATAAGCTGAAATTCTGATGATACTAAATTCGCTGGTTTAAAACAACGTACCAAAAATAATTCAGAAATTCGACGGGGAACTTTGGGTTTAGTGACATGACATGGTGACAGAATGCTACGTATATATACGCCACAGCACATAAACACACCCTAATTTTACTTCAGATAGTTAAAATAAGTGAAATAAGCTGAAATTTTGATATGATACTAAATTCGCTGGTTTAAAACGACGTACCAAAAATAATTCAGAAATTCGATCGGGAACTTTGGGTTTAGTGACATGACATGGTGACAGAATGCTATGTATATATACCGCCACAGTACATAAACACACCCTAATTTTACTTCAGATAGTTAAAATAAGTGAAATAAGCTGAAATTTTGATATGATACTAAATTTGCTGGTTTAAAACAACGTACCAAAAATAATTCAGAAATTCGATCGGGAACTTTGGGTTTAGTGACATGACATGGTGACAGAATGCTACGTATATATACACCACAGTACATAAACACACCTTAATTTTACTTCAGATAGTTAAAATAAGTGAAATAAGCTGAAATTCGGATATGATACTAAATTCGCTGGTTTAAAACAACGTACCAAAAATAATTCAGAAATTCGATCGGGAACTTTGGGTTTAGTGACATGACATGGTGACAGAATGCTACGTATATATACGCCACAATATATACACACCCCAATTTTACTTGTTAAAATAAGTGAAATAAGCTGAAATTTTGATATGATACTAAATTCACCGGTTTAAGCTGACATACGAAAATACAATAAAATTAATGTGATATCGCAACCGTACCTATAGAGGGCGCTGCAAAAGCTCTTTATGTTCGGCCAGGTTACCCTCACGTCGGGAGGCATCCCCCCTGACAACTCCTAATGATCTTAGAATGCTTTTTTCCAAATTTCCAGCAAGTGATGTAGAAAATTACATTTGCCTCTCAATTTGTCAATGTGTATTTGTGCGGATAATTTAAATAAAATACATTAGAGTCTCAGATAATTATGATAACTTTAATTTATTTTAAGAGGGCGTGTATGTAAATTATTACTATAACTGTTTTTACCTAATGGCCGTCATATACATGAAAGTAAGGATATATTTTACTACAAGCTTACAAGAAATTCACGAAAATTTATTTACATGGTTTTCGGCAAAGTTTAAATTAATAAAAAGCCTTTTAGTTTAGTTCTGCGAAGTTGAGTGAATGATCATCAATATTTGTTAAATAATTGAAGAGCATTGCACCAAACGCCTACTCATGGAGGGAATTTTTAGCATTGCACCACTGTAGTATAATTTAACTGACTTTGCCATCTCTGATTTCACCTAAGAAAGTTAGTTTCTAGATCGGTAATGGATGGTCTGGTGTAAACATCATAAATCTTGTAGCGAAAACGTTTTTAAAATATTAAATACCAAAACGTCTTATCATTATAATATAGACATAGAAATAAGCTCAGCCATATATTACTGCTCATATAGAAGTTTCGAGCTTATGTTGCTTTAGCAGAGGTTGAGAGCGATTAATTTAACTATTTAACATGAATAACAAAAACAATCCCGACATCCATGTGCATGCGCATCAAACTGTTACAATCTTTTACACATATTAATGAGAATGCACGAACATATAAGTCGTTTTATGTAAGTCACGTCCTATTTAAGCCGTGTTAATTAAGCGTGTTTCCCCCCATATAATAACTAGTAAATGTCACAATGTTTCGCAAAGTGGACATGCGAAGCACAATGAACGTGTTCTTTTCTAAAAACACAAAGAAAATCAGTACCATGTCGGTGGTTTTAGATCCCGTTTACACGATGCCGGTACAATTTGAAAACGGAACAAAATCATGCCGGTATGCAAATACAGCATATAACATCTCATGTTATTTTTGTGCCGGTATCGTGTAAACGCAAGGCCTAAACGGCATGATTTTGTTCCATTTTCAAATTGTAGCGGCATCGTGTAAATGGTGTCTTATACCTGCTAGAACTTATTGATGTCAGGGAGAATACTAATCAACATATACAATTTTAAAAAGAATACTAATTAATATGTACATACAATTATATAAAGAATACTGATGAACATACAGTTTTATATAAAGAATGTACTAATGGTTATACAATTCTATATAAAGAATACTAATGACCATACAATGCTATATAAAACATATTAATGAACATAACGACCAATAACGAGATAACATTATCTGCATAAATATTTATTTAGAATATTACACGGCCATGCGGAGATACGAATTTTATCTTCGAATGAGATATATTATTAACAAGAGTAGATAAAATTTGTATATCCACGCGGTCATGTAATATTCTATTTTACATGTAGCCATGCATAGGAGACTATTATGAGGCGCCATACATGACAATATACTGTTAAAATATATATCTACCAATAAAGCCTTTTATCACGGCTATTGATTTATTTATACGGAATTCCTAAAATATTTACGGCTACGATAAAATATTTACGGCTACGATAAAATATTTACGGCTACTGCGCCCGCTCGACATATGAAAGCGTTCGGATTAGATGAGTACTTGGTGTTATAAAACCATTCCAATTCAAAATGGCGACGAATGAAAACAGCCACAGCAGTGCCAATGCGACAAGCGATGTCGATAACAGCCTGGAGAATCTTGTCAGACAAGTTGTTTCACATCCCAGGTTTCAAGAAGCTGTGAATAATGTAAATTCAAACTGTGAAAATGCAAGTACTAGCCGTGAATTTTCCTCAAATTTGAGTCAAAATACTACTTCCAATACGCGCACGCCAGCGCGCACGCCACGTGAAGAATTGCAATCCCTGTTCAATAGAGGGGCATCACTCCAACAAAGTCTGAACATCCCGCAATTTCAGCGAAGAACTAGTTGGACTCCATCGCCCACTTCAAGAAGTCAAAACCTGGGAAAGCGCAATCCTTTTTCCAAAACGACGAACAAAGGAAAGAGAAAAGTAAAGAAAACCACATTTTCCCGCGAAGTTGTACTACTTCGTCGTCCGTCAGAGGGGATAGTTCGAGGTGGAGCTAAAGCGCAGTTACAGCGTTTGGGACATATTTTGAGCTCGTTCGAATTTGACGAAGCATGGTCTGCAGATGAGGTGCTGGCAAAACTAGTGGAAGCTTTTAAAATTCCTTTGGATGGAATGCTGGCAGTGACAGAGCTGTCAGAGCCTCAGTGCAAGTAAGTAACAAATGGCAGAATGTTCATTGTCAGAATGTACAAATCATGTTGAAACTTCGTTCAGTTTCCTGTGGACCTTATCATAAGGACATTAAGGGTTCTATTTTGTACATTTTGTTGACACTGCATTTTGTGATTTGCTTTCAATATTTGTAGAATAAAGATCATGATGGGCATGGGGAATGATTTAGTTGAACCTCAACTTACAAAGGAACAAAGTTTAACTGGTGAAATGATCAGTAAAATATTTACTCAGAGAACCATCTGGCTGTTACCATTGAAGCCTATCATCAGTTCTAAAGAAGACCAATTTGTATGTTGCTTTATTCATCCAATTTTAAAATAATTGCGCTCAACATAGCTTACCTAATTTCATAAAGACATTAAGTGTGGTCAGTTCATCACCTTTTTGTTATTTTTGAAATTTTAAAGGAAGAGGAAGAATTGGATTTTGATGTTTTTGAAGATAGTGAAGAAGGAACTTCAGCCAAATTATGCAGACCAAAAATGTTAGTGAAGTTTCTCTGTTTGTAATTTTTACCAGTAAATTTTGTTATTTATATATGTCACAGATATTATTTATAAGATATAAATTTACATTTTTCTTGTTGAGCAGTGAAGAAATAATCAAAGTGATTATGAAGAATTTTGTAGGAGGCATTGTGCTGTGTTTCAATTTATTAATATATTTATTCTTTAATTTTGTTTAAATTTTGTTGTAATTTAATTAGTTCTCATTTTAATTCAATGATTTTCTATTTAGTGCAAAACTAGATGAAGTGTCACATGAAGATTTGCATGGAAATGACATCACACAGTATATATGTACTAATGCTAGCTCTGGCCCAATTGATAGGGAAAAGCCAACATCCACAGGCCATCAACAAAAAGTGGCTACCCTAAGCGAAATGTTTCCCTCTGTTGATGCCAATCATTTGTCACAAGCTCTTTCATCCAGCAATGGTGCTTTGGAAGACGTTATCGACAGTTTTCCTCCAAAAACTGGTTAAGTTTATTATTAATTCTTTGATTAATAGATTAGATTGTTATTTCTATTTAATTATTTTATTTCTATTTATTTTTTTTTGTAGAAGGAGATTTAAATAGCTCAAGTGATGACGACTTGCCATCAGTGGTGTGGGAAACACCCCTTGCAGCCACAGAAATTGTATCTTCGAAGGATGGTTGGCAATCATTGCAAAAGTTTGTTGATGAGGCTATCCACAAATTTCATGAAGAAATTGATATACAGGTGAACCGGCATTCCGATATTCTTTTGCAATTGATACGAAAGTATAAAAACCCAGAGTTTGATCTACAGAAGCCTTTAAATGTTCAATTCATTAATGAGTTTGGATTGGATGGTGGAGGTGTGACCAGAGAATTCTTCAACATGTTGATGAATAGTTTGATTACGCCAAAAGAAAGTGGTATGAATCTATTTGAAGGATTAGTGGGACATTTATTACCATGCCACGATTATGCCATGCTATCAGGAGGATTATTTAAGATCATGGGCAAGATGATTTTGCACTCAATTTTAAATGGTTGCTGTGGAATAGCTGGCTTGTCTCCCACTGTTATTGCTTACCTATGTACAGGTCATCGAGATGAAGCAGTGCAACACTTGACTCTGGATGATTTCCCTGATCCAGTTTTACAGGAAAAACTTCAGGAGGTAAAGTAGAATAATTATTCAATTGTGTTTTGCCTCTGTGAAACTAGATGTCTCTTATATTGATCTAACTGTTGTAGCCGTAAGTGACTGTTTGGCATTTGTTATCTTCATTAATACTGTAGAATAGGCTGTTTGAGCCACATGAGTATTTGTATTCAGAAATGAATTTGTTGCTACTTTAGGTCAGCTTTGAAGTCATGCTGCCAGTCTCTCAAAGCAGCCGTATATCTGTTAGGAAAATGGGTATCTGTTCTAGTAGAAACACTATATGCTCTTATGCTGATTAGTTAGTATTGTTATAAACATTATTGATTTTTTGTAGCTACTGAGTTGTGAAAGTGCAAAACTTATAGAATTTACCAACCCAGATTCTCCACTTTGTATCATTGATGAGCTTCAGAACAGTGGTTATCCTCATATAGAAATAACAGAAAACAACAAGCGTTATGCATATGAATGTTGCTTGGTCAATGAGGTCATCACTAAAAGATTACCCGCATTAGATGACATGAGAAAAGGTATTGGTGAAGTGAATGTAATGGGCATAACATTGCTGTTCCTGTTGGAAGACTTCCCTGAAATTCGTGCTCGAGTTTTCCCAGGTTTTGAAAATCATGTGTCTGCCAAGGATCTAAGAAGGCATTTGGTTTTCGAAGATTCTTCAAACAGTAAATCTGCCCAAGCAAAGCATTGGTTTAATCTGTACATTGACGAGTTAGATCAACGAGGTATGTTTTCACACACACACTTGAAACTTGGTGACATTTTATTTTTATTATTATCTTTGTATAACATTGCATGTGCATTATTCTGTTTTGTATGTTCAACTTTTGCAAATTTGTTTTACAGACAAGGACAGTGGCCTAAAGAATCTTTCTGACTTGGTTCAATTCTGGACAAGTTATCCTTTGCTTCCATATTCAATTTCAAAAATATTGAAGGTTACTTACTTGGAAGATTCATCTACGAAGTTGCTAGCTGAAGCCAATACGTGCCCAATGGTCTTGTCCATTCCAGTTGTTCATTCTAGCTATGACAGTTTTAAAGCATTCCTGGACAAAAGCATTTCTATGGCAAAAGTGGGATTTGGTAAAATGTGAACTTGTGAACTACTTAGGTTCATATTTTTCCCATTCTAGAAACATGGTACATTAATATATTGTTTCATCGTTTTACAATGTTACACTTTAATGTTACACTGTTAATAGTAACATTTATTATATTGTGTTATTTATTATGTTGTGTTATGGAGAGAGGGTGGCGTTTATTCAAATAAACATGGCATTTTATTCCTTAATTTCAACTTCAAAAAACAATTGTGTGATATTTCTAATTGTGATATAACAATTGTGTGATAATCTGATATTTCTAATCAGTAGGATAATTGTTATCAGGAGAACACTGAATAGCAGGAGATGTAAAACATTTAGCTTTCGATTAATAGCACAGCTGCCATATATAAATTGATGCCATGGTTACCATCGTCAGATAGTGGATCAATGTCTTCTTGTAGCTGTTGCAGCTGTTGTGGTGACAGTTGCGACTCAATTTCCGGCACTTCAACATCATTCTCAGAGTCACAGCTTGGTAATGGACCACCCCCAGTGCCATATTCCATCCAGCCTTCTTGGGTTGAAAACAGGCTGTTTACTGCAGAGTAGTCAGAATTAGCCACTGCACGGATACCAGAGTGCCATATCTGTAATGGAGAACGATTTCCTGCAGAGCTCATGGGGTGATTGTTCCAATCGTTTTCCAATTCGTGCAGTGCTCTATTTATTCGAGGTAAAAATACATAATGCAAAGCAAATAGGTGATGCTCGCTATCAGCTTGGAGTAGGTGAAAATGTTCCAAGTAGTAAAAGATATTTTGATAGTATAATACAATGTTCTTCTTCACCTCCAACCAGAGACGTTCAATTCTCTGGTTGTGTACGCTCTTTCCAGTGATTGTACTCCCACGATTTGGTCCTCTGTTTGGATGGAACAGCATATACTTTGCAATTTCTATATTTTCCATCCCCATGTCTGATCTAACTCGCGATGGGAGCCCGAAGCGGTTGACAGCCTGCAAGAATAGCGAAACCACTGTATCTGCCTTATTGTTTGCACTACAATGAAGGTAAACTATGCATCTGCTAAAACCATCAATGCCTCCATGTATTACAAATCGCCAACGTATAAGCTTGTGATGGCCATCAACGTGCCTGAAAAGAAGAGTTGAAGAAGAAAATTTATTCTTTTATGTTTGCTTTTATCTTGTAAAATAGCATCGTTGTTGGAAAACTGAAACAAATGTAACATTTTAAAATATTATCGAGCTCTATTTGAATTTCAAATTTATCCATTGCTTACCACAGGGCATTCGGACAAGGTACATTGTAAGTCCTCCTTGTAACTGCTCTTCGACGTCGTAAGGCTCTACTAACTGGATCCAATTCATTAATAGCATCTCGAATTCGTTGACGTTGTACAAAAATTTCTCTACTCCTTAAGGCTCCTATCACATAGGTTTCACCAGCATTTGGCAAGATTTCCAAGACTTCTCTCACAGCAATGCATAAATCTTGTTGAGATAATTCTGAGAAAGAATTACGTGGACCTGAAGTATGTGCAACATCAAGCTGATACTGATGGCGCCTTCGCAAGAGTGTTCGATAAGAAACACCTGCCTCTCTTGCAACAGCTGTCCAAGAACGATGAATATCGAACAAACCAGATATGACCGATTCTGGTATGTGATATCTTGGTCTTCCAGGATTTGGATACTCTTCGATTGGACATGTAAATTCAAATTGTGAATAGTACTCTGTGTTCATGAAAACAAGTTGTTGCATATCTTCACGAAGAGAGTTGATAAGGTTGTACAACTTCAACAACATGTCGATTAAGTTATCGGTGTCGTCGTCTGCTGTTTGCACGTGCAAGCATTGATACAGGACAGATTGTACCACAAAAATGTGATCATCCAAACGCCTAACATAGAATTCTAATACATTGATATCATTAGAATAAAGATTTCGGTGAGCTTGATGGTAAAGTGAGGGTAGATCCTCGACGAAGAACTGGTTTAGATTATTTGCGTCCGCCATTTTGAATCGTTTTGCAAAATATTTTTGTTTTCCGCTGATTAATCAGAACGTATAGCGGGCGCAGTAGCCATAAATATTTTATCGTAGCCGTAAATATTTTATCGTAGCCGTAAATATTTTATCGTAGCCGTAAATATTTTAGGAATTCCGTATAAATAAATCAATAGCCATGATAAAAGGCTTTATTGGTAGATATATATTTTAACAGTATATTGTCATGTATGGCGCCTCATAGACTATGACTATAGTCTCATGAATTAAAATGTGTGAAACGTATGGGGCGCCAAGTATAAATTTATTATTTAGCAAAATAGTTGTCATATTTCCCATTATATACAAATAAGTGTTTGAAAACAAACGCTTATTTATAAATAATAAATTTGAACGGAATTCATTATTTACAAATAATTAAGTTTTTCAAGTTATGATTTATATATAATTAAAGTTGCAATATTATTTTTTGCTAATAATCAAACGTGTTAATAAATTATTTATAAATAATTATGTTTTTTAATAAAATTATTTACATAAAATCAGTTACTTTTACGCTGATTATTTATATATAAGTAAACCGTCAATAACTAGAAATTCATTATTTATATATAATGAAATGGACGCCATCTCAAAAAAATTTTTTTATAAATAAGAAAAAGCTAACACGGTTAGTTCTATTATTTACATATAATAAAATAGGCATTGTAAAAAATTATATATAAATAAGGAAAAGTAACACGTGTACCCAAATTCATTATTTACATATAATGGAATGAACAATGTCTTAAAAACATTATTTATATATAATAGTTTTACAAACAGCGAGACGTAACGCGCCAAGTGTAAATTTATTATTGGCGGGTTACCAAGGCCTAATATCAAGAATAAATAAAATATGGCTGATCAAGAAAGTCTGTTGGACGCGTATGTTCTCGTGCTGTTAACGAAGCAATTAATTAATTGTTTCCGCAGGTAAGTGAAGAAAATTGAACAATACATTCAGCATTTCGTTATAGCGGGATCAAAACTTATATTTTTCCGAAATTTGCAGCGACCACCTGGTACAGCTGACGCGTCTCGCGCTTCG
The DNA here is from genome assembly GCA_964035015.1 of Corallium rubrum. NCBI lineage: Eukaryota > Metazoa > Cnidaria > Anthozoa > Scleralcyonacea > Coralliidae > Corallium > Corallium rubrum. The sequence continues at coordinate 68,342 of CAXIUP010000064.1, read as the reverse complement.
TGCTTGTTGTAAAATGTTATGTTGTTTTGTATTGTAAACTACTTTGCACCAATGGGCTATTCCAATTTTTACTCACACCCCCCTGGTGAGGAATCTGTTTTCACCACCCCTTTAGAATTTCTATCAAAATTTCCCTTACACTCAGGTGTCACTCCAAAGGTGGATTAAATCGTCTTGCCAGAATAAAATACTGAAGATCAATTCGGACAGGAAAGAGTTAATGGTTGAATTATGCAAAGATTATAGCTCCTTTATAGAGAATTCTAATACATAATAATCTCCATTATTAATTGTACACTACCTTGGTGTTAAAATATCCCTTTCACTTTCCTGATTGTTCTGTAAAATAATTCTTAACCGATTTTGTAAAGACGTCGTGAAAAAACTTTTTTACTTATTTTAACTTCCACATTTTAATTTTTCAATAAATTATAACGTATGAGCCTCTTGATTGTCACGAGGCCACTTATTTAAAAAAATAGGTAGGTGGAAATACCACACCGTGGTGTAATTTAACACCATATTTTCTGGGTGATAACCCGCACGCGTAGAACCCACACAGCAACATAAAATGTCACACCAAATGTCACAGCGTATTACCCACACCATCGGATAACCCGCAGCTACTAATAATAGGTTTGGGACCACAACATTTTAAAAAAGTACAGCACTGGTAGTTGAAAGATGAAAGTAGAATCCTTGGTCTCCGGTCTTCGTGATGGCGTCGTCTTTAGAATTCAACAGATTACGTGCACCACACTATTATCCAAACTATAATTATATTTCCTAGCAAAACTGATTAAGAGATAGCCTGCAGGATATCGCCCAGAAAATACGGTACATTTTAATGTAATGTCGAAGAACCATGTAATTCCAAAGTAAAGTCTACCTGGAATTTTCCAGGGCAATGGTTGAGTCCACATAGAATTTCCAGGAGAAGAGGTTGAATCTACTTGGAATTGTCAAGGCATGTTGCTAAAACTACTTGGAATTACAAGGAAAGATGCAGTATATATATATATATATATATATATATATATACATATATATATATATATATATATACATATATATATATATATATATAAAAATTCATAAGACAGACGTATGGGATAGCTACTCTCAAAAACGCCAGAAAATTAATGGGAATTCTTCGCGTGCAAAGAGGCATCGACCTTTGAACAACTACACTTCCTACACAATCAGTGGCGTGGTGGCAAGTTTCAGGCTGGGGTAACCAGATTAACTTTGGTGCCCCCCCCCCCCCCCCCAAAAAAAAAAGGGGGAAAAAAGAAAAAAGACATTACTGTATTTGATAAGTGATCACATTTTTTGTTTTAAAATAACTCAAGTATTACAACAAACAACGGGTTCTCTCAAAGGCGACGACATTGCGAGCGGCGAGCGCCGAAGTAGCGCCAAACGTCTAGGGGGTTTCGGGGGCATGCTCCCCCGGAAAATTTTGAAATCTGGAGTCTCTGATATGCCATTTTGCTGCGTTTCATAGAAAACACAAAAGATTTCAGATCTTTATATCCCACCATTGAAGACCTAGCTATACAAAGAAATAGGTTTATTTTGTTAAGTTTTGGCGCCCCTGCTCGTTTTGGCGCCCCTTCTGCAACCCCAGCTGGGGGGGGGGGGGCTGGCCCCCCTGCCACCACGCCACTGTACACAATTGCAAACGACTCGATATTCTACCGTACAGCATTAACTACCAACCACCTATAAAAACTGAACTTGCTCAACGCACAGCTAAAGCCAATGGCCACCGTATGCTGAAGACACTCATCGCTGACGCTCACATTCGCCTTCGCATTTATCAACAGAAATTACACGGATACCATAACGCAGTTCTACTCGAGACCAGCCAGACTGACGCACAAGCACAAACTGGTAACTGGTAACGCCATCAAACTTACAACTAACGAATATAAAACTAAAACAAGACGAGGCACTGAATTGGAACAAAAACTTAAAAATTCAAGATCTTACAAACAATACCATAGCCAGGGGCGGATTTAGCGTTAGTCAAATAAGTCAGATGACTAACGTGAAAATTGTTAAGTGAAAATTGTATTTTACATTATATTTATGCTTAGAAGTGAAGTAACATTACGTAACGTTACGTGTTGCAGGAATTAGGCCGATTTAGCTATTCTCATTGGTCCAAAACAGCCAAATCGCGAGCGCTGACTGGTTTAGATTTTTGCAGGATTTAGGCCGATTTAGCCATTGTGATTAGCCAAAACGAGGCGAATCGTTGAATCTGATTGGTTGATTGCTTTGCCGAAAGTATGCCGTACCGGAAGCCTGCAAAATGCAGTCTGCAAGGTCTTCGTTCGATCATGATTTCTATAAGCTTGTTAGATCGTGCGTTGTGTGCTTTAAAAACTAACGATGATGTCCTTTTGCGGCAAATGTATGTTGATTTGTCTGCGAGAATCAGTGCTTGTCGAGTATTGACGGCGGGAGCATTTCCCCAAGATTGGGAAGACATTTATATACCGAGATATCGGTGCTAAGACGGCCTATTTACCCACAGCACATGAAGGCGGACAAGAGCAAGCCATACAGTGTGTCGCTCTAAGGTAAGCTTATAGGCACAGTAGTTTATCAATATGGATTCAATAATATATCGATGTTAGTCCGTTGTCATGTTATTTCCCTAACCTTTTGTTGATATACGTTCCATATTAGCATAATCTGCGTTGAGCACACTGGTATAACCAACGTACGCTATTATTATGCTTCATGTAGCACTCACTATAAACACTACTTAGTAGTGTTTCAATTCTAGATACTCACTAGTATGTCATAATCATGTTGAAGAGTCAGATTGCCTTTCCACAGTAGTTTACATAATACATTCGTCCTCAGTTCATATTACGAGTCAGTTAATTGTCTATACAGTATTTTACATATTATAAGTAATAACATATAACTTTTAAACATATAAGTAATAAGGTCTGGGGAAACAGATTGTAAGCTAGCAATAAATATCTACTTGACGTTCCTACAAATTTCCACGTATTATCGTTATCCATCAAGTAAGAATTCTTCTCACATGTGGCTAAGATGAAATTTTAATCTGATAATTGCCCTGGACAGGAATTGAACTTGGGTTTGTGTACTGGTGCCTGAAAACCAGACAGCTCATAGTAACATGGGTTAGTAGGGGGATGGGTAGTGGTGTATTAGATGCGTTAGAATGACCAGGATGAATGTAGAGAGTTGAGCTCCTCCATGTCGATGAAATGTCCCATTATGGTCATTAACAAAAGCTTCTCCTGACTCCCAACCAGACATTGTCTGCTTGGGTTGATGTGTAAAAGGCGAGTATCAGGTATCTGAAAACCAGACAGCTCTAGGTAGGTGGGGCTCAACAGCCTTGGAAGGCAGCCCACCTAAGAGAAGGAAAACTCTGATTTCAAACCCCTTGCTCTGGGTTATACAGAACAATAAATTCAGCTAGACCTTCACTTGTGTGTTGGTTGGACTGTCCATGTTGGATTCACTGACAGCAACAATGTGGCTGGAGTTTCCTTGGCATTCTGATGAACTTGGACATAGAGCGAAACAGACAACTTTTTTATATAAGAATGTGACCACATTTCTCTCTATACTGTTTATTGGATTTCCCCACCCCCATTCCTGGAAAACCTTAGTCTTACACACTTGCAAACTGTCACAAGGGTTCTAAGACAACAAGAAAATATCAAAGTCCAATTTGGACAAATTTGAAAATGATAAAATGTCCCATTAAAAATATCTTTTAAAACATTTAAAATTTTGCTCAAAAGTGCCGTCAGAATGCAGGAAATGCCATTTCAGAGATCCAAATTTCAAAATGAGAAATGCAAGTTGACTAAGGTATCAAAATTCCTAGATCTGCCCCTGATAGCAACGCAGACACCTGGGTTAAAAATATCAGCCACACTGAACAGCTCACCGAACAAGAGACAAGTGCTAACGAAAGGATTGAATTACAACACAACACAACACAACACAACACAACACAACACAACACAACGCAACGCAACGCAACGCAACGCAACGCAACGCAACGCAACGCAACGCAACGCAACGCAACGCAACGCAACGCAACGCAACGCAACGCAACAGAAGAGAGACAAAGAGAGACAAAGAGAGACAAAGAGAGACAAAGAGAGACAAAGAGAGACAAAGAGACAAAGAGAGACAAAGAGAGACAAAGAGAGACAAAGAGAGACAAAGAGAGACAAAGAGAGACAAAGAGAGACAAAGAGAGACAAAGAGAGACAAAGAGAGACAAAGAGAGACAAAGAGAGACAAAGAGAGACAAAGAGAGACAAAGAGAGACAAAGAGAGACAAAGAGAGACAAAGAGAGACAAAGAGAGACAAAGAGAGACAAAGAGAGACAAAGAGAGACAAAGAGAGACAAAGAGAGACAAAGAGAGACAAAGAGAGACAAAGAGAGACAAAGAGAGACAAAGAGAGACAAAGAGAGACAAAGAGAGACAAAGAGAGACAAAGAGAGACAAAGAGACACAGAGAGACACAGAGAGACACAGAGAGACACAGAGAGACACAGAGAGACAAAGAGAGACAAAGAGAGACACAGAGAGACAAAGAGAGACAAAGAGAGACAAAGAGAGACAAAGAGAGACAAAGAGAGACAAAGAGAGACAAAGAGAGACAAAGAGAGACAAAGAGAGACAAAGAGAGACAAAGAGAGACAAAGAGAGACAAAGAGAGACAAAGAGAGACAAAGAGAGACAAAGAGAGACAAAGAGAGACAAAGAGAGACAAAGAGACGCAGAGAGACGCAGAGAGACGCAGAGAGACGCAGAGAGACGCAGAGAGACGCAGAGAGACGCAGAGAGACGCAGAGAGACGCAGAGAGACGCAGAGAGACGCAGAGAGACGCAGAGAGACGCAGAGAGACGCAGAGAGACGCAGAGAGACGCAGAGAGACGCAGAGAGACGCAGAGAGACGCAGAGAGACGCAGAGAGACGCAGAGAGACGCAGAGAGACGCAGAGAGACGCAGAGAGACGCAGAGAGACGCAGAGAGACGCAGAGAGACGCAGAGAGACGCAGAGAGACGCAGAGAGACGCAGAGAGACGCAGAGAGACGCAGAGAGACGCAGAGAGACGCAGAGAGACGCAGAGAGACGCAGAGAGACGCAGAGAGACGCAGAGAGACGCAGAGAGACGCAGAGAGACGCAGAGAGACGCAGAGAGACGCAGAGAGACGCAGAGAGACGCAGAGAGACGCAGAGAGACGCAGAGAGACGCAGAGAGACGCAGAGAGACGCAGAGAGACGCAGAGAGACGCAGAGAGACGCAGAGAGACGCAGAGAGACGCAGAGAGACGCAGAGAGACGCAGAGAGACGCAGAGAGACGCAGAGAGACGCAGAGAGACGCAGAGAGACGCAGAGAGACGCAGAGAGACGCAGAGAGACGCAGAGAGACGCAGAGAGACGCAGAGAGACGCAGAGAGACGCAGAGAGACGCAGAGAGACGCAGAGAGACGCAGAGAGACGCAGAGAGACGCAACGACGCAACGACGCAAAGAGACAACGAGACAACTTGACAAAGAGACAAAGACAAACGATAGACACAACGCTATTTACGTGTTTCCTTGCCGTAGCTGCTCACAACAATACATTGGACAAACATCTAAAAAGATTGAGACACGACTAACAGAACATCAGAACGCTATAAACCGACATGACCATAATTCACTTCCTGCCAAACACGCTGACGACAACGGACACACTTTTGACTGGTCACGAACGAAAATACTAGGACAGGCGACTACGAATAGGAATGCGCACGAATTTAAAGAAGCGTGGCACAGCATAGACAAACGTACATTAAACCGATACATCGACATACCTACAACCTACCTTCAATTAAAACGTTCACATAACAATCCTGATTCACCCACACCCTCTGTTCCTTCGGAAGAAATCCACCCGTCGAACACTGGACACTCCACGACCACCATCATTCAACTATACAGAGACCTGGTTAGCAACGCGTCCCATCACAACCAATCAAACACCACCTATTCCTAGCATCGCACCAATCAGACACTCTCGTCGAATACAATTACGTGGGGAACAGCGCGAACATTCAAATAAACCGTTAAACTTTTCTGAAGAAGACTCGAAGAACCAAGTTGAAAGCTCAAAACTTCAATTATATAATCCGGAGAACACTTACCTACTATATATATATATATATATATATATATATATATATATATATATATATATATATATATACACATGTATATATATATATATATATGTATATATGTATATATATATATATATATATCACATAAATTTTGTATAAGGGAAAGAAATTTTGAGTGTAAGGGAAATTTTAACAGAAATTCCAAAGGTGAGTAAAAATTGGAATAGCCCAATGGAACATTTTACAATAATTTTGTAAATACCTTTTTGAATAAATATATGCTGTATATTGTTAAAAGAACTATTGTATAGCAAAACATCAAATCGCGTTAATTGCCACAGTGGCCGGGGGGTAACGATTGGATTTGACTGATACATTAAATACATCGGCGACTTCAAACACTATTATCATGAATTACACTCTCTTTGAAACAAAATAAAGATTACCTGATTGAACAATTTTTCTGTCTATTGCAATAAAATACTTTTTGGATGCACAATATTAGTTTACTTAGAAAAATTATTGGGGGGGGGGGCTAAAGCCCCCAGCCCCCCCTGCTCCGCGGTCCCTGAAGGCAGCCGCAAAGCGACATTTTCTTTTGTCTCGCAAGCTCTCGAGTGGAACTAATTAGCCAAGACAAAAGAAAAATGTCGAGTTGGTCGACAAATGTCGCCTAGTGGAAAACCGTCTTAAAGTTGCGGTTGAGAAGTTAAGCAGGAGCGCGAGACGCGTCAGCTGTACCGGGTGGTCGCTGCAAATTTCGGAAAAATATAAGTTTTTGATCCCGCTATAACGAAATGCTGAATGTATTGTTCAATTTTCTTCACTTTAATACCTGGGGAAACAATGAATTAATTGCTTCGTTAACAGCACGAGAACGTATGCGTCCAACAGACTTTCTTGATCAGCCATATTTTATTTATTCTTGATATTAGGCCTTGGTAACCCGCCAATAATAAACTTACACTTGGCGCGTTACGTCTCGCTGTTTGTAAATCTATTATATATAAATAATGTTTTTAAGACATTGTTCATTCCATTATATGTAAATAATGAATTTGGGTACACGTGTTACTTTTCCTTATTTATATATAATTTTTACGATGCCTGTTTTATTATATGTAAATAATAGAACTAACCGTGTTAGCTTCTTCTTATTTATAAATAATTCTTTTTGAGATGGCGTCCATTTCATTATATATAAAGGTTTACACCTTCTCATCCTGCGAATCCCGCCGTCGGACAACGTAACGCTAACGCTAAGACAAAGCGCAAAACCTCTGGTTTTGTCGGTCGTGTGAGGACCTGGAACAAAAATGTGGTTTGTCTGCCGTACTCCCGCGACAGCAATTTATCTATCCCGAGGGGAAAGCAGCATGGTTTATTGGCCGAAAGGGGACTCATTGGCAAGATCCGGTTGATGTCGACCTGGAATGCTCTACAGGTAAATAAACTTGAATGTGTAGCTGTAGCATTGCAATGTATCCACTAGCTCCCACTCTGGACCGATTCAAGAATTAAATGAATATTAAGAAAGATGTAGTTCCAGTAATTTAAATTTGGGGGGAAGGGTTTTTTTCAGCACTCATATTGCTAATTTTTTTTCTAGGAAACAAATATGCGGGGGCTGTTTTCCTATACCATGCAAGCTTCTGCAATAATTCCATTTTTCAGGGGCTTTTAGTGTAGCCCCCCCCCCCGGCCATGATAAGTGTATGTCTACATGTGTCGAGAGAAGTTCTGAACAACACTGCATTTAAGGTTTATGGGGCACCAAATGTAAAAAAAAAATGTTTAGAATTATAAAAACGTGTTGATTTACCTGTATAATAATACATTGGTAAACAAAGAGAAAACATTGCAAAAAATTTAGCAAAAAATTTTTTTTCTTACTCAAGATTTGTGTAAGTTTTCTTCTTCTTGGTGTTTCAGTGCATGCTTTTTCCCCATCCAATGCCAGTTCCCTTTTATCCCCTCAATTCTTTGTGTGTCCCCCATTATCCCTATGAGTGTGGAAGAACCTCTGGGACCAGTTTGTAGGGCTTTTTTTTTTAAATCACCCAACCCCCTCTAAATAAAGTGGTTGGCCCCTAAAACAAATAAATTTGTCTGGCTTCCAATACAATTAAATTCATCCGGAGAATCTAGACATTTTATCAGTGTGCCATATGGTCCATGCAAATTGATAAAACATCTGATAAGCGTGTCTGATGTATACATTGCTTTTTGTCTAATAATTTTGGGCTTCATTGCAAGCTAGCCATGAAGAAAATAAACTACCAATTTAATTCATCATAAAATCAGTATATAAAATGAAAAAACAAAGCATCAAATAAATTTGTCTATTTAAATGTGATGTACGAACAGGTCCTCACATAAAGAGCATTTTTTCTCTAGGTTAAAGACGAGGTGACATCAGTCTTTGCTGAAGTGTTTTCACTGAACACTGGTCAGGTGCTGGACTATGAATACATGTGTGTCATGCCAGGAATAAAAAGATTAAAAAGGCCATCAGTAAGCAACACTTTCTCTTGGAATGGACAGGAGGTGGCTTCTTTGGCAGGGCAAGGTAGCCTGTACATAATGGCCAACACACCGTTGCCTGTGTTGATTCAACCATAGTGAGTTCACAGTTAATTGTCTTTCTGTATATTATTATATTGTGTAACTTGTACACTACAGTGTAATGGTAAGCCTTCTTTATGGTTTTGGTATACAGTAACATCTACCTACATTGTGTAGGTGGTGGAACAGGGGTACTGTAACTGTAAAACGTTGGAGCTACAGTAAACAACTTAGCATAATATTGCACAAGTTCCAACATCAAAAGGACAGTCACCAAAGCATCACCATACGTCGGTCCGTCGGTCCGCCGGTCCGCCGGTCCGCCGGTCCGCCGGTCCGCCGGTCCGCCGGTCCGCCGGTCGGCCTGCCTGCCTGCCTGCCTGCCTGCCTGTCTGCCTGCCTGCCTGCCTGCCTGCCTGCCTGCCTGCCTGTCTGCCTGCCTGCCTGCCTGCCTGCCTGCCTGTCTGTCTGTCTGTCTGTCTGTCTGTCTGTCTGTCTGTCTGTCTGTCTAAACATCTATGTGTGCATTTATTGTTCCATCCTAGGATGCAATCAATAACTCTGATCTAGAGACATTACAATCAATGTTTCCTCAGGCGTCAATGGAGGATCTGGAGGTGGCATTGAGAAGTAGTGCAACAATTGATTTTGCAATTGAAGAGTTACTGTCAAATGACACAGAAGATGCAAGCACACCCAGTAAGCAAATAATACTTATTGTAACGAAGCAGTGCGTCGTTGTCTTATCCCTCTGGGAACTACAAACATGGTCATGGTCATTTCCCAAAACATACAGTATCTGGCTGATTCTGACACATTCAACTGAAACATATATGATAAATTTTAAATAATTCAAGATCAAAATAAGAACTTATCCATCCTCGTCATCACAAATTGTCTGCTTCCACCACTGGGGTGTGTGTACAGGCACTAGAGGTGTAACGATTCCTGTATTACACTATTGTAAGCTCAGTATCGCGATATACAATAGCTACACAACAGGCGTGACTTTTCCAGTAGTATTTATAAAATGATGAATATGCATGTTTGAAGTAGACAGGTGAAAGTTGGCCAGTGTCACGCTCAGATCCCAAATCGATGTAAACATAATGAATAATGAATTTGACGTGTTAAATGAACTTACAAATTCATTGAATTATATTTTGAATAGCTTTTTTAAATATCATTTCAGGTGCTTTTGACGTTGCTGGATATTTTGATAGATGCCTAACTGGTGAAAATGTTATATTAAATATAAACAGGGATACCTTTTGGACAGAGGCCTTCATGTTTTATAAAGGTTGTGTGGATGGGCATAGGCCGTTTCGTGTATCTTTTGGTGGAGATGCTCAAGAGATTGGGATTGATGGTGGAGGGCCACGCAGGGAATTTTCCAGTTACTTTCTGAGAGCATCTCAACAGCATTTGGTTTCTTCGAGGGAAGCGTGCCAAATCTGCTACCAGTAATGAAGGGACCATCTTTAGGGCTTGGGCATTTCCGAATTGTTGGGACCATGATTGCACATTCAATTATTAACGGGGGAATAGGTACTGTACTGATGTATACTTTTAATGTGGAATCCAATACTGTAGTCCATTAATGATCAGCTTATGCGCTAGAGCGTAGCGAAAACTGGGGGATTCGATAAAAGCTAGGGTTATGGGGGTTCCAGAAGACTGCGGTTAGCTGTATTATGTAACGCACTGTTATAAAATGAATACCAATTAGATTAGGTCACAAAAGGTCCGGAGAACGATGACGTACAGGCTGTATGCATAAATATAGGTTGAATATTTAATGAGGCGGCATCCCTTTGGCAGCTATAGCCAGTATGGTGGGGTCTATCACTACTAATATGGGAGACTATAAATTGCCATTCTGGTGATCTTGAGCATACCCTGCGATGCAAAAGAGTCCCACATTTTGTATTCAAGGCAAAGAGGAATACAGTTCTCATCTGAGAAACAGCTTGTTTGCAACTAATAGTTGCCTCTCCCTCTCAGTATGGGGGCGCTACCCAGCGTACCCTTGTCAAGATGGTTGAGAGACAAGTGTCCATATGACATAGACGTTGATTAATAAAACATCGGTGTGTATATCACATTGGTGTACAGGTTAATGGGTTTTATATCATACTTTGACTGTGCACACGGTAACATTTCCGAGCGTTTTCTTATTGTTTACTGTTCTGAAGGGAATTGAGAACTTGAAACAATACGAAAACGCTCGGAACGTTACCGTATGCACAGTCTTTAAAGACACTGATTAAAGATTAATTTCTTTTGAGTTTTGCTTATGAATTAATGAGTTTTAGAAATATATTTAATAATACAAATACCGGTTTATTCATATTTAGGGTTCCCATGTTTGGCTCGCCCAATTTTCGAATATATTGTCACCCAAAATGCGGAGTCGTGTCTGTCGTTTTGCACATCAGATATGGTTCCAAATAAAGAGTCAAGAGACATGATCACAGAGGTTTGTGTTGGTAGTAGATTAAAGTGCATATAAACCATCCACAGTTTTTAGTTCCCTGTTTAGAGGGTGGAAAAGCAGTTGTAAAGTTATTTTACAGTTTTTGATTTGGTCGTTTTGTTCCCGAGATATATCTTATTGACCAAACAGCATTCGCGGCAATTTCTAGCGAATAGGCTAGGACTTTTTGCCAATGTTCAAGGAGATATATCTCGGAAACAAAACGACCAAATCAAAAACTGTAAAATAAGTTTACAACTGCTTTTCCACCCTCTAAACAGGGAACTAAAAACTGTGGAGGGTTTATATGAACTTTAAATACACTACAGTATATGAGAGAGTTTACGTGAGAAAATATTTCATGATTTCTTACACTGCTGAAGTCAACCGAAAAATTTCGGCTGACTCGAGCGGGAACATTCGCACCTTTGGAATTCCGGTCCACTACTTTACCTGTATCGAGCCGCACAAGGATTGGAGGTGGACCGAAATCCTGAAGGTGCGAGTTCAAATCCCGCTTGAGTCAGCCGAAATTATTCGGTGGACTTTAGCAGTGTAAGAAATCATGAAAAATTTTCTCATGTTCCTCTGAGGATGATTCTGTAATGAGAGTTTACTTTTAGGTATTTGATGTTATGTTTTGACATAATTTTTAGCTCTCAACAAGCGACGAAGATGAATTTAGACAGTTGGCTGACCGACCAGATGTTCTAGATTATGTTTTCAATACAGGTTTGTAAAGGTCCATCAGTACATGTACATGTAAATGTAATTTTGTCTTTAGAAAAATCAATTTCCCTTGTTATTTATACACTTACACTGTACATCACATAATACTATACATGTTCAGTTACTATAAATGTTCAGTTACTATAAATGTAATCATACTTCATTTTATCCCTATTGAGAATGCCATTGTTCCACCGTGTTTTTTGTCCTTTACCAATTTACATGTATGTTTATTTCTAGGCTGGACTGGTATTATCAACTTTAGTGACCAGCAGCATCTTTTGGCAACACTATTGCTCCATGAAATAGTATGGAAACGGGAGGCTGCTATTAATCAGATGACGCAAGGGTTAAAGCTGCTGAATGTGTTGGAGATGGTACAAAGATTTCCTCAACATTTCCAAGCAAAATTTGTCCACACTGATGTGATGCTAACTAGCAGTGTTTTGCAAGACAATCTTAACTTCAGTGAGACATCCAACAACACAGAACAAAGGGCAAAAGAGTTCTTTCTGAGATACATTGAAGAAAATGTGCTAATTTCATGTGGACAAGGTCCTGTGCATTAAATTGTGTATATATTTTTAATGCCACTAAATGTTCTTTCATAAACAAGATGGTGGTGATTGGGCAATTAGTTATCCATCAATCACATGACTATTATAACCTGCACCATTTGAAACCATGAATAGTTTCATTTGTTTTGAAATGTGTGCCAGTTACTACTTAATCTAATTGTTTTCCAGGTTGTAGACCTCCATAACATGGAGCTACGCGTGTGAAAAATTACAGTTTTTCCCATAAAAAGTTTTCCAGATAATTATCACCAATACTATAATAATAATATTTTTATTTCATCAGGTACTGAAATGACAAGATGTCAAGCTGTCTTACAATTTGCCACTGGGCAACGATGCCTTGCTGGTGGTCTTCCAAGAAAGATAGCTGTGGGTTACCTTGATGACACATTAGCAAGATACCCTTCAGCCAGTACATGCAGTTTAAAATTCTTCCTGCCCATCAAGCATCAAACGTTTGAGGGATTTTCAAATGACTTTGATAAGGCATTGGAATGTGAATCATATGGGTTCAATTGCTTCTAAACAAACCATTCACTTTCTGTTTGATAGTTTGAATACTGTTCTATGGAATCTAAATACTTTATTGGTACATCTCATACAGTACTGCATAATACATGACTTTGTGTCCAATAATGATACGATAACATGCACCCTAAGCACAAACAATGTTTAAATCATTGCTGTGTAAGCACTTTGTCATAGGAAATTACAGTAAACCACTTATAATTTCTCCACAGTTCTAAAAATTAGGGAAACAATACCCTGTGGCTGCATGTTTTTAGTGACAACTTAATTTAGCAAATGTATTTAGATTTGATTTTAAACTTCACTAAAAATGATTTCCTAAACAACAAATGTGTAAATCAACTTGAATGCGAAATTAGCAGTACAGTATGTCCCCATTACCACGAATAACAGATTCAAAAAAATAAATTCTTGTTACAAAAATTCTTGTTATAGTACAGTACCATAAATCTCTTTAGCTAAAAAGAATTAGCTAGAATAAGTTGTCACTAATCTAAAATAATCTTTACATGGAAAAAGTAAGGACAAATAGATGACTTACAGTAAGCTAGTTGTAATAATAATAGTAGTTTGGTGGAATGAGAATGCTTGTAATGTATTTTATAAGTTGAATAAACCATGTAAAAACTCCACTATTTTGAATATGACAGTGCCACCAATGATGCTGTATTTCTCATTGTCATGTTAACCTATCATTGGGTCATGTATTACCTAGTTTTGGGTTATAATAGCAATTACAAAAATAGCACTGAGAACTAAAGCATACTTTCTTTGCATTTCCACTTAAAGTTACTGTGGTCAGTATCACAGGTACAGTATGGCATAAGAACCCTAAGTTACACATCTCATTCCCCATTATGAACATTTTCACAACCTTAGGGTGTCTTTGATTGACCCTATTCCAGAATAAGAATATACAGTATTCTGGAATATTCTGCTCTTTGTAGCAGAACATTTGAAATAAATTATGCCTATTTGACTGTAATACAAATACAGTATCCATCCAATCAAATGGAAATTCTGTTTTCCAAATACTGTATTCCTGTTCTGGAATAGGGTTGATTGAACACACCCTTAAACTACTACTGTATGTTCTGGCTATTTAAGTCCTGTGCAGTTTTTGTATCAAAGGTACAGTAACAGTACTTCTTTTCTGTTGCCAATGTCCTATAAACTATAATATTAGTATTACTACAGTATATATACTGTACTTAAAAAGTATCCTAAACAACTACTTGTACCTCCAATTTTGTTTTCTTGTATTTTCCATTTTGGTGAAAATGTATCGAAGTTGCAACAGTTTCCTTCTAGCCCTTTATTGCAAATTAATCAATTTGGCCATTTGAGAGATAATCACCCACAAATTTAACAGTTTTCATATATACAATCATTGACATAATTCTTGAAACAAAGCTAACATGAAATGGTTTCATGTTCCCCCTCCCCCCCACTTCAATGTTGTGGACCTCAAAACGTTTGCAATTTGCACTCAGTCACCTGCCATTACATTTAAATGTTCAGAGTATCAACATTGAAAAGGGGGGACGGGGGGATAGCAATTCATGCAAAAAAGAGGCCTAGCAATTAACATGGCATGATTCACTCAAGTCGTTTCAACTAATTTTGTCAATGATTGTCTGAATTTACGTTAATAATTCTCCGTACATTTTTCGTTGCAGAGAAACGGCATATTTTACCCACGACTGCGCAAAGTGATCTCACATACATTTAACACATATATTGATCGCTAACAACAAACGATAAACTTTAAAGGTTAATTACATGACGTCACCATGACGTCCTAATGTTAACTGTCACTACGCGGAAATCAGGTTCAAAATTATTGTCGGTTTAAAAGCTGCGCACGCCCTCTGTATTTCCATGATGAGTTTATAATTCTGACACAAAACCTACACGTAAAATTAAAATCTGTCGATAACTTTATTGCAGACCTATCATGAAGGATAATGTATACCCTGCACTTGCGCAAATCATTAAAATATTTGACCATTCATGCTGATATAAAGAGAAAAGTCGGGAAGAAATTGTCTTAAGTTAATGCCCAAAAGAACAGAACAAATTGTTTGTAGCAAGGGGGAAAAAATTCTTTCACCAGTTGCATTCATTAAAAACTTGTCAATAGAATAATTACCCAAGGCTTCGAATTCATCTCAAGTTACAACTGGCACCCGTGTTATAAAAGAGCTCATATGTCAAGGAACATAAATAAACAATGAATCGAGGAGTTCAGCTCGATTTCAACAAAAATAATCGATACCCAAACCTTTCTCCTTATACTTTTATCATTACAAATAGTTGACAAATAGTTGACAACACATATATACTTCTAAGATATCATTGCACTTTGCTGTGTACGAGACCGCTAAAATTAAGCTCAGCTTACCACACTTTACCACAAACTTCGCATAATATTCAGTGCAATTTCAACTGAAATATTCGTTACACAAAGATGTTTTTAAACTTTAGCTCTATTTAAGCATTAAGTGGACATAATTGTTGCATTTGATCACACTTTACCATATACTTACACTAAAATTTAGTACACTTTACCACACTTTACCACAATCTGCATATATAAAAGAATCATAATCTAATTTATTAACATAAGCATGGTAAAGTGTGGTAAAGTGTGGTAAAGTGTGGCAAAATACAGAATTGATATGGTAAACTGAATTGATATAAAACGATGTAGCTAAGAAATTACTATAAACAGTTCATTTCACTCGAAATAATTCTATAACACTATTTATTTGTCCAATATAGCGAATGCTAAGCAGCAAGGCGCCATGTTGCGATAGACCCCCTGGGAGATTTGTTCAAAAAACAAGACATGTCGGGCTCATTTCTCCGGTTGAACGTAATCGTATACGATCGACTGCAGAAACCGCCTAAATTCCATGTTATTCCTGACGCTTAAATTTTATTTACGAATAATTCCTGTTATGCTGCCACACTAATTCCACTATGTTCTTTCGCGAAAAATGATCATTCAAAGTAACTGAGCAACCAGCGGCACATGAGCCACTCGACTTCGCCACGGTTCTATAGAAATTCAATAGGACGAGAGTTCCTTTATCAAACTACTAATCTTTTTCTAAATGACTTGGTAATTTCTTAACTAGAGTGGCTTCTTCGACTTGTTTTGTCACATAGGTCATTATGCCTGTGAGCCGTGGCATACGCAACTTCTTTTAAATGGCTACTACTGTAATTAATCGCTTGCTCATCGCATAAAACTTTAACTTCAAATGCTTACAAAAAAATTATTGTAATCCCGTTCGACAATATAATATGCATATAAACTAACCACATATTCTTCTTTAGCATATTTTAAAACATTAATGGTCAATCCATCAGAGAAAATGGATTTTTATGAATTAAATCTGTTGCGTTTGCGTCCAATTTGTTCTCAGACAATCATTGACATAATTCTTGAAACAAAGCTAACATGAAATGGTTTCATGTTCCCCCTCCCCCCACTTCAATGTTGTGGACCTCAAAACGTTTGCAATTTGCACTCAGTCACCTGCCATTACATTTAAATGTTCAGAGTATCAACATTGAAAAGGGGGGACGGGGGGATAGCAATTCATGCAAAAAAGAGGCCTAGCAATTAACATGGCATGATTCACTCAAGTCGTTTCAACTAATTTTGTCAATGATTGTCTGAATTTACGTTAATAATTCTCCGTACATTTTTCGTTGCAGAGAAACGGCATATTTTACCCACGACTGCGCAAAGTGATCTCACATACATTTAACACATATATTGATCGCTAACAACAAACGATAAACTTTAAAGGTTAATTACATGACGTCACCATGACGTCCTAATGTTAACTGTCACTACGCGGAAATCAGGTTCAAAATTATTGTCGGTTTAAAAGCTGCGCACGCCCTCTGTATTTCCATGATGAGTTTATAATTCTGACACAAAACCTACACGTAAAATTAAAATCTGTCGATAACTTTATTGCAGACCTATCATGAAGGATAATGTATACCCTGCACTTGCGCAAATCATTAAAATATTTGACCATTCATGCTGATATAAAGAGAAAAGTCGGGAAGAAATTGTCTTAAGTTAATGCCCAAAAGAACAGAACAAATTGTTTGTAGCAAGGGGGAAAAAATTCTTTCACCAGTTGCATTCATTAAAAACTTGTCAATAGAATAATTACCCAAGGCTTCGAATTCATCTCAAGTTACAACTGGCACCCGTGTTATAAAAGAGCTCATATGTCAAGGAACATAAATAAACAATGAATCGAGGAGTTCAGCTCGATTTCAACAAAAATAATCGATACCCAAACCTTTCTCCTTATACTTTTATCATTACAAATAGTTGACAAATAGTTGACAACACATATATACTTCTAAGATATCATTGCACTTTGCTGTGTACGAGACCGCTAAAATTAAGCTCAGCTTACCACACTTTACCACAAACTTCGCATAATATTCAGTGCAATTTCAACTGAAATATTCGTTACACAAAGATGTTTTTAAACTTTAGCTCTATTTAAGCATTAAGTGGACATAATTGTTGCATTTGATCACACTTTACCATATACTTACACTAAAATTTAGTACACTTTACCACACTTTACCACAATCTGCATATATAAAAGAATCATAATCTAATTTATTAACATAAGCATGGTAAAGTGTGGTAAAGTGTGGTAAAGTGTGGCAAAATACAGAATTGATATGGTAAACTGAATTGATATAAAACGATGTAGCTAAGAAATTACTATAAACAGTTCATTTCACTCGAAATAATTCTATAACACTATTTATTTGTCCAATATAGCGAATGCTAAGCAGCAAGGCGCCATGTTGCGATAGACCCCCTGGGAGATTTGTTCAAAAAACAAGACATGTCGGGCTCATTTCTCCGGTTGAACGTAATCGTATACGATCGACTGCAGAAACCGCCTAAATTCCATGTTATTCCTGACGCTTAAATTTTATTTACGAATAATTCCTGTTATGCTGCCACACTAATTCCACTATGTTCTTTCGCGAAAAATGATCATTCAAAGTAACTGAGCAACCAGCGGCACATGAGCCACTCGACTTCGCCACGGTTCTATAGAAATTCAATAGGACGAGAGTTCCTTTATCAAACTACTAATCTTTTTCTAAATGACTTGGTAATTTCTTAACTAGAGTGGCTTCTTCGACTTGTTTTGTCACATAGGTCATTATGCCTGTGAGCCGTGGCATACGCAACTTCTTTTAAATGGCTACTACTGTAATTAATCGCTTGCTCATCGCATAAAACTTTAACTTCAAATGCTTACAAAAAAATTATTGTAATCCCGTTCGACAATATAATATGCATATAAACTAACCACATATTCTTCTTTAGCATATTTTAAAACATTAATGGTCAATCCATCAGAGAAAATGGATTTTTATGAATTAAATCTGTTGCGTTTGCGTCCAATTTGTTCTCAGACAATCATTGACATAATTCTTGAAACAAAGCTAACATGAAATGGTTTCATGTTCCCCCTCCCCCCCACTTCAATGTTGTGGACCTCAAAACGTTTGCAATTTGCACTCAGTCACCTGCCATTACATTTAAATGTTCAGAGTATCAACATTGAAAAGGGGGGACGGGGGGATAGCAATTCATGCAAAAAAGAGGCCTAGCAATTAACATGGCATGATTCACTCAAGTCGTTTCAACTAATTTTGTCAATGATTGTAGATCTTTTCCTTTTTCATGTGACAATGTCAAAGGGTTAACAACTTCTCTCAATTGGGCCATTATGTCATCAGGAAGTGGACAAACAGTAGATGGGACTTCGACAAAAGGAAGTGCACTCTGGTTCCCCAGAAGTTCTTGGACTGAGACCATAGGATATGGTGTTGAGTGTGTGATTGAATGGTGGGGTTCAGTCAGGTGACGATATGCAAACATAAGTTGCTGTGGTGTTGCTGAACCTTCAGTAGATATGCTGTGGCAGTTATGAGCATCGACAAAATCTGTCAAGGTCTTGTTTATCCTTGGCAGATAAATGTAATGAAGGCAAAATTTGTCACATGGGTTTGTGATGTCTAGCCTTCTCTCAAATTCCAATTCTCTGAAAATTTCAGCATAATATCGATTAACTTGTATGTTAACGTCACCATCCAAGCGCTCGACCCGTTGCGTTGATTTCGGACAGATGGACCAGCTATATAACACTACTGAGGCCACAGTGCTGAACCATATTTTGCCAAATTTGGACATTTTCACCACCATGGTCAGTTCTGACACGTAATGGCCTGCCATATTTGTCAACTGCTCTGTTAAATTTTTGTAAAACAGTGTCAGCCTTGTTGTTGTCAGATGTTTCCCCAAAAGTGATTAACCTGGTATAACCATCAATTGCAAGATGGGTTACAAATCCCCACTTAACCAACTTGTGATTTCCATCTATATGCCACACATAATTAGGACAAGGTGTCTCGTAAATTCTGGCACGGAAAGTTCTTGAGCTTCGTGAGGATGGGCCCTGTGGATCTACACGGTGTATAGATGCCCTCACCTTGTTCCTTTGCACACAGAGTTTTCTAGCACGGAGGTGGCCCATTATGTTTACTTCACCAGCATTAGGGTGGGCTGCTTTAATATCAGATATAATTTCATCCAGTTCAGAATTTGTCAGACTACTAAACCTGTTTGAATGATCAATATCTGCATCGGCCAAGATCTTATATATCGTGGGTCGAGTAACACCTAATCGTGCAGCCATCTGAGATACTGTAAAACCCAATTCAAACATCTCCTTGACTTGAGTTGCTGTAACAGCAGCTCTTGGTCTTCCTTTACTAAAACCAATAGAGAATAACAAGTAATATTAAACTGTCACAAAACTCCAGTGTTAGCGAAACCTCTAAACTATGCAACCCTTACAAATCACAGTTACTCAGACAAATGAGACAATGATATGCTTTGAGCCTTTGAGTCCCTTCCCAAGAACAGGGAACTCTATCAAAATGATCATCACTAATATGGCTAAAATTACATTTTATACTCTGAAAAGAGGGTAACGTTCCTTCTATGTTTTTCAATAACCTAGTCGTAAGTCACATAAAGTTTAAAATTTATTTCTTTACCTTCTTGTTGGTACATCATCATCTGCAGAAACATTCACGTTATCATGGCAGTCAGGTACACTTTCAGCTTGACCCGCCATCGTCGAGCTTTTATATATCCAACTAAGCAAATCGAATTCGAAATCAATCACTTCACATATTTCTTGTTTTCTGTCGTAATTATAACAAGAACTGATTAGAAGAATCTCTGGAATGAACTAATGGAATAAATCAATGCGAACCACTCACCATGCAACGTTTCAAGTCGATGTCCAAGTGTGCTGTAACTGCTGTTTGCAATTGCTGTTTACTACCCCCCCCCGGCACGCAGTACGCTGTACCCAGGCTTCTTCCTGTATGCCATCTTTTTTTAGATTTGGATTGTTTAATAGACAAACTATGGTTTATTAAACCATCCATAGATTATTTATAAACAATCCGGGGATTATTTATCAAGTAATCCATGGTTTACTAAACCATCCCTAGATTGTTTATAAACAATCCCTGGATTATTTAATAAATAATACCTTTCCATTAAACCATCCAGGGATTGTTTGTAAACAATCCATAGATTATTTATAAATAATCTATAGATTATTTAACTCAGATAGAAACATTGTTTACCAATAATGTATTATATAGGTAAATAATGGTAAAATCAACACATTTTTGTCATAAACAATTTTTTTACATTTGGCGCCCCATACGTCCTTGTGTAAACTTTTCAATTATAAACACAAAAACGAGGCTGGAAAGGCCAATTTGATTGCATAAAAGAATATAAATTGGCGACCACCTTCATGAATACAGCTTATAGCAGCCTTTGGGTTCAATTGCTCAACCATAAGGTTTAAATATTAATGATGATATATAAAGCAAAAGATTTCTGCACTTTCAGAGCACCCTCAACATTAAACCGTAGAGACTCAACTTTTGGTACGGCTCGGATAATATTTTTTACCTGTGCTCGGACTACCTATTTACAAGGTCCGAGCACGGATAAAATTGGTACGGGTAACAATTTAACCGATCCGTACCAAAAATCAAGTACATGAGGCCAGAACTCATGTCAGACTGACTTTAGGTCGGTTCATGAGTCGACCCTGTCCGGCCTGACATTCAGTTCACGCCGGCCTAATCTCAATTCGCCTGCCAGACTGAACTGTAATTTCAAGGCCGGTCTAACTCCAGGTCGGCTTTCCATGTAAACAGAATCCATAAGTCTGATTCGAAACGATTCAGACTATGAAAAAAAAAGATTTTTTGACCGACGTAATAGGAACCAAGGCCATATAACTTCAAGACCAGTCTCATGTAAACAAAACCGAAAATGCAAAATTCAGTCTGGCCTGTGTTCTGAGGTCACATCCACACGTAACGTTTCCGAGCGTTTTCGTATTATTTCAAGTAATACCATGATCGCCTCGGATTGTAAACTCATATTAAAAACTCGTATTTCCCTCATCGCTCATGCAAGAGGGAAATTTATCCTTTGTCTTCTAATTTTCCCGTGCATGTTGAGGGAAAATTAGAAGACAAAGAAATCCTTCGTCTTCTTCTAAATTTCCCGCTTGCATATATTTTCCCTCATCAACATGCACGGGAAAATTAGATGCAACTTCTCTGTTCAACCGTGTAAATTTCCTGGCGGTAAGATTCTCAAAGTTTTCCTCGGCGATCATAATATTACAAACTAATAACATGACTTTTTGGGAAATTAAAGATTAAATTTCCCCTTTGCCTCGGGAAGATATTTGCAAAAGTCCTCAGGCCTGCGGCCCACGGACTTTCACAAATCTTCCCTCGGCGGTGGGGAAACTTAATCGCTAATTTCCCTCAAGTCATGTTATTACTTATAATAATGAGCTGATTGTTCTCGATTGCCTTGAGAACAGCAAACAATACAAAAACGCTCGGAAACGTTACATGGTCATATAGTCTATATGTGTAGCGTCTAGGTGTAACCAGTTAATCGCTATGGAAACCTAACAGTTGAAGGGGCCAGATGTAATAAGCACCCTTCTCAATTACATCTCCATCGAATGGTGTTGACACGCTGGTGGAACACGCAGCACAGCACAGCACAGCACAGCACAGTACAATACGGCACAGCACGTATAAAATGTTTTACCTGTGCTCGGACTACCTATTTACAAGGTCCGAGCACGGATAAAATTGGTACGGGTAACAATGGTGTTGGACACGCTGATTTCCCTCAAGTCATGTTATTACTTATAATAATGAGCTGATTGTTCTCGATTGCCTTGAGTACAGTAAACAATACAAAAACGCTCGGAAACGTTACCGTGTGCACATGGTCATATAGTCTATATGTGTAGCGTCTAGGTGTAACCAGTTAATCGCTATGAGAACCTAACAGTTGAAGCGGCCAGATATAATAAGCACCCTTCTCAATTACATCTCCATCGAATGGTGTTGGACACGCTGGTGGAACACGTAGCACAGCACAGCACAGCACAATACAGCACAGCACAATACGGCATGGTTAACGTGAGGTCAAATGCTAATGAGTATGGTGGCCCATGACTGCCAACACAATAAAATGGATATAACAACATATTTTATTTTTTGATTATTTATATTTGTTATTTACTACTTTTTTTGCAATTAGAAAATATTTTATTTATAAAAACAAAACAATAAAACAAAAATAAAATAAAAAAATAAAAATAAAATTATTTTTATCGTTAGCAGCCCAGCGTTGCCAATAGCATACTACAATCCTTTGCGCTAACTCATACTTAGTCTTTTTTGCGCTTTTACGCTATATTCAATATGGCGGCTGACAATGTGGTCTGGTCATGGCTATATTTTTAGCATATTTTTAAGTTTTAACACTTGTTTATTCACTTTTGCTTACAAAATGAGTGCCCAACTGTGGCGTAATGACGAACAAAAAATAAAAGCTAAACGAGAAACTAATAAAAGAAAGAAAACGGAAGCAGGAAACGAAAAAAAGAAGCAGCGTCTTGACTCTGATCATATTATTGTCCAGCTGTTGTCTTCTAAGGTCGAAGGTAAGGCGCAGAAATATTCGAGAATCGGCCCCCGGGAATTTGTACCATATGAGAACAGTGACCTAACTGTGGAAAACCTTAAACAAGCATGCCGTACTTACTTTTCGTCAAAAGGGTTAATGGAGAAAAGAATGGTTGTTGATATTCTTGCAGGAGAGTGAGGACCTTCCTGCACTAGTTTGGCACAAATACCAGATTTGAAGTTTATTCATGAGATTTATCCCTCATGATAATCATAGCAGTGATAGTGATTATGGGTCTGGTAGTGTGCAAATATCCAGTCAAACCAGCTTCAGCCATGTCCGCAGTAGCAGACTGATTCATGGAGAGAAGCATGGACAAACTGTTTCATTATAATTGGCTAAGGGACGTAAATAAGCTCCATCCTTTCCGAAGAGCCTATCAATATCAAATATGCTACACCTTTCAAATCAGAGTGAAGTCACTGTTATGGACATTTCCAAATTTGACATAGATTCTATGACATGGTATGTGCTACCAATGAAAACTGAGTTTGTAATTTCCAAAGAACATTTTGGACAGGGAGGATTCCGGAGGGCCTACAGAGCAACAAGTACCGCTGATGAATTTAAAGGTCAGGAATGGGTGGTCAAGAAGTATTTGCCTGAAACCTTGGAAACCTTAGAGAAAACAGGGCAATCGACTGAAGATCAATTAAAGAAAATTGTCCAAACCCACATGTTAGCTGGTAATTTTGCTGAGCAGATAAGAACACATGTGGCCAACCAGTGCCCAAATCAATTTGGTGTAACATTCTCTTACAACAAAGTTTACATGGGAAAGATTGTGAGTTCATCAGAGTATGTTACTATTGAAGAGTACATTGATGGCAATTTTAGAAAGTATGTTAACAATGATGGTTTCATTTCTGAGAGAGAAGAAGGTGACAACATTGAACTATCATTGAAAGCAGAATGCTTGGTTCATTTCTCATTTCATAAAAGTGATGGCAAGATCATGTTACTAGACATCCAAGGAGCAGGCACAACATTGTGTGATCCAGAGATATCATCATGTGAGCTATTATCAGAAGACCAGCAATACCTTTATTGTGCAGGTAATATGTCAATGATGGGAATTGAGAACTTCAAGAAGAGTCACAAATGCAACAAGTATTGCAGAGCTCTTGCCTTGCCTACTGTATGGCCGGATGATGTGGAATATATTTCTAGTACCAATTTGTCATAGCATACAAGACTTTCAAAACTTTAGCTAATATTTTATAGCATACAAGACTTGCAAAACTTTAGCTAATGTTATATTTGGGGTTTGTTCTGTTCAAATTGATTGTTTTGTTAATTGTGTTTAGTTTCTAATAAGGATGGACAGAATGTCTTCCCAAAATAGATAAAGATTCAGGATTTTACTATAGATATTTTAAATGCTTGGAACATTCTGAGACATAATAACTTATTAGGGAAAATCTTTATTATAAATAATTACAGACATCATGTGGCACCAGGCACATTTGCAGAAACTGGCAAGGAATGAAACTTGCTTTGCAATACCTGGTGTGGCTATATGAGGCAACTTTGAAAAACAGGAAATTGATGTTTTGCATGACATTATGTGTTGCTATAGTATAAATGCTTATTTTTCTCAGATTGTCCCAAATATAAAAATCCTTGAGAATAAGATAAGTGCATTTAGGAGTGACATTTTTGGAAAACAAACAATTAGTTAAATACAAATTTAAAGTTGATATTGTTGATATTGTTTATTTACAAACTGTTGAGAAACACAAACTGTAAACAAACTGTAAACAAACTTATTGTACATTTGTGACTGAAAGTACTATAACATAAAGTTATTGTTGTTCTTTATACTTGTCCTTCAAGTAAATGAATGCATCTTTGCAGTCCTTTGGTTTGACTTCACCAGGTTCTGGAATTATTTGTTCACATTGCCTTCTGCAAACTTCATCCAAATAATCCACTTCTTTTAGAATACCACACTGAATGCCTGCCTCCTGAAGCTGTTCATTAGTTAATTTCCAACCTATAATGTATTTGTAACTTGATAATTACAACTATTTCAAAAGGAAATATTTTTATAATACCAAATATCACTGTATTATTCTTTGCTTATGTGTGATACAAACTGTTTCTGACTTCTGCAACAACTTACCACATTCCTCTAACCCATATTCTTCAGGGAATTCATAAACATGATTAGGTACACCATCAGGTAAATATGTGTTTTTCTGGTGTCGAATACGATGTGTATTCCATACAGTGTCCTTGAACATATTGAGTTCCTTTTGCAGCAGCGGAACAAACAGATATCCAAGAAGTGACCTGTATATGATAAATAATGGTAATGAGCATTTCTGTCCGATTATTTTAAATATAATTATTCATTCATTTTAAACTCCACAGTGTAAAAAATACAATCAAATTAATTCATTAAATAATCTGCAAATATGTACATTGCATCATTACAGAAAAGATCCACATCCCTCTAAAAGAGAATGAAAGTGCCCCCCCCCCCCCCCCTCCTAGGATAGCAAAGTCCAGCAGTTAATAAAGTAATACTGTTTCCCAGTGTCTATGCAGTGACTAATTCATTTGCTCATTGACTAATTGTTGCTGTTACCCCTAATATCACCACTTGCATTAAATAACACTAGTTTTGTCAATGGTTTTAAGGAAAAGCAGAAATTTCCTCTGGGGGAGGTGTGGATATTTTCCCATTTTGGATCTGAGTACAATCAATACCTGTCCAAATCATCATGAGGATCATAGAAGCCTTGATCAAGCAAATATTTGAGGTGGTCCTTGTAGAATTTCTCAAGACGTTCATGTAATTCACGCCACCATCGTTCAATCTAAATCATTTTAGAATACAAAGAAGTAGACACGTGTAAGATAGTGTAAAAACATATGCAGATTGCAACTATATCAGTCTAGTGATTCTAGTATACTATCATCCTTATAGATTATCACAGATGCTGTAGAGCAGAAAATTATAAATACCTGATTAGCTGTAGATGGTCCATAAATAACTGTATCCAAGGGGTCAATGCCATCTCCTTGGTGTCTTCGTAGAAAAGCATGTAATGTTGCAAGCTTTCCTGTTTCAGTTCCCTTGTCAATGCGAATCTTGGATGATATAGTTTTAGTTTCATAAAGGTGGTCAAAGTACCATCTGCCAATCAACTTTGGGTCTGAGTGGCTTGTCCATATCTTCAACCAGAGCAGCTTACGGCTAGCTGTATCAATGCAGCCATAAATAGCAAGAGGGAAAGTATCTCTCTGATACCCCATCAGCTTGGCATGTCCGTCAAGGGAATGAACAAAGTTGGGGCCTTTTGTTGTGAAATGTCCCTTAACACGTTTATTTTTTCCAAGAGCTCTGCCTTCTAGACCATCTGGATCAAGATCATACATTACATTATGAACAAGGTGTCTTGGAACATTAAGGTGATGTACTTGACGGATTTTTTGATGCATTGGACGATATCCGAGCAGTTTCCCAGGCCCGTCCAATTCTTCTTGAACAGCTTCTCTGACTTTTTGGAGATACACATTTCGGTCTACGTATTGAATGCTAAAGTGGCGAAGACGTCTGTCAAGACTTCGGAGACTCCATTGATAATTGTGAGTAATTTCGTGAAACAAAACCTAAAATTTCTTCTCTCTTTAGATTCTCGCGTACATACTTGCGCAAATCATTTTCTAATTCTGTATCGATATCCCATCCTTTATACCTACTCATTTTGTCATCAATAATACTATGTCAATTTACATAATGTCAGCCGCCATATTGAATATAGCGTAAAAGCGCAAAAGACTAAGTATGAGTTAGCGCAAAGGATTGTGGTATGCTATTGGCAACGCTGGGCTGCTAACGATAAAAATTTATTTATTTATTTTTTTAAAATTTTATTTTTGTTTTATTTTTGTTTTGTTTTTAGAAATAAAATATTTTCTAATTGCAAAAAAAGTAGTAAATAACAAATATAAATAATAAAAAAATAAAATATGTTGTTATATCCATTTTATTGTGTTGGCAGTCATGGGGCACCATAAACGAGTGCAAATATCAAATATTATAGGAAAATGGAATATGAGCTACATGTAAACACAACTACCACAGCCACGTGCTGGAGTCGAACCAGCATGTCATAGGCAGCCATTCGTGGCTATTCAATAAAAAACGCGTCATGAATTATTCGTACTTAACAAGCACCTGTCTTAATCGAAATTTGCGAAGATCCGGCATTGCTGGTAGGCTGGGATGGTTTTGAGCGCTTTACAGCCAGTTCCATATGGTCGTGGCTAGATGGGATACTCGCAGTTGAGGCGACCGTGAGGTACTGGGTCCGAGTCATCTTCGGAACAATCATCGGATCTTCAACGAATTAGACCATGGGCTGACTGTCCAAAAGTCCTTCCGAAATAGTCACGGTATGCACACATCGGGGAACCAAATGATTTTTTCACCATAAGTGGGTAATGTAGTGCTGATTATATTTTTAATGTGTGTCAAGTCAGAAACTTGCACATTTTGTCATAAATTCATTAAACATGTAGCCGGTTTCACGATGGCCGGCAGCCATCTTGGATGTAGGGGATTTGATCCTTTGAGAAGTTCTGTGGAGTTGTTTCGTTGAGATATAACTTTCTTCAGGTATTTATGAATGATAAAAGGATAAACATAAGATATATAATGATAAAGCGTCAAAGTTTTGTAGTTTTACTTGGACAGTAGGAACCGATAGATGAAAATTGAGGTTCAGGATACTGCAAATGAGATATAAACCGGAAGTAAACTTTCAAGGTAAAATATTTTGCTTTTTTTGTACAGTTTGTGACTGATATTATTTGTTGATTATCTACTACGTAACAATTGAGTTCGAAGCTCTTTATATTGCAAAATTCAGTTGCACAGTGGAGAAATTTGTTATCCATGCTGGAAGTGTTTACCACAAAAGATGGCTGCTATTTGTTAGTGGTTTTGCTTGCTCAAACATTAAATAAAACAATAAATGTTGATATTATTGTAACCTGTACACTTTCAGTAAAGACCAATGGTTTTCTTGTAATGAAAATTCCAGCAAAATATATCAAAAGTACAATAAATATAAAATTTGTAAAGTGCTGCAGGCAATATTCACTGTATAAAATAAGATTGTGAACAACTTGAACAAAAAGGTTTTGAACCCCTTTATTACAAAAAGAATATCCCTCTCACAAAACTTTTAAAACTGCAGTCCCTTTGGCCCTTGCCCTCCTGATGCACAAAAAAGGAAATTATAACATATAGCTATGTTGAACCATGGCTGAACAATTATGAACATTTATAAAATAGGTTGTGTCTTTCACACACTGTGATTGGTCAGTTTCTGTGTTTATACCAGGCTATGCAAACACGATTGTGATGTCAGGCACATTTCTTAGTCTCATTTCATAAAAAAATAGACAATGGATGCCTGTGTTTACATGTACAGTATTACAGTCTGATGCAATCACTCGAGCAAGTTTTGGAGAATTCGAGAGTACTTATGTAAACTCTCACCTACAGCTTGGGTTCATATAAAGTTTTGAATACTCCCAACTCACTCTCGTGTTTGCTTCAGGCTATTTTCTATTTCTTAATTAATTTATTGGTACTGCTAAAGCACTAAGAGCTACTGTATTATTTTGGTAAATACAGTAAATTACCGAGTTGAAACAACAAAACAAAATTATGAGTTATTTTCAGTATATTTTTGCATGAAAGGTTTGTTAGCTCATTGATTTTTCAGCTGTACAAGTAATAATCTAAACATATAATGAAATTTCATTGAAGGGTAGGTATATTTGGCATCATTAAAAATATCCCCATAAAATACATAAATAGATCATTTTCTTTAAGCCATTTTTTTTGGTTGGTCACTGCCTCTGCCTGTGAAAATTATTTAAAAACAATCAGCCTCTCTAGAGCATAAATACCGAATAGTTCCTAAAGACATTATTTTACAAATATTTACATACTACACACCATTTTTTTTATTATTTACAGCACATGTACAAATGTATCTTAATAACCAAAATAATCTTCATTGATGTTTTCACCATCTTCAACTTCAACAGTGGGTTCTTCTTTATTGTTTCTGCATCCCTGGCACTTACACAATGCTGTGCAAGGCAAATTGTCCTTAACACACTTACAGTACATGCACTTGTCCGGCTTCCTGTATGACAAGAAATAAACACAAAACATACAAACATAAATTTGATGTCATCTGGGCACTTCACTATTATAGTTAGAGAGAACAGAGAATCAACCTAAGACTCATGTACATTAATCCTATGATACATATGGGCAAGAGTATTTGGTGAAATAGAAGTATGCATGCAAGAACAATGAAATATTGATTTTTTTTGTAGCTAAATGTATGGCACATGCTAACCCTTGCCATTAAACAATTTTATACCAATATAGATCTACACAAGTTCTAATGAAAAATAATAATAATAAAGTAATTTATATCAAGCAAGGACAACCTGGTCTTTGGACATTGTCCTAGTACCTCAGTATGAGAAATAAAATAGCCATTTCTAAATAAAATAATCTGGCTAAATGGTAGACTGGGTTGGTATGTATATATATATATATATATATATATATGACAAATTAATCAAACGAAAATGAGAATCAAACAACAACAAATAAACATGTTCTCCTAGTTTAACGAAAATGTATAATATATTACAGCGCAACAAAACTTTCATCGACATTTGTCAATATTGGAATCGGTTCATGGTTTATAGAGTAAATGCAAGAATGTTGCCGGTCGATTTCTGACCATTTCTATGGTCTCAAGCATACAAGTCTCTCAAACAACACAATTATATTATGCTAAATAGAAAAACAAATTTCTGTATTACTGTAAGATTCCCATGGGACATTTATTTCTATACACGATAACAACTTGAATATTTTAATAAACACATTCAATTCAATACAATCATTGATCTGTTGTTGAATACAATAATTCTTAGTTTATCCATAAGTAGATGACCCCCCCCCCCATATAGGTAAACAAAGGGATGCTAATATTCAGCGTGATTCACGCATGACTCACGCACCGTGACTCACGCATGACGAACGCCTGTGACATGTTTGGATAAGACTGGAATATAGTTAGTGCGCATGAAGTTATATAAATTGAATAATATGGAGACTTTGAATATTATATTAACCTAAATGATCAAACAGTCTTATACACGTTTTGTGGCAATAAGTGTTAACAATTTTAGAGAGTTATCGTTTACTTTGGCCTGTCTGTAGAGGAACGAAACAGAAATGGATAGAGACACTTTATATTTTTTATCTTAAACCTGGTTTGTAGGAATTTAGCGGGTTTTTGGTTAAGTAATCTGAGTGTTATTTACGAAGAGATGAATGTTGACAGTTTTGGTTGAATTATCGCTTATCTAACCCTAGTGTATAGAGTATACGAATCCTTGGATGAAGAATCAATTCGAGAAGCCATAAAAGAAGAACGATCAATGATTTCATGAGAAAATATAAAAGGAATAACTCTTCAAGCTGGTTGCTA
Source organism: Corallium rubrum (assembly GCA_964035015.1). Taxonomy (NCBI): domain Eukaryota; kingdom Metazoa; phylum Cnidaria; class Anthozoa; order Scleralcyonacea; family Coralliidae; genus Corallium; species Corallium rubrum. The sequence continues at coordinate 37,555 of CAXIUP010000064.1, read as the reverse complement.
CGCTTTCTGTTACTAACTGTGATATTTGCATATTTATCCTGAGTGCACGTGCAGGAGACAAAAGAGAAACTCATTAGGGGCAATTAAGAGGATTAAGCGCTTAGGCAAGTCTAGGCGAGAAAGTCATTAGCGTGTATTTTGCATAAGACAGAATTCACAACAATCAGTTTAAAATATTTATTTAGGCTTTGGTTTAAACTTACACATATCAAAACAAATTACGGTTACATATAAAAAGTTTTAGTAAGGTCTGCTTCTTAGATTATATTTAGGCGTTTTTATTTTAAAAGTAGCATGATAATCTTTCTTGTCCTCTGACGATAATTGACTATAGTCTTAGTCTTAGGACTATATAGTCTTAGTCTTAGGACTATAGTCTTATTCTTAGAACTATATAGTCTTATTCTTAGAACTATATAGTCTTAGTCTTAGGACTATAGTCTTAGTCTTAGGACTATATAGTCTTAGTCTTAGGACTATAGTCTTAGTCTTAGTCTTAGTCTTACGACTATATAGTCTTAGTCTTAGGACTATAGTCCTAGTATTAGGACTATATAGTCTTAGTCTTATGACTATAGTCTTAGGACTATAGTCTTAGGACTATATAGTCTTAGTCTTAGGACTGTAGTCTTAGTCTTAGGACTATATAGTCTTAGTCTTAGGACTATATAGTCTTTGTCTTAGGACTATAGTTTTAGTTGAAAAAATTTGATAAAAAAGTAGACTCCAATTCTACTTGCTGAACACCCCTGGGGTAGCCCCAAATAACCCAGGGGTAACCCCCAAACACCCCTGGGGTAACCCCCAAACACCCTTAGGGTACCCCAATCACCCCTGGGGTAACCCCCAAACACCCCTGGGTACCCCAATCACCCCAGGGGTAACCCCCCAAACACCCCCGGGGTACCCCAATCACCCCAGGGGTAACCCCCAAACACCCCAGGATACCCCAATCACCCCAGGGGTGACCCCCAAACACCCCCGGGGTGCCCCAATCACCCCTGGGGTAACCCCCAAACACCCCTAGGGTACCCCAATCACCCCAGGGTAACCCCCAAACACCCCTGGGTACCCCAATCACCCCAGGGGTAACCCCCAAACACCCCAGGATACCCCAATCACCCCAGGGGTGACCCCCAAACACCCCCAGGGCACCCAATCACCCCAGGGGTAACCCCCATACACCCCTGGGGTACCCCAATTACCCCAGGGGTAACCCCCAAACACCCCTGAAGATGCTCCAAACTCCCCGTATCATGTAGTCATATAGTCATAGACATATAGTCATACATGACTATATGTCTGACTATATGACATACATGATAGGGGGAGTTTGGAGCATCTTCGGGGGTGTTTGGGGTTACCCCAGGGGTGAATGGGGTACCCCAGGGGTGTTTGGGGGTTACCCCTGGGTGATTGGGGTACCCCGGGGGTGTATGGGGGTTACCCCTGGGGTGATTGGGGTATCCCAGGGGTGTTTGGGGGTTACCCCTGGGGTGATTAGGGTACCCCGAGGGTGTTTGGGGGTTACCCCTGGGGTGATTGGGGTATCCCGGGGGTGTTTGGGGTTACCCCTGGGGTGATTGGGGGTACCCGGGGGTGTTTGGAGGTTACCCCTGGGGTGATTGGGGGGTACCCCATGGGGGTTTTGGGGGTTACCCACTAAAACTATAGTCCTAAGACTAAGACTATATAGTCCTAAGACTAAGACTATATAGTCCTAAGCCTAAGACTATATAGTCCTAAGTCTATAGTCCTAAGTCTATAGTCATAAGCCTAAGACTATATAGTCCTAATACTAGGTCTATAGTCCTAAGAGTAAGACTATATAGTCGTAAGACTAAGACTATAGTCCTGAGACTAAGACTATATAGTCCTAAGACTAAGACTATATAGTTCTAAGACTAAGACTATAGTCCTAAGATTAAGACTATATAGTCCTAAGACTAAGACTATAGTCAATTATCGTCAGAGGACAAGAAAGATTATCATGCTACTTTTAAAATAAAAACGCCTAAATATAATCTAAGAAGCAGACCTTACTAAACTTTTTATATGTAACCGTAATTTGTTTTGATATGTGTAAGTTTAAACCAAAGCCTAAATGAATATTTTAAACTGATTGTTGTGAATTCTGTGTTATGCAAAATACACGCTAATTGACTTTCTCGCCTAGACTTGCCTAAGCGCTTAATCTTCTTAATTGCCCCTAATGAGTTTCTCTTTTGTCTCCTGCACGTGCACTCAGGATAAATATGCAAATATCACAGTTAGTAACAGAAAGCGTAGCAACCAGCTTGAAGAGTTATTCCTTTTATATTTTCTCATGAAATCATTGATCGTTCTTCTTTTATGGCTTCTCGAATTGATTCTTCGTCCAAGGATTCGTATACTCTATACACAAGGGTTAGATAAGCGATAATTCAACCAAAACTGTCAACATTCATCTCTTCGTAAGTAACACTCAGATTACTTAACCAAAAACCCGCTAAATTCCTACAAACCAGGTTTAAGATAAAAAATATAAAGTGTCTCTATCCATTTCTGTTTCGTTCCTCTACAGACAAGGCCAAAGTAAACGATAACTCTCTAAAATTGTTAACACTTATTGCCACAAAACGTGTATAAGACTGTTTGATCATTTAGGTTAATATAATATTCAAAGTCTCCATATTATTCAATTTATATAACTTCATGCGCACTAACTATATTCCAGTCTTGTCCAAACATGTCACAGGCGTTCGTCATGCGTGAGTCACGGTGCGTGAGTCATGCGTGAGTCACGCTGAATATTAATGAGGCGGCATCCCTTTGTTTACCTATATGGGGGGGGGGGGTCATCTACTTCCATACCTGCTTTGGTTAGCTCGTTTCTTTTAGTTTGTTGGTCTCCTTCCCGTTTATGCATCTGTATATTACAGAATCTGGTGTAACATTGCCGATGGAACTTGCCTCTCCTCAGAACTCGATGTTTGCGAATAAATCGCACGTGGAGTCCAAGATCAACTTCATATTCGACTCCGATTCCCGAGCTCTTTCGCCCTCTATACACGAAAATCTTTTCCATTTTGCCGTAAAATAAAATAAACTTACACCACGACAAATATGTAAATGAACTCAATTTACCTTTTGCATTATTTACGACGTGCATAACACAGAAGTTCTTGGCTGACTGGCCTGTATCGTCAGCCGCCACTGTTTACTGAAGGACTGAAAGTGATCTTCTACAAGGCCGCGTGATTGGCTCGTGATTTAGTAACAACGATGCTCATTGGCTACTTATTAATAACATCGTTTCGGTTTCAGTTTACAATTGACAAATTTAGTCGAGAAGGTTCGTCGAATTTCCTACTTAATGTGCAAGTTTCCATATTTTTCATTTGTTATATGTGTACTACATGTTTGTGAAAAAATTTTTTGGTTCCGCGATGTGCGCATCAAACAATCACATTTCTTGAGGTCGGCCCATGGTCTAAATGTTCGGGGTGCGATCGAAATTCAATGCAGTGAACTCAGGGTAAACCCAAACTCGTAAAAAACAAACAAGCAATTTTAAAGTTTTGGCCTCTTTTTCAAAATATTTCGAAAATTTTCCCTCTGAATTACCAAATTTCCATGAGAACTACGCCGTGCTACAACTAGAGTAGAGTATAGTGCCCCAGTGGTCATACGCTGCTTAAATGATAATATACTAGCTGGCGGGATGGGTTTTTTATCTTAATATTGTTGAACTACAAGCAAAGCAGTCTAGTTATTTCCACCACTGGCTGCAGCCCGACGATTTGCATCAATACGAACTAATCAAAAACGGCAACGCGACTACATAGGTGCAAAGTGGATGTCTTGTTTGAATTGCTCGAACGTTGAGACTGTCTGGAGCGAACCAATCGTGACTGGGTACTAAATTAATCGGCTCGTTATCATAAATTGCGGATGCCAAATCTAGTTTGCAACGAAATCTATACGAATTAAAGTGAGATTTTGCTTTTTAACGCCATGCGCTTTGCTTTTTGGTGGGTGCATCTGGCATTGGAGGTGTTTAAATTTGTTTTTTTCAACATTTGAACACCGAGATAATCTCGCGGGTATTCGCGCCAAATTTAAAAACATCCGAGCAAGGATGGATTCTAATAACCCTGTTGGCGCTCAATGGCAATCTTCCTGTGAAGGGTTTGTTAGAACGCCAGAAGCGGTCAACGAAGTCATTGCAAACTATGAAGAGGAAACGAAAACTCGATTTGTTGTGACCAAGAAAGATAAGTTCTTTGAAAGCAAATGTGATGGTAAGTTGAACCAGGGAATGACAATGTATATACTATACTATACCATACTATACCATACCATACCATACCATACCATACCATACCATACCATACCATACCATACCATACCATACCATACCATACTATACTATACTATACTATACTATACTATACTATACTATACTATATATTATATTTGCCAACTATTTCAGCAATATACTCTATTTTCAAATCAAGAAGATTTTGTATCAGATATACAACCTCCTCCATGATCATGATTTCTTAATATAATTCATGAGTATTATAATGAGACATAACATGAGTATTTTAATATAATTCAATTCAATTCAGTTCAATTCAGTTCAATTCAGTTCAATTCAATTCAATTCAATTCAATTCAATTCAATTCAGCTCAGCTCAGCTCAGCTCAGCTCAGCTCAGCTCAGCTCAGCTCAGCTCAGCTCAGCTCAGCTCAGCTCAGCTCAGCTCAGCTCAGCTCAGCTCAGCTCAGCTCAGCTCAGCTCAGCTCAGCTCAGCTCAGCTCAGCTCAGCTCAGCTCAACTCAACTCAACTCAACTCAATTTAAATTTAATTTAATTTAAATTAAATTAAATTAAATTAAATTAAATTAAATTAAATTAAATTAAATTAAATAAATTTAAATTTAAATTTAAATTTAAATTTAAATTTAAATTTAAATTTAAATTAATTTAATTAAAGTAAACAACTAAATATCATTTCAAATACAGAAGAAGACATAATTATAAGGTGAAACATTATTGAATCATAATAACACATATAAAAAATATTAACAGATTTTCCCAATTTCTTTAAAGACCTGAAAAGTTACAAAACTGGCAGAATATATTTTGAAAATGCAAAAAAGATCATGAATAAAGGGGCAAACATAGGATTTGATGGCATTCCATTCATCCATATTGGTGAGAAAGTTCTTAGCTGCCACCAAGGAAAAGATAAACACAAAAAAGAAAAAGAAAAATATGCAAAGGAAAGAAAAGATGAACAGGTAATTTTTAATTAATAATTGCAAAGAAATGTGCATACTCCATATTTTAAAGGTATTTATTATTGCTGAGCTGAGTAATTAGTAATTTTTGTTTCACCTAAATACAATTAATGCAAGAGTCATACTATACTGGCTATACTTTATAGCTAAAATGCACTTCATAAGAAAACAATATATACATGTATATATATATATATATATATATATATATATATATATATATATATATTTCAAATATACATTCATACTCTAGGAGCAATGTGTTGCATCTTTGGTGTTCTAATGTGCAGTTTTAAATACCCCTGGGCCTACTTCATAACTCATCGCTGTAATTAAAATTAATGATAAATATATCCTTTTGAACAGTTCATAAATCATACCTCCTTTTTATTCATATATTTTATTTTATTTTTATAAATTTTATTTATAGCATTTACCCATTAATATCACCTCAATAACAGGTTGAATATATATAAACTTTTGAGATCATTTCTGTTATTTTTATTTTACCTTTATGGTAGGTGCAAGATCATTGCTTTAAGCGAAGGAAAAAAAAAAATGAATGGATTGTACATAATTTATATCAAAGCAGTTATGTACTGAACATTTGTTGTTAAATATACATTTGTGCTATGGGCATCTAAGGGAGTGGGAACATGACAGTATATTTGGAGAAGGAATTTAGTATATCAATTGGTACCCCCCCCCCCCCCCCACTCTTCATTTTGCCTGAATATATATACTGTATATATATATATATATAATAAAAGTAGTGTGCTGCGTAGGCAGTGTTGAAACAACAATCGAAATATGGTATAGTAGGTTAATACTGCCGAAACAGAGAACGTAAGTGGTCTAACGTTTCGAGCGAAGGCCCTTCATCAGAGAGAAACATAAAGAGTAAAACAAATGAGCTTGTATACGCGAGATAATCACGTGATAAAAATTAGCCAATCAGATAAAGGTAACCAAGACAAACTAATAATGAGATTCAAAAGAATAAGCCAATCAGAGCAAAGTAACAATAACAAATAAATAATGAGATGCGAAAGCCATTTGCTATTCTCACCATCGATAAGTAAAAAAAGGAGAGTAAAAAATAGAGAGTAAAGAATGGAGAAGTAAAGTGAAAACACTGTTTATGTCTGCCCTTGCTAATACAAAAACAGCATCTTCAGAAGTGTTAAATAAAAGAAAAACGATCGTTGAGTCCATGAGGATGAATGGTTCCAATGTTGAAATTGAGACGCTTTTCCTGTCGTTTGCGGCTATGATTACCACCGGAAATGGGTGAGATAGTAATCACAGCCGCAAACGACAGGAAAAGCGTCTCATTTTCAAAATTGGAACCATTTTCTCGCTCGAAACGTTAGACCACTTACGTTCTCTGTTTCGGCAGTATTAACCTACTATACCATATTTCGATTATATATATGTATATGTATGTGTATGTGTATGTGTATGTGTATGTGTATGTGTATGTGTATTCACGAGCCGCACATTGTGGGGACCTCGGCGAGTTACATACCTACACTGTGGGGACTCGGAACATTGTGGGGACCTGACTCAAGTCCCCACAATGTTTTCATGTATTTTCGGTTAGCAAATACAGTTTCTACGCTCAAATGAACTTTATTTCATTGAAATAACGTTACCACAACGTTTCATTTCATTGATTGTTAAAAAACTAAAGCTACTTAGCTAAAATATCCTGTAGTATGAAGTCCCCACAATTACGGTTTGTGAGTTGCGTGTGTAAATTGTGTAAAAAATGTAGCACGCTTTGTGGGGACCTGTACAAGAACTTTTTCATTGTGGGGACTTCACTTATCCTCTTCTTCTAACTCGGGTTTTCTATTCTTGTACAGAGTTTACTAAAGCAAAACAAAAGAAAACGCAACAAAATTAGTCTTAAAAATAATTCCGAAATAGCTTTTGTAAAGGACTTCACAAGTTCTTTATGGAAAGGTTGTGTTCGAAATGTTTAGTTATAAATAAAAAATAATTTTCATCAGACTGACTGACCAATTGACTGACGCGCAACCCACCGACTAATGGTTGACTGATGACCAGCCAATCGAGTAATGGATCAACCAACTAAGCAATAGAAGCAATAGACTGACTGACCATCTTTTTTATTTTGAAACTATGAACATGCTAAATAAAGCTGACTTTAAAGCACACATTCTAAAATAGTGGGACTGGTGTCCCAAAAATATTTACAAAGAAAGATAACTTTACAGAATATATCAGTACATAGCGCATTATGGGGACCCCAATGAGTTACCCACCAACACTGTGGGGACTTGAGTCCCCACAACTACGATATATGAGTCGAGTGTATGAAATGCAACTTTATCTCTTGGCAACTTGTGTAACAAAAGGGAAACGGCAGCCGTGTAGCCGGGTAGCCAGGCAAATGGCAGTCATACATTGTACTGTGGCAGTCGGCCAGGCGGTCATTCAGTCATCAAGAGAACCAGTGTATTTGTTATACCCAGGGTGGAATAGTACTCATAAAATTTAAATGTGCACTTCATGTGACATGTACATTGTTTTAGCAAGATAGATTTCAGTCAGTCAGTCTGCACGTCACGCTTTCAGTCAGTCCGTCTGGGAGCCAGGCAAGCAGTTGGGCACACGCGGGTCGGCTGTTATAAGCAGTTGGGCAACGGGGCAAATTCGCAGACGAGTAGCTAGGCAAGCTGCTGTATGGGCAGCCAAATATTTGGGCAGCCTAGCAGTTTTTCTCTTTAGGATATCGATTGAAGCTGCGTACAGGCAGGCAGGTGTGCGAGCAGGCACGTCTTTTGGTAATTTTTTGACCAGATGATTCAGATCTTCAACTGAGAGCTGTAGCAATTCCTTATCGTTTACGTAGCCGAAATCCGTGCCTTCCCCGCTCAAGCCTGGAGACGGTACGGCGGAGGACGGTATGGCGGAGGACGGTACGGCGGAGTCAGTCAGTCAGTCCGTCCGTCCGTCCGTCCGTCCGTCCGTCCGTCCGTCCGTCCGTCCGTCCGTCCGTCCGTCCGTCCGTCAGTCAGTCAGTCAGTCAGTCAGTCAGTCAGTCAGTCAGTCAGTCAGTCAGTCAGTCAGTCAGTCAGTCAGTCAGTCAGTCAGTCAGTCAATTTGTGCTTCTTGTGGCATGTAAATTGTCTCAAAATAAAAAGTTGACTTGTACGTCACCCTTTCAGTCAGTCATTCAGTCTGTACGTCACGCTTTGAGTCAGCCAATCTGCAGCCTAGCTATCTGGTAGTATAGCAAGCTGCCTGCAGACAGCTGCGCAAGCGGCCAGACAGGTGGAAAAACAGGCAGGCAGCCTAGCATTTTGGTTGCCTGGCGGGTCGACACGTTGCGCTATCCCCACTTGCTCAACAGGTCTTGAGTACATATTGGATACTTTTCTCTGCTGGAACGCAAATTTTCTATAGATATTTGAATAAATCCTAAAACTCCCGCCAACGTAAACCAGTTATTCATTGAACTTGTTGGATTTAGGAGTTTTGCGAGTTCTTCGAGGCTGGCTTTATAGCAACCTGGGGGTGTGGCAAGCTGCGAGACTGCCAGACAAACCACCGGCCTGCTACAGAGCAGTAAAGTAGGCAGTCAGACAGTAGAGTTCGGTTCCCTCTTTGAGAATGTATTTTTAAATGTGAGTGCTTTTTATCGGTCCTGTAACCGCTGGTTCGCCAGACTCTGTCGTCTCTGAATGAAGAATGGACCGTGGAAGTTACAAGTCATTGAGTTTATACATCAGTTTTCTTCTCACATATTGAGTCGTAGATATACTGGGCGACGTGTTGACGTCCAATAGATAACAACGCATCATACAGTAGGTCGACAGTGGATATATTCGCCGTCTTCCTGTAGTCCAACATATTTTCTGCCGATTTATCACGATCGCCCTTATAATTAACAATTTGGGAAGTTGTAAAATCAAGTACCACTGCCTGATTGCTTTCCAATTCCGTAGACCATTTGGGTTTAAGTATTCGTGTAGCTTAAATTGAAATGAAGTAGACTGGTCTCTGAGTAGTAGTCCTGTCCAGATACAAACAGAATGAATTAACCAACAAATAATGAAATATGAAAACTTTTCAGATACCTCTCCTGAATATGGAGAGGTATCGCCTCTTGTAACTCTAATCCACGATTTATCTTGCGTAGGTAGTCGTGGATCCACCTAGTTCTTGTCTTTATTTCAAAAACACGTGTGTCTTCGGATCCTACATGGACTTCTCGTTTTCTTTTCTTCGAGACCTTGCCACTTTCATGATTGTAACGACGTTTTATCATTTACATGACTCCATTTTTCCTGGTACACAAATAATTTAAATGGGACGATAGTTCTCTCTCTGCTTCATCATCATCCTTATATATTGCTGAAACATGAGCGTTTTTCCATTTGTTTGGGCGCTAATTTGAAATATGGGTGTAATCGATGGCACAATTGATCAACGCTTTAATTTGTGAATTAATATATGTGCTGTGTTCAAATATTCCGTAAAGTTATCTTACTACAAAGACAGCAATTCAATTAACCACTTACTTTTGGGATACCACCTTCCCTATTTGAGAATGTATTTTTAAATGTGAGTGCTTGTTATCCATCCCGTAACCGCTGCTTCGCCAGGCTCTGTCGTCTCCTTGTCGGATGAGTTTGTTAATCACCAGCACACTCTGGCCAGTACTGGATCTCTTCTTGTTTTTGCCTTGATTTTGCCTGCGTCCACTGGAGTGGATTCCAAGACTTACATCACAAACACATTTTCGCCAGGTTCTGGAGTGCTGCTTGGTGTATCAGGAAGTGGTAGACGACTTAGAGCATCTGCATTTGCGCGTGCCTTTCCTTCTTTGTGCCCAATTGAATATTCATAAGCAGCTAGAATCAAAGCCCATCGCAGTACTTTTCCAGATGCCATCTGTGGTGTCGGCATGTGCTCGTTGAATAAGCCAATTAGTGGTTTGTGATCAGCGTTTGTGGTGAAGTGCCCCCATATACATACTGATGAAACTTCTTCACTCCAATCTAGTTGGGCATAGTTTCTTTCTGGAGCTGTTAGTGTGCGTGATGTATATGCTATTGGTCGCTCGCTTCCATCTTCCAATTTATGAGGCAACACTGCTCCCACTCCATAAGGTGATGCATCACAAGCCAAAATTAATTCTTTCTTGCTATCATAGTGTACTAGTAACTCTGCTGATTTCAAAAGTTCTTTTGATTTTCGAAATGCTTCTTGCTGTTTGCTTCCCCATTTCCAATGTGCTCCCTTCCCGCAGCAACTCGTGTAAAGGTGCTACGATAGTTGCCAAGTTAGGTAAGTAATTTTAGTAATAGTTTATCACACCTAAAAATGACTTTAATTCTGTTGCATTTCTTGGACTTGGAGCGTCTGTAATAGCTCGAACTTCCACTGGTTGAATTCCGTGGCTGTCGACTCGTTGTCCCAGATAAATCACATCTGAAGGCATGAACACACATTTCTTCTTGTTCAGCCTCGCTCCTGCACTTGACATCCGCTTCAACACTTCTTCAAGGTTGGTAATATGCTCTTCATGATTTGCATTTACCTCAGTCTTCCCAGGCTGAACCACGAATCCATACTAGCCAGTATAGTGACCCCACTGGCTGGTACTAGCTCGACTTGTAATACTTGTACTTTCACAACTTGGACCTGACATTTTCAGGATTGATTGAAAACCACGTGCAAGAAGAGAACATCGATGCGTGGACGTCCACTCGAACAATGACATATGGGATCCCTTGTAGGAGGTTTCCCATTGTTCTTTGGAAAATACCTGGAGTGGACGATATTCCATAGAGTCGGTTATATTGAAACAGACCTCGGTGGGTGTTGATCGTCGTATATTTCTTCGAGTCATCATCCCCAATTTGGTGAACTTTTCTCCTCATAATGTTGTAAACAAATCTTCTGCCTCTGTGTTCTCCACATTCATTGCGGCGTTGTAATTCATGGTGTTTGATATGATATGATATGATATGATATGATATATGATATGATATGATATATGATATGATATGATATGATATGATATGATATGATATGATATGATATGATATGCGTGATAAGACTTTATTTAATGAGGGTAACATGAAACAGTTACAAAACTGTAAAAAGTATTACAAAAAAGTACGTAAAAAGTTAATATTACATTAAATATGTATATTAGAAATATATTTTATCTTCAGATCCTTGCATTTCGCGTTTCCTTTTGCTTGAGACAATTCCGCTCTCGTGATTGTACTGGTGTCTCCTAGGTATTCGTGAAGCTTAAATTGGAATGAATCCGCCTCTTAGTAGTAGTCCTGGGTAAACACAAACAGAATTAATTAACCAACAAAATACAAGAAAGTGACTAAAGTTAATTATCAGTAGTCGAACATGGATCATCTGTGCATTCACAGGTGTAAAAGTCGAGATTGGATGGACCACAGCTAATCAAGTCCCGGTCTCCGAGTTCTTTCTCTTGACATGAACGATCTTTGACAAAGTAAAATTCTAAAAATTATATGCGCATGAAGAGGCGCGCAAAATAGCTGTGCAAGGGTACGTTTCATATACGGCTGAATTCGACCATAGGGCCATATTATGAATTGTATGAATAAACACCGCAAGTATGTTCAATGCTCACTGCTCCCGCCAACATCTTAAAATGAAGTCCTTTGTTTGATGAGGCACGTAGGCATTCCTGTGCAAGCTGGTTTACAGGAAGGAAGCCAGACAAGCAGGCGGACAGACAAGCAGGTGGGCAGTCTAGCAATTTGTTTGTTAAGGGTACCAAGCTGCTTGCAGATGGGTGCCTGCAGGCTTGCGTGACGCGGGCAGGTGAGCTGACTGGCAGGTGTGTAGGAAGACAACCGGTCAAGAAAGCAGATGGGCAGACAAGCTGGCGGGCATGGCCTAGCAATTATTTTGTTTGGAATGGCAAGCTGCCTTGAGGTGGGCAGGCAGATGGTAAGCTGGCAGGTAGGCAGGCAGGCATGCAGGTGGGTAGGTCAGCAGATGGGTACGCAGGAAAGGGCAAGTGTGCAGATGGGCAGGTTTGTAGGCAGGCAACAGGGGAAGCGATCAGGCGTACAGAAAAGCAGACAGGCAGCCTAGCAACGTGTTTGTTTAAGGTAGCACGCTGCCTGGAGACAGGTGCCTGCAAGCAGGAGAGCAGGTGCGCAGGCAGGCAGAAGGGCACACAGGAAAGAGCAAGTGTGCAGACGGGCAGGTTTGTAGGCAGGCAACAGGGGAAGCGATCAGGTGTACAGGCAGGCAGCCTAGCAATTTGTTTGCTTAGACAGGTGCCCACAGGCACTCGCGATGCAGGCAAATGGGATGATGGGCGAGCAAGCAGGTGGACAGACAAGATGGCTGACATTCCATAACAGTTTGTTTAGGACAGCAAGCTGCCTGCAGGTGGTCAAACGGGCAGGCATAAGGGCATAAGGGCACGCTGGGATGGGCAAGTGTGCAGATGGGCATGTGTGCAAACGGGCAGGTTTGTAGGCAGGCCGCAGGGCAAGTGGACAGGTGGGTAACCTAGCAATTTGTCTGTTTAGTGTCGCAAGCGCACATATGGGCAGATGGGCAGGTTTGTAGGCAGGCAGCTGAGCAAGCAAGCAAGCAGATGGACATAGCCTGGCAATATATTAGCCTGCTATTTGCAGGTGAACAGGCAGTTGGGAACGCGAGTGCACGACCATGTGGAAATTTCGGTAAGTAGGCAGGTAGACAGGCAGGCAGTTAAGCACTTGGACAACAAGGCAGATTTAGAGACCAGTAGCTCTGCAGGCTGGCCGTTGCGCAGCCAAACATTTCGGAACGCTGGCGGGCATGCAGCTGACGACTGTCAGTTTGACAAACCAAAAGACTAGTATTAAACAACCTGGGGGTGTGGCAGGACAGTGGATTGACTGGCTCTGCCACAGGGCAGTTGAGTAACTAGGCTTCCAAGTAGTCTGGTAGTCAGACACTGTAGTTTACGTACTGGTAGTCAGCTTGTCACTCAGTTGGTCAGCTGTCAGTCATGAAAGCACGGAAAACAAGTGTAGTTATCGCATACATGTCTCCACCAGAGAAAGTCTCATTTATCACACTTTTAATACACAAAACGCATACATCGTAGTTGTGGGGACTTAGAAGTCCTCACAATGTCGGTGTGTAACCCGTGCAGGTCCCCATAATGTACTGTGTAAAAATATTGTGTAAAGAAATCTTACTACCAAGACAACAAATAACTAATTATTTTTGGGATACCACCTTCTCTATTTGAGAATGTATTTTTAAAAGCGATCTTTCTGTGGCATGTAAATTGCTTGAAAATACAAAGTTGATTTTTAGTCTATCTGACAGTTGCGCAGCTTTCTGGGCAGGATGGCAGGCAGGCACACGGGCACACAGGCATGCGAGTGCAGGTGAGAAGGTTTGCAGGAAGGAAGCCAGGCAAGCAAGCAAGCAAGCGGACAGAGAAGCAGGCGGACAGCCTAGGAATTTGTTTGTTTAGGGTAAGAAGCTGCCTGGAGACAGGTGCCAGCAAGTAGCTGAGCTGGCATGCAGGCAGGTAGATGGGCGCGCAGGGACAGACAAGTGCCAATGGGCAGGTTTGTGAGCAGGCAGCACGGCAATCGAGCAGGCGTGTAGACAAGCAGGCAAGCAGCCTAGCAATTTGTTTGTTTACAATAGCAAGCTGCCTGCACATGGGCGCCCGCAGGCACTTGCAATGTGGGCAAACGGCTGATGCCATCTTGTCGGCCCACAGGCTTGCTGCCCTGCCATACGCTGCAGGTGGTCAGTCAGGCCAACCGGCAACTGCATAATTTGGCAGGCATGCAGGCAGATGGGCATGCAGGGATGGGCAAGTGTGCAGATGGGCAAGTGTGCAAACGGGTAGGTTTGTAGGCAGGCAACAGGGCAAGCGGACAGGTAGGCAACCTAGCAATTTGTCTGTTTAGAATGGCAAGGGGAACATGTGGCCAGACGGGCAGGTTTGTAGGCAGGCAGCTGATTAAGCAAGCAGATTGGCATAGCCTACCAATTTGTTAGCCAGCTATTTGCAGGTGAACAAGCATGGTTGGCATGCAGGCGCACCAGCATGCGGGAATTTCGGTAAGTAGGCAGAGGCAGCCAGGCAGCCAGTTAAGCACTTGGGCAACGAGGCAGATTTGCAGACCACTAGCTCTGCAGGCTGGCCGTTGGGAAGCCAAACATTTCGGAACACTGGGGGCATGCAGATGGCGACTGTCAGTTTTGCAAACCAAAAGACTAGTATTAAAGCAACCTGGGGGTGTGGCAGGCCAGTGGCTTGACTGGCAGTCCCGCAGCCTCCCACAGGGTAGTTAGGTAACCAGGCAACCAAGTAGTCTGGTGGTCAGACAGTGTAGTGTACGTACTGGTAGTCAGCTTCTCAGTCAGTTGGTCAGCCGTCAGTCATGAAAGCACGGAAAACAAGTCTAGTTATCGCATACATGTCTCCACCAGAGAAAGTCACATTTATCACACTTTTCATACACAAAACGCATACATCGTAGTTGTGGGGACTTAGAAGTCCTCACAATGTCGGTGTGTAACCCGTGCAGGTCCCCATAATGTGCTGTGTAAAAATATTGTGCAAAGAAATCTTACTACTAAGACAACAAATATCTAATTATTTTTGGGTTACCACCTTCTCTATTTGAGAATGTATTTTTAAAAAGCGACCTTTCTGTGGCATGTAAATTGTTTCAAAATACAAAGTTGATTTTTAGTCTGTCAGTCAGTTGGCAGCTTTCCGGGCAGGCAAGCATGCAGACGGGCACGTAGGCATGCGAGTGCAGGTGAGAAGGTTTGCAGGAAGGAAGCCAGGCAAGCAAGTGGACAGAGAAGCAGGTGGACAGCCTAGGAATTTGTTTGTTTAGGGTAGGAAACTGCCTGGTGACAGGTGGCCGCAAGCAGCTGAGCTGGCGTGCAGGCAGGTAGTTGGGTGTGCAGTGACAGGAAAGTGTCGATGGGCAGGTTTGTGAGCAGGCAGCATGGTAATCGAGCAGGCGTGTACACAAGCAGGCAGGCAGCCTAGCAATTTGTTTGTTTACAGTAGCAAGCTGCCGGGAGACGGGCGCCTGCAGGCACTTGCAATGTGTGGAAACGGCAGATGCCATCTTGTCGGCCCACAGGCTTGCTGGCCCTGCCATAGACTGCAGGTGGTCAGTCAGGACAACCGGCATGCAGGCAACTGGACAATTGGGCAGGCATGCAGGCAGACGGGCATGCAGGGATGGGCAAGTGTGCAGATGGGCAAGTGTGCAAACGGGTAGGTTTGTAGGCAGGCAACAGGGCAAGCGGACAGGTAGGCAACCTAGCAATTTGTCTGTTTAGAATGGCAAGGGGAACATGTGGCCAGACGGGCAGGTTTGTAGGCAGGCAGCTGATTAAGCAAGCAGATTGGCATAGCCTACCAATTTGTTAGCCAGCTATTTGCAGGTGAACACGCAGGTTGGCACGCAGGCGCACGAGTATGCGGGAATTTCAGTAAGTAGGCAGAGGCAGCCAGGCAGCCAGTTAAGCACTTGGACAACGAGGCAGATTTGCAGACCAGTAGCTCTGCAGGCTGGCCGTTGGGAAGCCAAACATTTCGGAACACTGGGGGCATGCAGATGACGACTGTCAGTTTTGCAAACCAAAAGACTAGTATTAAAGCAACCTGGGGGTGTGGCAGGCCAGTGGCTTGACTGGCAGTCTCGCAGCCTCCCACAGGGTAGTTAGGTAACCAGGCAACCAAGTAGTCTGGTGGTCAGACAGTGTAGTGTACGTACTGGTAGTCAGCTTCTCAGTCAGTTGGTCAGCCGTCAGTCATGAAAGCACGGAAAACAAGTCTAGTTATCGCATACATGTCTCCACCAGAGAAAGTCACATTTATCACACTTTTCATACACAAAACGCATACATCGTAGTTGTGGGGACTTAGAAGTCCTCACAATGTCGGTGTGTAACCCGTGCAGGTCCCCATAATGTGCTGTGTAAAAATATTGTGTAAAGAAATCTTACTACCAAGACAACAAATATCTAATTATTTTTGGGTTACCACCTTCTCTATTTGAGAATGTATTTTTAAAAAGCGACCTTTCTGTGGCATGTAAATTGTTTCAAAATACAAAGTTGATTTTTAGTCTGTCAGTCAGTTGGGCAGCTTTCTGGGCAGGCAAGCATGCAGACGGGCACGTAGGCATGCGAGTGCAGGTGAGAAGGTTTGCAGGAAGGAAGCCAGGCAAGCAAGTGGACAGAGAAGCAGGTGGACAGCCTAGGAATTTGTTTGTTTAGGGTAGGAAACTGCCTGGTGACAGGTGGCCGCAAGCAGCTGAGCTGGCGTGCAGGCAGGTAGTTGGGTGTGCAGTGACAGGCAAGTGCAGATGGGCAGGTTTGTGAGCAGGCAGCACGGCAATCGAGCAGGCAGGTAGCCAAGTAGGCAGGCAGCCTAGTACTTTGTTTGTTTACAGTGGCATGTTGCCTGGAGACGGGCGCCCGCAGGCACTCGCAATGCGGGCAAACGGCACATGGGCCAGCAAGCAGGTAGGCAGACAAGATGGCTGCCTATGCCCGCAGGTGGTCAGGCAGGCCAACGGGCATGCAGGCAAGATCATAAGTGGGCAGGCATGCAGAAAGACGGGCACGCTGAGATGGTCAAGTGTGCAGATGGGCAAGTGTGGAAACGGGCAGGTTTGTAGGCAGGCAGCAGGGCAAGCGGACAGGTGGGCAACCTAGCAATTTGTTTGTTTTTGGTAGCAAGCTGCTAGCAGATAGGCGCCAATGCCATGCGTGATGCCGCCATGTGGACAGACGCGTAGGTTTGTAGGCAGGCAGCTGAGCAAGCAAGCACGTGGTCAGATGAGCAGGAGGCATTCCCTAGAAATTTATTAGCCAGCTATTTGCAGGTGGGCAGGCACGCCCGCAGGCACATTGGCACGCGGGCAAACCAGCATGTGGGAATTTGGGTAAGTAGGCTGGTACACAGGCAGGCAGTTAAGCAGTTGGGCAACGAGGCAGATTTGCAGACCAGTAGCTATGCAGGCTGGCCTTTGCGCAGACAACATTTCGGAAGGCTGGCGTGCATGCAGCTGACAACTGTCAGTTTGGCAAACCAAAATACTGGCATTGTGGCAACCTGGGGGTTGTGACAAGCCAATAGTGCAGTCGGGTAACCAGGCAACCAAGTAGTCTTGTAATCAGACAGTGTAATATACGTACTGGTAGTCAGCTTGTCTGTCATGAAAGTATAGAAAACAAGTGTAGTTAGCGCATACATGTCCCCACCAGAGAAAGTCACATTTACCACGCTTCATACACAAAACGCATACATCGTAGTTGTGGGGACTTAGAAGTCCTCATAATGTCAATGTGTAGCCCGTGCAGGTCCCCATAATGTGCTGTGTAAAAATATTGTGTAAAGATATCTTACTACAAAGTTAAGACAACAATTAACTACTTATTTTTGGGGATACCACCTTCTCTATTTGAGGATGTATTCTAAATGTGCCCTTTCTGTGTGTGGCATGTGAATTATTTCTCAATACAAAGTTGATCTTCAGTCCGTCAGTCAGTTGGACGGCCTTGCGTGCAGGCACGCAGAGGGGAACGCAGGCATGCCTGTGCAAGCGAGCAGGTTTGCAGGATGGAAGCCAGGCAAGCAGGCGGACAGACAAGCAGGCGGGCAGTCTAGCAATTTGCTTGTTAAGAGTAGCGAGCTGCTTGCAAATGGGCGCCCGCAGGCTTGCGTGACGCAGGCAGATGAACAGACTGGCAGGTGTGTAGGAAGACAACTGGGCAAGAAAGCAGATGGGCAGACAAGCTGCCAAGCATGGCCTAACATTTTTTTTTGAATCGCAAGCTGCCTTCAGGTGGGCAGGCAGATGGGTAAGCTGGCAGGTAGGCAGGCATGCAGGTGGGCAGGCCAGCAGATGGGTACACAGGAAAGGGCAAGTGTGAAGGCGGGCAGGTTTGTAGGCAGGCAACAGGGGAAGCGATCAGGCGTACAGAAAAGCAGGCAGGCAGCCTAGCAATTTGTTTGTTTAGGGTAGCAAGCTGCTAGCAGATAGGCGCCACTGCCATGCGTGATGCCGGCACGTGGACAGACGGGCAGGTTTGTAGGCAGACAGCTGAGCAATCAAGCACGTGGTCAGATGAACAGGAGGCATTGCCTGGCAATTTATTAGCCAGTTATTTGCAGGTGGGCAGGCACGCCGGCAGGCACATTGGCACGCGGGCACACCAGCATGTGGGAACTTGGGTAAGTAGGCTGGTACACAGGCAGGCAGTTAAGCAGTTGGGCAACGAGGCAGATTTGCAGACCAGTAGCTATGCAGGCTGGCCGTTGGGCAGCCAACATTTCGGAAGGCTGGCGGGCATGCAGCTGACAACTGTCAGTTTGGCAAACCGAAAGACTGGCATTGTAGCAACATGGGGGTGTGACAGGCCATTAGGGCAGTCGGATAACCAGGCAACCAAGTAGTCTTGTAATCAGACAGTGTAATATGCGTACTGGTAGTCAGCTTGTCAGCCATGAAAGCATAGAAAACAAGTCTAGTTAGTGCATACAGGTCCCCACCAGAGAAAGTCACATTTACCACACTTTTCATACACACAACGCGTACATCGTAGTTGTGGGGTGTATAACCCGTGCAGGTCCCCATAATGTGCTGTGTAAAAATATTATGTAAAGATATCTTACTACCAAGACAACAAATATCTAATTATTTTTGGGATACCACGTTCTCCATTTGATAATGTATTTTTAAATGTGGCTTTCTGTGGCATGTGAATTGTTTCAAAATACAAAGTTGATTTTCAGTCTGTCAGTCAGTTGGGCGGCCTTGTGGGCAGGCAGGCAGCCAGGCAGACGGGCATGCAGGCATAGGCAGGAAGGTTTGCAGGAAGGAAGCCAGGCAAGCAAGCAGGCAGACAGCCTACCAATTTGTTTGTTTAGGGTAGCAAGCTATCTCTAGGTGGGCGAGCAGGCAGGCAGGCAGACGGGTACGTGGGAGGGTGGGCAGACAGGCGAGTAGGCAAGCATGTTGGTGGGCAGGCAGGCAGACGGACACACAGGAATGGGCAAGTGTGCAAACATACAGGATTGTAGGCAGGCAGCAGGGCAAGCGAGCAGGCAGGTAGACAAGCAGTCTATCAATTTGTTTGTTTAAGGTCGCAAGCTGCCTTCAGGATGGCAGTCAGGCAGAGGAGCATGCAGGCACTTGGGCAGGTGTGCAGGCAGGCGGATAGGTAGGCAGACAGGAGGTGAGGCAGTTGGGTAAGCGGGCAGGTGGGCAGACACGCAGGTGTGCAGCCTAGAAATTTGTTTGTTTAGGGTAGCAAGCCACCTTCAATCAGGTGCCCACTGGTATGCACAACGCAGGCAAGAGGGCAGGTTTGTAGGCAGGCAGCTGGGCAAGCAAGAGATTGGGCAAACAAGCAGGGGGATGCGGGCAAGTGTACAGGCGGGCAGGTTTGTGGTCAGGCAATCCGTCAAATGAGCTGACGGGCAGAGAAGCAGGTCGTGTGCAGCCTAGATTGTTCGTATAGGATATCGATAGCAAGCTGCTTACAGGTGGGAAGGCAAGCAAGCTGAACCGATGGAATAGGACTCACTCCCCAGTGTGTCGTTGGCCAAGTGAGCAATACCGGGAACCGGGTAGACTGACAACCAGGCAACTGCGTGGGCGGGTAGCCAGGCAAATGGAGAGTCTGAGCGTCAGACAGTGTACTATGGTAGTTAACCAGCTGGTCATTCAGTGTAGTTATACCAAGTGTGGAATAGTACTCTAAAATTTAAATGTGTACTTCGGGTGACATGTACATTGTTTCAAAATAGCAAGAATGCAAGATAGATTTTCAGGCAGTCAGTCTGTACATAACTATTTGAGTCAGTTGGTCTGGGAGCCAAGCTGTCTGGTCGTCAAGCAAGCTGTCTGCAGGTGGTCAGGCAAGTGATAACGCGAGCACACCAGCATGGCAGGTAAGGGGTGCAGGCAATTGGAAAAACAGGTGGGAAGCCGAGCAGTTTGTTGGTCTGGTGGGTTGGCTGTTAAGCAGTTGGGAAACGAGGAAGACTGGCAGAGCAGTACCTAAGCAGGCTACTGTTGGGCAGTCAAGCGTTTGGGCAGGCTGTTAGCCAGGCAACTGTCAGTTTTGAAAATTAAAAGACCTGCATTATATCAATGTGAGGGTGTGGCAGGCTGATTGTTTGATTGCCTGACCGGCTGACTGACTGACTGACCGACCGACCGACCGACCGACCGACCGACCGACCGACCGACCAACCGACCGACCGACCGACCGACCGACTGACCAATCGACTGGCTTGCTGGCTGGCTTGCTGGCAGGCAGGCAGGCAGGCAGGCAGGCAGGCAGGCAGGCAGGCAGGCAGGCAGGCAGGCAGGCAGGTTGGTTGGTTGGCTGGCTGGCTGGCGCCAGGCAGGCTGTCACTAGAACTACGCCGACTTCTAGTTGATCTCGTAACCACGGAAACATAAGGCCTGCTTTATTCCCTTCACCCACAACCTTGAGTGTTAGCACCGCCCCATTTGGTATTTTGATTTGTTTTCCTTTTCCTACAACTTGTAACACCATTTTAATTTACCGTTTTAGATTCACATATTTTTAAATATATGAAAATATATTTTATGTACCTTTTTATATTTAATATTTTAGGACGTTCTTACAAAGCGCCGTTTAGTCCAAGCTGGTCAGCAGTTAAGGGTCTTCTGAGCCCGCAATCGGTTTCTATTTTGCGAAGTTTTTTATATTTCAGGAAGTTATATTGACGACTTTCATAATAGCGGCTAATTTAAGTATTCTTTACGTGCATCCTAATAAACATTCTGGCCTCGTTTGCGTGTCTCCAATTCAAAAGAATCTTTGCTTGATAACGAGGCTAGGAAGGCTCATTTAGATGCCATAAAAGACGTTTACCCAACTGGCGATTGGTGACCGAAGTCGGACTATGTATAAGATGACTCTAATCTAACAAATGCAGCAAAACAGAAAACAAATCTTTACCAACTTATAATCACCTTGACTTCTGTAACTAATTAAGTAATGTTAAAAACACCAACAGCATATAAAATTGTATGTTCATTAGTATTCATTCTGTTGAGGGTCTACACTAAGGCTAGGTAATAAGTAACAAAGGGATAATGAGCGACAGGAGGGGGGGTAATCTTGGAATTGTTGTTTGGTTCACATTGGAAGTTGGAACTTTGAAGAGCATTTCACGAAACTTTCAAAATTCTTTGGAGAAATAGAGTAGTAAAAAGACTAGTATATTGAGATTGGGACTCTTTTCCAAGTTCAAGTTCCATCGTCTTTTATTAGAAAGAACACACACAATATATTTACGGCGCAAAACGAAGAATGGGGCGAGTTTTGCTATCGCTTGACGCAATTTGCAAACTCAAGACGTTTCTCTGGGCTGCCTGTATGACTGGCTGCCTGTCACGGCTATATTCATTTATGGCATTCGGACACAGAAATGGGCGCTCTGTGAACAAGAATATAAGCGACGTTTTGACGTCAAGGATTTTGGTGGTTTTTTGACGACATGTTTGTGAAGAAAAGCACTGAGGATTCTGCAGGTAGATACCGCCTGACGTGCTAGCGGCTAGCTCGTTAATCTGCTTTAGAATTTTAGCCACACAAACTTTATGGGCTCTGACATTCTCGCATTGAGAGTGGAAGCGATGTCAGTTTGACGCGAGGAATTTTGGCGACTTTTTGACGATCTCCGTGAAGCAAGCGTTCGGCAGATGAGAACAATTGTAGTACTCTGACAAAGTTAGCGGCTAGATCGCCAGGTAGCTTTAGTACTACAGGGCCCTGACAAGCCAGTCATGCACTGCCCTGACGACTTGTTACGTTTTTTTTGTGGCACCCGTAAGCCATGGACACAGAAACATGGGCTCTGGGAACGAGAATACGAGCGACGTTTTTGACGACTACTAACAGGGCACCGCTCATCAGTACTGGGATAGGGTATTCATTTTTTTAGTTTAGGTCCGGGATAGAGATTGAAAAATCACCTTCTTAGGTCTGGGATACCCTACCCAAAAATTGCCAGAGTACCTCCCCCCCCCCCGAGTTTTTATGCGAAATCAATATAAATAACCTACGCTGAGTTACAAGTGGCTCTACCATAAGAAAACAAAATGTCAAAAGAGATGGGCAAGCAAAAACATACTTTACCCACACACAAAAAAAAATTAACATGCAGTGACAGGATATGCTAAAAAACAGGGAAACTCGAACAGCATTGCTACTAAATGTTCGTTATTTAATACTGAGATTGGCTGCTCTATATTTTTACCGTAAGCTTAAACTTCTCTGCCTTTTTCTTTGTTGGTTCTTTTCGCTATTGCTTTTTCCTGCTTTCGAGTTTTAAAGCCAAGATCAAACGAGAACGCAAGTCCTTACAATTTGGCAGGCGCGAATTTCTGTCGCGGTCGTTCGAACGCCCCAAATTAACAAAATAAAGGCTTCATGATTGTTTTAAACAAGTTTTAACTTTGTCACGGTAGCTACGTGAAAAAATGGTCCGTCCCTTAGTACTTGCAGCGATAGCTAGTCTGATAACCGCACTGACGACTGTGGCAAAGTGGCCATAAATATAGTCAGACTTGTACAATGTTCTTTTATACTCATCCCAAGTGTGGAGCCGGGATTTCACATAACTTGTACCCGTTGGATGCCCGATGCAACTATTTTGTTGGTAAAAGTATTAAATTTCGGCAGTAATTTCTTCATTCAATGTCCATGCAAATTAACCATCGACATGGTAATGATTTCCTTTTTGCAGTGTCCCTCATGAATTACTAACGAGTTTGAAATGTTGACATGAATGTTGACATGATTTGTTTTGGTTTATTTACCGCAAGTGCTTGCCGCGAGTAAAAAATAGATTAAAATTTCCAACTTTCCGCCACGAGCGCTAAAAAAACTCGCAGCGAGCTGCGAGTTGCTTCGTGCGAGAACTGGAAATCCGCCGTTAGAAAATCGTATGTTTTAGACTTTCCCCGCATAATTGAAATGGGCTATAAATTTTCCATTGCTAGATTTCTCTCTTTGACGAGTAAAATCGTCTGACGTTAGCCAGAGTAAAATAACAAAAGTCGACTGTAGCACTTGGAGCGATTGTTAGCTAGTCTGATAACCGCACTGACTGTGGCAAAGGCGACAATACATATAGTGTTACTTGTAGAAGTCGACCGCAACTCGCACCTCGCTGCGAATACTCGCACGGTTTCCACTGTATTTCCAGCAAACGTAGCTCATTGCAATAACTCGTGCCTGATGAAGCGATAGCCGAGTTTTTCGAACAAACTTCGAGGTGTTTGGATATCCTGATGAAGCACTCTTCTGAGTGTTTGATGACTTTGACATTGCATCTCAAACAAATCGGTATTTTAAGTGAAAATCGTGGTAAAAGTTCGATTAATTTATGTCATAAATTTCTTCCTTCAATATCCATGCAATGATTTGCTTTGTGAAGTTTTCCTCACGAATTCTATCGAGTTTGAAATGTTGACATAATTCGTTTTGATTTGTTTATTTACCGCGAGTACTTGCCGCGAGTAAATAATAGTTCATAACCAGACATAGTGCTAAGAAAGCGGTGCCCTGTGGCGTTCAAAACATCGCCTTAAAGATGTCGCGTTAATAATGTCGCGTTAACAATGTCGCGTCAAAAATATACTATTGATTCCTGACGAACGAACGAACTCACAAACAGAATATAAAGCGGTTTGAAAGTTAGCTGCGCCCGTAAGCTAACTTTCAGGGCACCGCAATTTCCAACTGTCTGCCACGAGCGCAAAAATACTCGCAGCGAGCTTGCGAGTGCTCGCAGTTGCTTCGTGCGAGACGACTGGAAATCCGAAGCAACCCGCCGCTCGCTGCGAGTTCTCACACTGTTTCCACTGTATTTCCACCAAACGCAGCTCGTTGCGATGAAGCGATAGCCGAGTTTTTTAACAAACTTCGAAGTGTTTGGCTATCCTCATGAAGCACTCTTCTGAGTGTTTGATATAGCATCTCAAACAAATCCGTATTTTAAGAGAAAATCTAGGTAAAATTTCGATTAATTTGTGTAATTTGTCCTTCAATGCCCATGCAACTAACGAGTTTGAAATGTTGACATGATTTGTTTTCATTGGTTTATTTTCCGCGAGTAAAAAATAGTTTAAAATTTCCAAATATCTACCACGAGCGCTAAAATACTCGCAGTAAGGTTGGGAGTACTCGCAGCGAGTTGCTTCGGGCGAGGACTGGAAATCTGCGTTTAGACGTTAAGTGGCTCAGAAAATCGTATGTTTTAGACTTATTTTCCCCGCATAATTGAAGTGGACTATAACTTTTTCATTGCTAGATTTCTCTCTTTGACGAGTAAGATAGTCTGACATTAGCCACAGTAAAACAATAAAAGTCGACTGTAGCACTTGTAGCGATTGTTAGCTAGTCTGATAATCGCACTGACTGTGGCAAATGCGGCCATAAATATAGTGTTACTTGTACAAGTCGACCTTAGCACTGAAAGTTCTGAAAGCGCAAATATTGTCCGGTCGGTTTGAACAGATTACAGAAAAAAAATCAATCGTTTTCTGTAGGAATAGAATAGAAACAGACTACACTAGAGTCATCTATTTTCAGCAGTTCAGTCAAAGACGCTGATAAGTTCAAGATTTCCAGTCCTCGCACGAAGCAACTCGCACCTCGCTGCGAATACTTGCACGGTTTCCACTGTATTTCCACCAAACGCAGCTCATTGCAGTAGCTCGCGGCTGATGGAGCGATAGCCGAGTTTTTCGAACAAACTTCGAGGTGTTTGGATATCCTGATGAAGCACTCTTCTGAGTGTTTGATATAGCACCTCAAACAAATCGGTATTTTAAGGGAAAATAGAGGTAAAAGTTCGATTAATTTATGCAATTTCTTCCTTCAATGTCCATGCAAATTAACCACCGACATGGTAATGATTTCCTTTGTAGTTCCCTCATGAATTACTAACGAGTTTGAAATGTTGACATGAATCTTGACATGATTTGTTTTGATTGATTGATTTATCGCGAGTAAAAAATAGTTTAAAATTTCCAACTTTCTGTCACGAGCGGGTGCTCGCAGCGAGCTGCGAGTTGCTTCGTGGGAGGACTGGAAATCCGCCTTTAGACGTTAGTGGCTCAGAAAATCGTATGTTTTAGACTTATTTTCCTCCGCATAATTGAAATGGAATATAAATTTTCCATTGCTAGATTTCTCTCTTTGACGAGTAAAATCGTATGACGTTAGCCAGAGTAAAATAATAAAAGTCGACTGTAGCACTTGGAGCGATTGTTTGCTAGTCTGATAACCGCACTGACTGAAACAGTTCTGAAAGCACAAATATTGTCCGGTCGGTTTGAACAGATTACAGAAAAAAAATCAATCGTTTTCTGTAGGAATAGAATAGAAACAGACTAGCGTAGAGTCATCTATTTTCGGCAATTCAGTCAAAGCCGCTGATAGGTTCAAGATTTCCAGTCCTCGCACGAAGCAACTCGCACCTCGCTGCGAATACTCGCACGGTTTCCACTGTATTTCCAGCAAACGTAGCTCATTGCAATAACTCGTGCCTGATGAAGCGATAGCCGAGTTTTTTCGAACAAACTTCGAGGTTTTCGGTTATCCTGATGAAGCACTCTTCTGAGTGTTTGATATTGCATCTCAAACAAATCGGTAAGAGAAAATCGTGGTAAAAGTTCGATTAATTTATGTAATAAATTTCTTCCTTCAATATCCATGCAATGATTTGCTTTGTGCAGTTTTCCTCACGAATTCTAATGAGTTTGAAATGTTGAGAGTACTTGCCGCGAGTATTTGCCGCGAGTACTTGCCGCGAGTACTTGCCGCGAGTACTTGCCGCGAGTACTTGCCGCGAGTAAATAATAGTTCATAACCAGACACAGTGCTAAAAAGCGGTGCCCTGTGGCGTTCAAAACATCACGTTAAAAATGTCGCGTCAAAAATATACTATTGATTCCTAACGAACGTACGAACCCAAACACAGCATATATAAAGCGGTTTGAAAGTTAGCTGCGCCCGCAAGCTAACTTTCAGGGCCCCGCAATTTCCAATTATCTGCCACGAGCACAAAAATACTCGCAGCGAGCTTGCGAGTGCTCGCAGTTGCTTCGTGCGAGAGGACTGGAAATCCGAAGCAACTCGCCGCTCGCTGCGAGTACTCGCACGGTTCCCACTGTATTTCCACCAAACGCAGCTCGTTGCGATGAAGCGACAGCCGATTTTTTTTTAACAAACTTCGAAGTGTTTGGCTATCCTGATGAAGAACTCTTCTGAGTGTTTGATATAGCACCTCAAACAAATCGGTATTTTAAGAGAAAATCGAGGTAAAAGTTCGAATAATTTATGTAATTTCTCCTTCAATGTCCATGCAACTAACGGGTTTGAAATGTTGACATGATTTGTTTTGATTGGTTTATTTGCCGCGAGTAAAAAATAGTTTAAAGTGCCTATGAAACGAAAATTAAGTTTGTCTTATTTGAAAGAACACTTAAAATGATAGAGTAACATCTTTTGAAGTTTTCGTTTTCCTGCTTCGTTCTTGAGATATTTCAGTTTGTTTGATATGCAAATTAAACATTTTAACGTCACATGTGCATAATGATTTAGTGAAAAAAGTTATATATCTTTGCTATTATCAAACCAAAATAATTTGAGGGAAGCATGTGCGTGTGTTTGGCCCAGAACACTAAACATGTAGATTTTCAAGTGACTATATTTGACTATAGCAAAGATATATAACGTTTTTCAATAACTCATTATGCACATGTGACTTTAAAATGTTAAATTTGCATATCAAACAAACTGAAATATCTCAAGAACGAAGCAAGGAAACGAAAAACTTCCAAAGATGTTACTCTATCATGTAAAGTGTTCTTTCAAATAAGACAAACTTAATTTTCGTTTCATAGGCACTTTAAAATTTCCAAATATCTGCTACGAGCGCTAAAATACTCGCAGCAAGCTTGCGAGCTGTGAGTTGCTTCGTGCGAGGACTGGAAATCCGCGTTTAGACGTTAAGTGGCTCAGAAAATCGTATGTTTTAGACTTATTTTCCCCGCATAATTGAAGTGGACTATAACTTTTTCATTGCTAGATTTCTCTCTTTGACGAGTAAAATCGTCTGACATTAGCCAGAGTAAAATAATAAAAGTCGACTGTAGCACTTGCAGCGATTCTCAGCTAGTCTGATAACCGCACTGACTGTGGCAAAGGCGGCCATAAATATAGTGTTACTTGTACAAGTCGACCTTAGCACTGAAAGTTCTGAAAGCACAAATATTGTCCGGTCGGTTTGAACAGATTACAGAAAAAAATCAATCGTTTTCTGTAGGAATAGAATAGAAACAGACTACACTAGAATCATCTATTTTCAGCAATTCAGTCAAAGACGATGATAGGTTCAAGATTTCCAGTCCTCGCACGAAGCAACTCGCACCTCGCTGCGAATACTTGCACGGTTTCCACCATGCATGTATTTCCACCAAACGCAGCTCATTGTAGGAACTCGCGGCTGATGGAGCGATAGCCGAGTTTTTCAAACAAACTTCGAGGTGTTTGGATATCCTGATGTAGCACTCTTCTGAGTGTTTGATATAGCATCTGAAACAAATCGGTATTTTAAGAGAAAATCGACGTGAAAGTTCGATTAATTTATGTAATTTCTTCCTTCAATGCCCATGCAAATTAACCATCGACACGGTAATGCTTTCCTTTGTGCAGTTCCCTGATGAATTACTAACGAGTTTGAAATGTGACATGATTGTTGACATGATTTGTTTTGATTGGTGTATTTGCCGCGAGTAAAAAATAGTTTAAAATTTTCAACTTTCTGTCACGAGCAAGGACTGGAAATCCGCCTTTAGACGTTAAGTGGCTCAGAAAATCGTATGTTTTAGACTTATTTTCCCCCGCATAATTGAAATGGGCTATAAGATTTTTCCTTTGACGAGTAAAATCGTCTGACGTTAGCCAGAGTAAAATAATAAATGTCGACTGTAGCACTTGCAGCGATTCTTAGCTAGTCTGATAACCGCACTGACTGTGGCGAAGGCGGCCATAAATATACTATTACTTGTAGAAGTCGACCGTAGAACTGAAAGAGTTCTGAAAGCACAAATATTGTCCGGTCGGTTTGAACAGATTACAGAAAAAAAAATCAATCGTTTTCTGTATGAATAGAAGAGAAACAGACTACACTAGAGTCATCTATTTTCGGCAATTCAGTCAAGGACGCTCATAGGTTCAAGATTTCCAGTCCTCTAACGAAGTAACTCGCACCTCGCTGGGAATACTCGCACGGTTTCCACTGTATTTTCACCAAACGCAGCTCATTGCAATAACTCGCGGCTGATGAAGCGATAGACGCGTTTTCCGAACAAACTTCGAGGTGTTTGGATATCCTGATGAAGCACTCTTCTGAGTGTTTGATATTGCATCTCAAACAAATCGGTATTTTAAGAGAAAATGTAATAATATGTAATAAATTTCTTCCTTCAATATCCGTGCAATGATTTGCTTTGTGCAATTTCCCTCACGAATTCTAATGAGTTTGAAATGTTGACATAATTCGTTTTGATTGGTTTATTTACCGCGATTATTGCCGCGAGTACTTTCTGCGAGTAAATAATAGTTCATAACCAGTCACAGTGCTAAAAAGCGGTGCCCTTTGGCGTTCAAAACATCGCGTTAAAAAGTCGCGTCAAAAATATACTATTGATTCCTAACGAACGAACGAACTCACATACAGTATATAAAGCGGTTTGAAAATAAGCTGCGCCCGCAAGCTAACTTTCAGACCACCGCAATTTCCAATCTGCCACGAGCGCAAAAATTATCGCCGCTCGCTACGAGTACTCGCACGGTTTCCGCTGTATTTCCACCAAACGCAGCTTGTTGCGATGAAGGCGATAGCCGAGTTTTTTTAAACAAACTTCGAAGTGTTTGGCTATCCTGATGAAGCACTCTTCTGAGTATTTGATATAGCATCTCAAACAAATCGGTATTTTAAGAGAAAATCGAGATAAAAGTTCGATTATTTTATGTAATTTCTCCTTCAATGTCCATGCAACTAACGAGTTTGAAATGTTGACATGATTTGTTTTGATTGGTTTATTTGCCGCGAGTACTTGCCGCGAGTAAAAAATAGTTTGAAATTTCCAACTATCTGCCACGTGCGCTAAAAAAAACTCGCAGGAAACTTGCGAGTGCTCGCAGCGAGCTGCGAGTTGCTTCGTGCGAGGACTGGAAATCCGCCTTTAGACGTTAAGTGGCTTAGAAAATCGTATGTTTTAGACTTATTTTCCCCCGCATAATTGAAAAGGGCTATATTAGAATTTCTCTCTTTGACGAGTAAAATCGTCTGACGTTAGCCAGAGTAAAATAATAGAAGTCGACTGTAGCACTTGCAGCGATTGTTAGCTAGTCTGATAACCGCACTGACTGTGGCAAAAAGCGGCCATAAATATAGTGTTACTTGTAGAAGTCGACCGTAGAACTGAAACAGTTCTGAAAGCACAAATATTGTCTGGTCGGTTTGAACAGATTACAGAAAAAATCAATGTAACCATAACTTGTAACCGCTGGATGCCCGATGCAACTATTTTGTTAGTAAAAGTAATGTTGGCAGTTTACTCAAATGAACAGTTTGGATAGTGGGCCGAGTTGGTTCGCAGCGCTGGAAAATATGTTGACCGAACACCACTTTGCATGACGACACATGTGAAGTTTGGGTATGAGAATGAATCATAATCAGTCCGTGCCAAATACCGATAGGATTTTTATATAAGTTGTTGATGGTGTCCAGTGGAATTTGTCGAGTGAGTGGCTACACTCAGCATGGATTATTCTTTAAGCGACTGGATCGACACTTGAAGAGTGCGTGCTGGAATTAATTACCATGGAGCAGCTCAAGAGTTTCCCAATACCAATCCCCAAGGAACAAAATACCCAACAGAAATCCTCAAGAAATTGGCATATCAGAAGACCTTGTCTTGTTCCTGGCTGTCGATATTTCAATATGCCCTGTCAAGACTTTCAGACCACTTACGCAGACGACATGATAACAACGCAAGAACACGAATCGCTTTATGTTAACTCACGCGATCATGAAGCGTCCAGTGACAGCTGTAACCCTATTCAGGAAGAGAACATAAAATCAGCCACATTAAGGCCCCGTTTATACTAGAGCAAAGTATCCGGATTCAATTGTTTTTCATCCTCATGGGAATAAAAAACAATGTGAATCCGGATACTTTTGCTCTAGTCCTTACCAGGTGCATGTTGTTATTGGAAATATGAAGACTAGGTCAATCATAATATAAAACCAAATGCAAAACGGCTTTTGTAAAGCCACCTCAATTCAAAAAGAATAATAACGAACTACAGAATAAAGACCCCCGGAAAAATCCCGCTTGGCGGCAGTAACTCGCTAGCATAGTTCAGGTTAATTAGAAAATCCCGCTTGGCGGTAAAGCAGGTTTCTGACTAACAGACGTTAAGTGGCTCAGAAAATCGTATGTTTTGGACTTATTTCCCCCCGCATAATTGAAATGGGCTAAGATTGGCTATAACTTTTTCATTGCTAGATTTCTCTCTTTGACGAGGAAATAAATCGTCTGACGTTAGCCAGAGTAAAATAATAGAAGTTGACTGTAGCACTTGGAGCAATATTGTTAGCTAGTCTGATAACCCGACTGACTGTGGCAAAGGCGGCCATCAATATAGTGTTATTTGTACAAGCCCTTAGCCCTGAAAGAGTTGAGAAACTGAAAGCACAAATATTGTCTGGTCGGTTTGTATAGATTACAGACAAAAAAAAATCAATCGTTTTCTGTAGGAATAGAATAGAAACATACTAGACTAGACTAGACTAGACTAGACTAGACTATATAGAGTCATCTATTTTCGGCAATTCAGTCAAAGACGCTGATAGGTTCAATGGACCATCACCTGCCATGTATAGCCGGAAACTGTCGAAAGGCATAACTTATTAGTTCCGAGCTTGATCTAAAAAAAACCCACCATACTGACTATCTGACTACGGACCATTCTATTTTTGAGGGGGAGGTTAATTGGGAAAATACGGGGAAAAAATTCGAGCACAGGGTTGGCAGAGGAAAACAATTTTGCACAGCCAAACGTTAGGTTGTAAACGTGTCATAAATTGTAAAAATAATTCTTGCAGAGGTAATTTCCGCCTCAAAATAAAATGCTTGCACAGAATGACCGCCCAACCCCCACCTTGAAAATAAAATGGTCCGTCCCTTAGTACATGCAGCGATTGTTAGCTGATATTGCACCGACTGTGGCAAAGCCGGCCGGCCATAAATATAGTCTTACTTGTACAACATCTTTTTGTGCTCATCCCAAGTGTGGAGCTGGGATTTCACATAACTTGTAACCGTTATATATATATATATATATATATATATATATATATATATTTGACGAGTAAAATCGTCTGACGTTAGCCAGGGTAAAATAATAAAAATTAAGAAACTGAAAGCATAGTGAATGTTTTCTGGCCGGTTTGACAGATTTCAGAAAAAAAATATCAAGAGTCATCTATTTTCGGCAATTCAGTCAGAGACGCTGATAGGTTCAATGGATCTTTCAAAATTGCTAAATGATTGCTATGTATGACCAGAAACTGTCGAAAAGCGTTGCTTAGTTCGAAACTTGATCTCAATAGCAAGAAAAAAAACCTTGTACATGTTGACTATAACACTCAGTTCGGTTCGACAATGGTGTCGAATGATAAAAACGAAAAATAGGTTGTCTTCAGTTAAGTAACAGTTTTTCGTTACCAAAACTATTCTCGGCAGTTTGCTACCTTTCCACTTTGCTCTATTTAAAACACTGACGTTTCAAACGGAGCTTTTCCTCAGAGTAAAACGTAGAGTGCTGCGTAGGCAGTGTTTTCGGTAGAGCAGTGAAGAGGTGGTAAACTGTCGAGATTAGCTTTTAGTTTACAGGTTACCAAATGAAAACAATATTTGTGCACGAACGACTGTTAACACCGAAACCGCAGTTTTTGTGGTAAAAAAGTACGGTGCTGCGCAGGCCATAGAATATATAATTTCTGTCGGCAAAGCGCTTTTTCTGTTTCTAAAGCGGTAAAGCCCTAATCAAACGAGGGCTTAACACTAATCGATCAGTAGTCGGCTCGTTGCTTAGAAAACCGGGACATGCAAACACGTATGCAAATTAGCCTCCTCCGCAGGCAACTCTGTGTCTTCCCAAACGGCAGCTTTTCAATGTTTTGGCTGAGCAGGGAGGGACAGCAAGGGATTGGGAGCGGCAGAGTGGGGACTATAAGGGAACGCTCAGTCTCCCGCGTGAACTCGGTCAATATGGCGCCCGTGTCAGATAATAATTCACTTTTCGGATGCCACAGAGTTGCCTGCGGAGGAGGCTATATGCAAATATGACGTGACATGTGGGGGAGATCGGAGATTTCGGGTATCGTCGGAGATGTGTAATTGTCGGAGATGTGTCGGAATCGACACATCTCCGACGATCCCCGAAAAGGGATCTCCGTTCTCCGAAGGAGAGAGACATTGGACATCATGGCGACGAGAAGGCTAAACATTTTCATGAAAAGAAAGTGGATCAGGACGGGTTTGAGGTGCGGATTCTACCAGTAAAAGGTATGCCTGATGAGTTAATTGATAGGACGAGTAAGCAAGAGCAGTTTAAACATCAAACTCTGATGAGGTATTTATATAATCTACACTACAAGGCTCTTAACAATTTCTCTCGATCAGATGCGATCGTAACTAAAAGCCGTAAAACTCTATCGTTTTTACGGTTTCTCTATTTACTTAATATTGGAAGACGACAAAGGTCGGACGGAAGAAAGCCATGACGACTTCGAGAACGCGGGAAATTTAAACGCTTTCTGAAACTATTGCTTTCGACAAATCATAGATTTGACATTTCACGTTTGCAACCGGGAAGCATTCTTCACGGCCACAGTAAAAATATGTGGCCGATTTATGCAATGTTGTGGTCAGTTATTGAAATCCAGTAGTTAAACTAACTAGATTGTTCATATACGACAAAAAAGCAAAGCATGGCTATTATTGAAATTATATAATTATTATTATCATATAAAAACTCATCAGATCATATTCCTTTGTTTTTAGTTGGTTATTATCTGGGGCTAAATACCTCATGATAATAGACACCATCTTTACATTACTCCTCTATATTTATTTCAAGTACAACTTAGGGGGCGATTACATGGACCAGGCTGGACCGGTTAACCGGGCTAGCTCGGTTAACTGGGATAGCCTGCTTTATATATAAAATGCATATTGTTTTAACATTTCAATTACATGGCAAGTGGGCTACCCCGGTTTGCTGGGATCCCGGTTGTCACAACCGGGCTAGCCTGGTTAACTAGGATGAAAATGTCCATGTAATCGTTTTGAGGTATTCCTTTGTTTTTAGTTGGTTATTATCTGGGGCTAAATACCTCATGATAATAGACACCATCTTTACATTACTCCTCTATATTTATTTCAAGTACAACTTAGGGGGCGATTACATGGACCAGGCTGGACCGGTTAACCAGGGCTAGCTCGGTTAACTGGGATAGCCTGCTTTATATATAAAATGCATATTGTTTTAACATTTCAATTACATGGCAAGCAGGCTAGCCCGGTTTGCTGGGATCCCAGTTGTCACAACCGGGCTAGCCTGGTTAACCAGGATGAAAATGTCCATGTAATCGTTTTGAGGTATTCCTTTGTTTTTAGTTGGTTATTATCTGGGGCTAAATACTTCATGATAATAGACACCATCTTTACATTACTCCTCTATATTTATTTCAAGTACAACTTAGGGGGCGATTACATGGACCAGGCTGGACCGGTTAACCGGGCTAGCTTGGTTAACTGGGATAGCCCGCTTTATATATAAAATGCATATTGTTTTAACATTTCAATTACATGGCAAGCGGGCTAGCCCGGTTTGCTGGGATCCCAGGTTGTCACAACCGGGCTAGCCTGGTTAACCAGGGATGAAAATGTCCATGTAATCGTTTTGAGGTATTCCTTTGTTTTTAGTTGGTTATTATCTGGGGCTAAATACCTCATGATAATAGACACCATCTTTACATTACTCCTCTATATTTATTTCAAGTACAACTTAGGGGGCGATTACATGGACCCGGCTGGACCGGTTAACCGGGCTAGCTCGGTTAACTGGGATAGCCCGCTTTATATATAAAATGCATATTGTTTTAACATTTCAATTACATGGCAAGCAGGCTAGCCCGGTTTGCTGGGATCCCGGTTGTCACAACCGGGCAAGCCTGGTTAACCGGGATGAAAATGTCCATGTAATCGTTTTGAGGTATTCCTTTGTTTTTAGTTGGTTATTATCTGGGGCTAAATACCTCATGATAATAGACACCATCTTTACATTACTCCTCTATATTTATTTCAAGTACAACTTAGGGGGCGATTACATGGACCAGGCTGGACCGCTTAACCGGGCTAGCTCGGTTAACTGGGATAGCCTGCGTTATATATAAAATGCATATTGTTTTAACATTTCAATTACATGGCAAGCGGGCTAGCCTGGTTTGCTGGGATCCCAGTTGTCACAACCGGGCTAGCCTGGTTAACCAGGATGAAAAGGTCCATGTAATCGTTTTGAGGTATTCCTTTGTTTTTAGTTGGTTATTATCTGGGGCTAAATACCTCATGATAATAGACACCATCTTTACATTACTCCTCTATATTTATTTCAAGTACAACTTAGGGGGTGATTACATGGACCAGGCTGGACCGGTTAACCGGGCTAGCTCGGTTAACTGGGATAGCCCGCTTTATATATAAAATGCATATTGTTTTAACATTTCAATTACATGGCAAGCGGGCTAGCCCGGTTTGCTGGGATCCCGGTTGTCACAACCGGGCAACCCTGGTTAACCGGGATGAAAATGTCCATGTAATCGTTTTGAGGTATTCCTTTGTTTTTAGTTGGTTATTATCTGGGGCTAAATACCTCATGATAATAGACACCATCTTTACATTACTCCTCTATATTTATTTCAAGTACAACTTAGGGGGCGATTACATGGACCAGGTTGGACCGGTTAACCGGGCTAGCTCGGTTAACTGGGATAGCCTGCTTTATATATAAAATGCATATTGTTTTAACATTTCAAATTACATGGCAAGCGGGCTAGCCTGGTTTGCTGGGATCCCAGTTGTCACAACCGGGCTAGCCTGGTTAACCAGGATGAAAATGTCCATGTAATCGTTTTGAGGTATTCCTTTGTTTTTAGTTGGTTATTATCTGGGGCTAAATACCTCATGATAATAGACACCATCTTTACATTACTCCTCTATATTTATTTCAAGTACAACTTAGGGGTGATTACATGGACCAGGCTGGACCGGTTAACCGGGCTAGCTCGGTTAACTGGGATAGCCTGCTTTATATATAAAATGCATATTGTTTTAACATTTCAATTACATGGCAAGCGGGCTAGCCTGGTTTGCTGGGATCCCCAGTTGTCACAACCGGGCTAGCCTGGTTAACCAGGGATGAAAATGTCCATGTAATCGTTTTGAGGTATTCCTTTGTTTTTAGTTGGTTATTATCTGGGGCTAAATACCTCATGATAATAGACACCATCTTTACATTACTCCTCTATATTTATTTCAAGTACAACTTAGGGGGCGATTACATGGACCAGGCTGGACCGGTTAACCGGGCTAGCTTGGTTAACTGGGATAGCCTGCTTTATATATAAAATGCATATTGTTTTAACATTTCAATTACATGGCAAGCGGGCTAGCCTGGTTTGCTGGGATCCCAGTTGTCACAACCGGGCTAGCCTGGTTAACCAGGGATGAAAATGTCCATGTAATCGTTTTGAGGTATTCCTTTGTTTTTAGTTGGTTATTATCTGGGGCTAAATACCTCATGATAATAGACACCATCTTTACATTACTCCTCTATATTTATTTCAAGTACAACTTAGGGGGCGATTACATGGACCAGGCTGGACCGGTTAACCAGGCTAGCTCGGTTAACTGGGATAGCCTGCTTTATATATAAAATGCATATTGTTTTAACATTTCAATTACATGGCAAGCGGGCTAGCCCAGTTTGCTGGGATCCCAGTTGTCACAACCGGGCTAGCCTGGTTAACCGGGATGAAAATGTCCATGTAATCGTTTTGAGGTATTCCTTTGTTTTTAGTTGGTTATTATCTGGAGCTAAATACCTCATGATAATAGACACCATCTTTACATTACTCCTCTATATTTATTTCAAGTACAACTTAGGGGGCGATTACATGGACCAGGCTGACCAGTTAACCGGGGCTAGCTCGGTTAACTGGGATAGCCCGCTTTATATATAAAATGCATATTGTTTTAACATTTCAATTACATGGCAAGCGGGCTAGCCTGGTTTGCTGGGATCCCAGTTGTCACAACCGGGCTAGCCTGGTTAACCGGGATGAAAATGTCCATGTAATCGTTTTGAGGTATTCCTTTGTTTTTAGTTGGTTATTATCTGGGGCTAAATACCCTCATGATAATAGACACCATCTTTACATTACTCCTCTATATTTATTTCAAGTACAACTTAGGGGGTGATTACATGGACCAGGCTGGACCGGTTAACCGGCTAGCTCGGTTAACTGGGATAGCC
Source organism: Corallium rubrum (assembly GCA_964035015.1). Lineage (NCBI taxonomy): Eukaryota > Metazoa > Cnidaria > Anthozoa > Scleralcyonacea > Coralliidae > Corallium > Corallium rubrum. The sequence continues at coordinate 502 of CAXIUP010000064.1, read as the reverse complement.
TGCTTTATATATAAAATGCATATTGTTTTAACATTTCAATTACATGGCAAGTGGGCTAGCCCAGTTTGCTGGGATCCCGGTTGTCACAACCGGGCAAGCCTGGTTAACCGGGATGAAAATGTCCATGTAATCGTTTTGAGTGTATTCCTTTGTTTTTAGTTGGTTATTATCTGGGGCTAAATACCTCATGATAATAGACACCATCTTTACATTACTCCTCTATATTTATTTCAAGTACAACTTAGGGGGCGATTACATGGACCAGGCTGGACCGGTTAACCGGGCTAGCTCGGTTAACTGGGATAGCCTGCATTATATATAAAATGCATATTGTTTTAACATTTCAATTACATGGCAAGTGGGCTACCCCGGTTTGCTGGGATCCCGATCCTGGTTGTCACAACCGGGCTAGCCAGGTTAACCGGGATGAAAATGTCCATGTAATCGTTTTGAGGTATTCCTTTGTTTTTAGTTGGTTATTATCTGGGGCTAAATACCTCAT
>CAXIUP010000063.1:0-143125 GCA_964035015.1 Corallium rubrum | reverse complement strand
GTGATGGCCACTGGAAAACTTCGAGCACGCTCGAGGATTTCCCAGAGCTTGTTTTTGAAGAGTAGGGCCTGCATAGAGGCATTCGTTCAACGACGGGCTATCAGGTGTCGCTTTGGCTGAGGCGTCGTATACGACTCGCAGCTTGGTCGATTGTGCTGACTCTCTCACCACTTCTTTATGAGGAATGTAGAATTTCTTTCCCTTGACTTCAAACTCGTCTGATTCCACAACGCCTTGTTCCTTCTGCTCATTGGTGACTACGCTGTCATCGTTTATCATGCAGATTCTTGCGTTTCAAGCGTTTGTGCAAGGTTGCTAAACGTGGGATGCTTCCTTCTTTGTTTTTCGGCAATGGAGGATGATTAACACGCCATGGGAGACCAGTCTCGTATCAACCAGAAGAGGACCGGGTCAACTGTTCTTTAAACTCCGCGTAGACTGTAGACTGGTCGTGTTCTGCTGCGTCAGCAAGGCCCAACACGTCGAGACGACAAAGCTCTTCGTAATCGGTTTGTGTCGTTTGCGTCAGAAGCATCGTGTTATGGTTTAGTTCAGTACCAGGATTTATGGCTAAACACCCAAGTTTCGTCTTCTCGGCAATCGGTTGACCCTCTTTCTCTACGAGAGGCTTTGTGTCCGTCTTTATTCTTGCATACTCGCCACTTCCCAAGACAACATGGACAGGTAACTGAGATTTTTCATCAACGTCGAGGTGAGGAAATTCGCTCTTCAGCTTGTCGTAATGGGGGTTGTTAACCATGAGAAGCTCGGACTTCTCAACTTTGGCCAGCTTGATATCCATCATGTAATCACTTTCCAAGTCTTCGATTTTTGCGTTGTACATTTCTAATCGAGTTGTTTGGGAGGTCATCAACATGTCAATTCTTGAGGTTCTCGTCTCGCTGGGTTTGATTTTTAGCATAGTTGCCAATTTTGCTGAAATGTAGGAGCTGCCTGCGCCTGTGTCGATAAGTGCTCGGCACGTAATCCCATTCACTTTGACCACTACCATAGGAAATATGCCTTCAGCTCCGGATGCTGCTGTAAGCAATTTCTTGTTGGGATGTTCGCTGCAAATGGATGTGTGGTGTTTCTTTCCACATATTTGGCAAGATAACTTACTTTTGCACTCTGTTGCCCGGTGCTTCGGCCCAGTGCAATTGAAACACAACCTCTTTTGCGCAAGCATTCCCTTTCGCTCGTCTGGATCGAGCACACGTTGACAGTCGTGAAGTTTATTACCGCGATCTCGGATTTTCTCTACGGGTCTCTCGGGCGGACTCGCATCTGTCGGGTTTCTCCGTGTCCACATTCGCAACGCTTTGCATAACTTTACGAAATCCCAATCCTCCCATTCGTCATCCGTTCTCACTAAATCTCCCTTTATCCCGGGCAACTTGTCTAAGGTGAGTGACACGTTGCCATTCACTTGATCTAATTTCCCAAGTGTCTCTAGGGCTTGAATGTTAGATCGAAAACGTTCGTAAAATTCGTAAATTTTACGGTTTTGTTTCCCAGGGATTGATGGCAAATCAAGTATCTCCCTTGTTTGGGCTTTCACGATTTCACTTTGTTTCCCGTATCTGTCATTTAGTATGCTTTTGGCCCGGTAGTAATCCTCGGGGGTGTAAGGTAAACCATAGATCGATTTTCTCACTTTCAAAGACACCATCTCCATCAAATAGGTGAATTTGGACACGCTTGGCATTGTGGATTTGTCGACAGCTTCTTTAAACTGTCCCCCAAAACTATCCAATCTTGATAGCTTCCGTCAAATTTAGTTATCACTAGTTTAGGGAGTTTAGCAAACGCCCCTTCACTTCCAGAGTGTTTCTCCCCCCCCCCCCCCCCACCCACCCCCTCACGGGCGCACTTACCTCAGTGCTCGATGTTTGGCCGCTCCCAATTCTGTTTGGTAATGTAGTTTCGTTTCGTACAGTTCCTTCTCAAAATCCAACTGTTCTTTCCTACTTTTGGTGGTGTTACTCAGTTCTGTTTCTTTCATCCATTTTCGCAAACGCGACAAGTCGTCATCAGCCTCGGCAAATCTGATCCTCGATCGCGGCTCACCAGTCGGTTATTTCACTAATATCTTCTCCATTTGCAATTTTGAGTTCTTCGACTACTCTTTTACAGGCGTCGGTTGAATTTATCAACCCTTTTAATGCATCACTGTGTCGTTATATTCGTTCATGGTTGTTCGATGAGATGACCCTTTCTGTTTTCTCCCTTGTAATTTTAAGGTGCGTAAGTTTCGTCTCAAGGGCTTTAACCCGCTTCGGTTTCATTTTCCTTCGCCATAAGAAAGCTGTTCTTGCTCTTGTTCGAGCGGTAATCACTGTGTCCCGTCGGAGGTGCCACGTGTGGGAAATTTACCTCCGCAAATCGTTAAATCTCCACACAAATCACTGTTTTTTTTTAGTATTTATTAGAATAATATACAATCACAAATTCACTCACTGTCAGTGTTCTTGACTCACTGTCCCAATCTCACTCGCTCCCTTTTTCTCAACTACTAATAGACTCAAAGTCGATAATGTTATATGATTGACTCACTAGTACTAAACACTTAGCTTTAAGGTCTCGACTATAACTTTAATCCAGATTAACTAAAATCCACTTCACCTTATGCGTCATTGCATTCCGTGGATTATAAGAATAACAATGCCCTGTCTAGTATTTTGACACTATATATATATATATATATATATATATATATATATATATATGTGTGTGTGTGTGTGTGTGTGTGTGTGTGTGTGTGTGTGTGTGTGTGTGTGTGTGCGTGTGTGTGTTCTTATTGTAATTAAATCAACATAATATAAACCCTAATTGTAATATAGCGCAGTTCACGACAGCAAGTTGTACAAATTACGTTTCCGGTTTCCTAACATTGTTTTAAGTTTCCTATCCAGTTCCACTTCCATTATCCCCGAGCCCAAGCGTAGGGCCGAAGTTCCGGAGCCCGGTGAGGGTGCTAATCTCGACATGCGTGTAGTCCACTTTACACGCGTGTAGAAAAAGCGAGGGAGACGAAACCTGGGAAATAGTTTATTTATATATATATATATATATATATATATATATATATATATATATATATATATATATATATATATATATATATATATATATATATATATATATATATATATATATATATATATATATATATATATATGTTTGGTACGGTGTCACGCGGTAAGAAGGGTTAGACACTGGACAAATAGTATTTTGCTTTCGTTTATTAAAACGAAACGAAATGGAGCACGAAGAAAAGAAGGATACAAACAACCCGTTTAATATATCTTGAAGAGATACCAGAGAACCTGAAGAAACCATACGCTGTATGGTAAACAAAAACTCGATCTGAATTGCAGTATTTGTGGTCACTCCGTGGTCATTTTAAAGTTAACGGTAGGATTCTTGTTGTTTTCAAGTTTTAGCTTAACCTAAACAATATACTGCTTCACGTTTTCGTGCTTTCCCTTTGCTCGTCCAAAGCATGCATAAATCTCCTTAACTAAAGCTAACTTAGCTAAATCACTACCGTAGACTTTATGTGGACGTGATGTTTTTCATTGGCATGGCATGCACCTTTTATTATTAGCCCATGAGTGTTTACTCATGGGCTATGGCGATTTTTTGGCTGTATTTCCGAATTTTCGACTGAAACGTTGTCTGTTTAATACTTCTTTCTACAATCCGATTCAACCGAATTGCTTTTATCTCGGACTCTATTATAAATGTAATTTTTGAGCTGTTGTTAGTTGACTTTTAATTCTGCCTTTGCAACATGTATGCATAGGGAAGCCATTTAAAGCTTGTTAAAAATAATCCCTTTTGAAACCTCCAAAAAACATATTTTTTACAACCAGAATTTAACAATGAAATCAAAGTTTTGCTTTGATATGTTAAATTAGTGTTTAGTCATCTTATCCGTAAATTATAGAATTATCTTGAGGATTATCATTTGTTTTTATATCTGTTTTATAGTAAATTTGCCCCTTACTATTAGGGATTTATCCAAAGGCGTGCGAAGTCTCTAAGATTTGAAGAATATATTTAATCACTGTGGTCACAATCACACTTGCTCACTCTCTCACTATCACTACCGACTCTATATAATAAAGGCTCATGTTACAGAAAATGACATGCACCTAAGACTCTGCACTTAATCACTATTTTTACTCCTTAAGTGGTGACGTATTACCATTAGTTTCCGACACGCTCCCCCCATATGTTTGCCTAAATGGCAACATATGTACAATAAATCTCTTTATAACTGCACTAAACGTTCCCCACGTATGCGTAACAAGAACAAAATTAAACAAATTGAGTTATATTAAAGAGTTCCTTTCTGATTGACAACCGTTAAAAATGTCATTGTATTTGTTCTGATTGTCACTCGCTGTTTTCTACTTCCATGACTTGTTTCATCCTGAGATTCCCTGCTGCTGCTGCATCTCTTCTTGGGCGGAATTCTTGAGCTTCTGGGTTAAGTTTCGCTGTTCCCTTTTCTTCAATATCGCACTGGAGTTCAAGTGGAAATAAATGTTGCACAGATCTTTCCAAGTGTCCATTGGTCTTCAGTTGCACGGCGCGAACGATTCCATCCTTGCCTGGGTAGATTTGTTCCATAATGGCTAGGGGCCAAGTACCTCGATTTTTGTTGTCCATTTTCACGATAACCACGTCTCCTCTCTTTGGTTGGAACCTACTCGTTTCGTGCATCATGTTGTGCCTCTCTCTCAGCGCTGTGAGGTATTATCTCTTCCATCTGTTCCATAAGCTGTTCTTGCAATTTATAAGGTGCCTTGCTCGCTTTCGAAGATCATTATTTTCGATTCTCCACGACTCGTCCTCTGGTATCTGGTTTGAACGCTGGAATAAGAACCCGGCGGGAGTTAGCTTAGGTAACTGGACATCATCCTCCATGTAGCATAGCGGTCGTCGGTTGATGTGTGTTTCCACATCAAGCATCACCTCTTCCAGTTCGGCAAACGTCAGTGTAGCTCCCCCAATCACTTTGTAGAAAGCGGATTTCACAACTCCAATCAGCCGTTCAAATTGTCCACCCCACCATGGGGCGCGGCTCAAGTTGAATTTCCAGGCGATCTCGTGCTGCTCTAGTAACCCTTGGGCTCTTTCATCTTTTCGGATTTGTTTTAACCACTTGGCCGCCTTGACAAACGAGGCACCGTTGTCAGAATAGATAACTCTGGGTCGTCCTCTTCTGGCGATCAGGCGTTTGAAGCATTTCAAGAAGGTTGTCGTCTCCATATTTGGAACTACTTCCAAGTGCACAGTTCTCGACAAACAGCAGGAGAAGATAAGGAGGTACGCCTTTCCTTCGCTAGCTTTGGTTTTCTTGTAGCGTATTGGATCTGCGAAATCAGTCGCAATGACCTCAAAAGCTGTTCTCCCTTCCGTATGGTTGGTGGGCAGTTGTCCGGGAGGTGGTTTGGTGATCGGGAGAGCTCTGAAACGCTTGCATCCCTCACATTCCAATAGGATAGATTTCACCATTTGTCTAAGGGTTGGGATCCAGTAGTTTTCACGCACTGCTGCCATTGTCAAGGACACTCCCCCGTGTAAGGTTTCGACGTGGATTCGCTGCACGAGCTTTCTGGAGAAAAGGCTCTTGGCTGGTAGGTAGACGGGGTGTTCGCCTTGTATCCTTCCTTGGCATTTAAGTATACCTTCTGCGTTGGGCACGAGGTTGAGGCTCTGGCGGGTTTGTGTAAAGTGATGTTTCTGCGAGTCTTGCTGTTTGAATCTCTTTATCCACCAGTTCCGTGCTTCGTTCAGGTCTTCGCTCGTGAGTGGGCCTTTGCGTTTTCTGTTCGTTGTGAACCGACGAATCCAAGGTTGTATGCGTAATGTTTTGCGCAAATTGCGACGTTTGAGCAGATCGTCAAATTCGTCTTCGTTGGATTCCTCTAACTGCTGCTGTGCTAAGTTGAACTGCTCTTTCACCACCTTTGCTTCAGCTTCTGAGGCTTGTGATTTCCCAAGCCATTTTGGAGCCATTTTGGTCCATTCCACCAATGATCTGAATTTGCCACTTCGCCCCCTCGACTTGCAAGATCTGCTGGATTATCTTTCGTTGGCACATGTCTCCATATGATTTCGGAATGACTGCATATCTTCTTCACTCGGTTCGCGACAAACTGTCTGTACTGTCCCTTCCCAAGAATCCAGTGAAGAGCTACAGTGCTATCCAGCCATCCATAGATTGTTGGTTTGGGTAGATCTTTCAAGGCGTTCCTTGCGTTCATGACAAGGTTCGCTGCCATGTGGGCACTGACGAGCTCTAACCTGGGCACGGTTAGTCCTCTTTAGGTTAGCCTGGATTTTGCCGTCACCTGGGTCTGGATCACTCTTCCTTGCTGTCGGATGATCGAGTAGACGGCGGTGCCAACACCGAGGGTAGAAGCGTCGCCAAATGCATGTAGCTCTAGGCTCTCGACTGGTTGTTGGTAAGGTGTTAACGGTCTCGGAACGAAGACTTCTGCCGGTAATGACTGCCCCCACCTTTTCCAGCGTAATTGGAGGCTTTGCGGGATTGGTGCATCCCATGGTACTTTAGATTCGCACACATCTCTGTACATTAGCTTGCCTTGCAGTGAGGTGGGGGATACCAATCCTAGTGGGTCATAAATCTTCGCCAGTTTCCCTAGGACTTCACGTTTTGTCGGTGTGGAACTTATGGTTGGGAACTGTACTGCTAGGGTGTCTTCTGACTTGTCCCATTTAAGGCCCAACAGCCTCGATTCGCTTGGATGGACAAATAGGTGTTGTTTAGCATAAGACTGGTCGTCGCTGGGTTCAGGATTGGGTATATCTTCTAGCTCGGGATGATTCGAGTGCCATTTGTGCACCTCAAATTTTGCATCACTCATCACCTCTACCGAGATGGATTTGCGACGCTGGGCTTCTTCGACATTTTTGCCACCCGTCAAAATGTCGTCTACGTAAAGGTTTCTTCGTATTCTCTCGGCTTCTTCAGGATATTTCTTTGCCCAGGCGTCCAGATGACACTCGACGACTCTTCCTAAAAGGAAAGGAGAAGGGGCGAGACCAAACAGTACTCGCGCAAAGCGGTAGGTGTCGATCTTGGCGTTGTCGTCTGGTTGCCAGTGGAAGCGAAGCGCGTCCCTTTCGCTTTCACGGATCCGAATTTGAATCTGAATTTGAATTTGATCCGAATAACCAGATACTACGACTGAGTAGGCTCTTTGCTGAATTAGTACGTCCCATAACTTGTTTTGTAAGGCCGGACCAGCGTATAGACAATCGTTGAGCGACGGTGCGTTAGGAGTCTCTCTAGCGGAGGCGTCATACACAATCCTCATCTTTGTCGTTTCAGCGGACTTGCGGATTACGCTCTTGTGTGGGATGTAGAACTCTCGTGGTTGCGAGACAGGTGGTGCTCGTTCTATGATCCCTTCTTGTAACTGTTGCTGTATGATTGCATCATATTCTTCTGTCAAGCCATCTCGTTGCAGCTTCTTTGTCACGCTTGAGGCTACCTTGCTCGTTTGTGGGTAGAACTGCATGGTTCGGTTTCCAAGGCAAATCAGTTTCATACCAGCCTTCTGGGTCGCGCGTCAACTGTTCTTTGAATTCGTCGAAGACGGTTGACTGATCGTGCTCCGGTTTGTCTCCTAATCCGAGGACGTCTCGTCTGCACAATCGTTCGTAGTCGCTCTGGCTTGTTTGTGTGAGAAGTACGGTATTGCTGTCGAATTCTTTGCATGATGACATCAGAAACCATCCAAACTTGGTGACTGCTTTGCAACGGGTGCGTTCGGTTTTCCAATTCTTGGCGTCGTTTCTGTCTTTATCCGGGCGTATTCTCCATTTCCAAGGACCATGTGGATTGGTAGAGACGCTTTGGTGTCGTTGTCATAAACAGATACGCCTTTCAGATGGGGGTGATTCTCTATGTGTTGGCTGTATCTTGGGTTTTCTATTGCAAGGAGTTCTGTTTTGTTTACCTTGGTTGCCCTGACTGGTAAGGAGAATTGGTGGTCGACTGACTGAAGAGTTACATCATAGACTTCAAGTTTGGCGGTTGTGGATGTCAACATCATATGAATATTTTTCGTTTGTACTTCGGTTGGTTTTATTCGGAGAAGTTGGATTAGTTTTGACGAAAAGTACGAACTGCCGGCTCCAGAGTCTATTAAAGCTCTGCATTTGATGCCATTTGCTTCGATGACTACGACAGGAAAAACACCTTCGTTTCTCTGGTTTGTTGTCATACCAAGGATTTATTTGACAGGGTCTTTCATTGACTTCTCTACGGACTCGCAGATTGACGTGTGATGTCGTTTATCACAATGCTGGCACAACGTCTTAGGCCTGGTTTAGACGTCGAAGTTCCGTCGCATTTAATTCGTCGAATTTAATGCGACGATTATGCGACAGAAGTGACACAGTTCGGTTTAGACGTCGAATTTAATGTGTCGCATTTAATGTTACGGTTGAAATTTAACGCCAAATAGCTCTTAAGTTGGTGTTCGAGTTTCGAATTACCGCGCATTCCAATTTGCATGGCACCCAGCTGTTAAGAGAAACGCCATGTTTTTATCTTCAAGTGAGTATATCAAAAAGCTAAAACACAAAGAAGACCTTCAGATACTCTCTGTGTTTCAACATGTGTTGTTAAACCTTGGCGTTGGTCGCCCGTTTGTCGTTAGTGAATGTATAAGCTTTCGCTTAAAGCTCTCTCATTCTTAAAACTCGATTAATGTGTTGCTTTCGGCTAGTTCGACAGTTTTCTTCAGCCGAAAACTCCAATACCTTTAGCAAGTTACCCTTTATTGCCATCCAACTTCATACTAATTGTTTTCGTCCGTCACAAAACATTCTGGACGATACAAACAAGTACGACATGTTGAAAATGATCTTCGTGGGGCCCATGAACTGTAAAATTGTTGGGTATTGAGGGATATTGTAGGATAGAAAAAGTGATTATAATAATTTATGCATTTTATTCGACTGTATTTTATGCGACGTCTAAATCAACGTCGCATTTCCGTCGAATTATGCGACACAGCTCGTCGCATAATTCGACACGTCGAATTAAATGCGACGCGTCGAATAAAATCAGTTTAGACGTTGCATTTCCGTAGGATAAAATTGGTCGCATTAAATGCGACGAATTAAATACGACGAATTAAATGCGACGGAACTTCGACGTCTAAACCAAGCCTCAGGCATTCGGATGCTTTGTGATGCGCTGAAGTGCAATTAAAGCATAATCTTCGTTTCGATAATATCTGTTTCCGATCCGGAACTGTTGTGAATTTCAAACACTCGACGGCTTTGTGGTTGCTGTCATCACAAAAAGTACACCCACGTGGTTTCTTGTCGCAATGACGGGCATGAAACAGCTTGTCTTTGTCTCTGCGTTTATAGCCTTGTTCGTGGTCCCGCTCTTCTTTGTTTTCTACTGGATTTCTTCTTGTCCGTTGCCTAAGTGCCTCAGCCAGTTTTGCGAAGTCCCATCTCTCCCAATCCGGATCTGTTCGGACCAGGTCACCTCGTATGGCTGACAATTTGTCTAGGGTCATCGAAACCGCGCCGTTTATTTGATCGAGCTTTTCCATCCTTTGTAGAGCCAGAACCGAGTGCATTAATTTGTCGCTAAAATCGTGAATCTTTCTAGGGTTAGCGCTTGAAATCGTTGGTAAGCTTAAGATTTCTCGAGTGTAGGCCTTGAAAATTTCAGTTTCGTTTCCGTATTTATCTTTAAGAATACTTTTCGCGCGGTTGTATCCTTCCGTCGTCAAAGGGAGTGATTCTACCTCTCTTCTTACCTTAGGGTCGAGAAGTTCGTGAAGATATTTAAATTTCGTGATAGGTGCAGCCTTACTTTTCTCGACGTTCTCAGTGAACTGCCCCCAGAATCTTGGCCAGTCCATATACGAACCGTCGAATTTCGTAATGACTAGTTTTGGCAGTTTAGCTTGGGTTTCACTCATAGATACCACGTTCGGTGGAGTTTCTTTCGACGACGTCTCGTGTTGGGTTTGAAGCTTTAGTTTCGTCTCTAGGAACTTCATCTCAAATTGTAATTTCTCTTCGCGTTCGATAGTCTCTTGTTTTCTTTTATTTTCGTCTAACCATTTCTTTGTCGTTCGGACGTGGCCATCTGCGTCGGCAAAGTGTGATTGTGACCACAGTGATTAAATATATTCTTCAAATCTTAGATACTTCGCACGCCTTTGGATAAATCTCTAATAGTAAGGGGCAAATTTACTATACGTGGCACCTCCGACGGGATTACAAATGTAAAGCGAGCAAATCTTGTCCTCATATTCATCAAATATCCAGATGGCGTCGATCGAAACCAAATTAACCAACTGTACCTCACAACAGAACGAACCAACGAGATTATAGCTAGTTCTGATGAAGAAACAATCACAAGACACCAAGCAACCCTCCGAGCGGTTATAAACGAAGTCGACAATCTGCGACGAGAAATCGAGGCCAAAAAAATCGAGGCCAAAAAAATCGAGGCCAAAGAAGAAGTGACAGAATGGAACGCCGAAATAAACAAAAGCTCACTCTCTCACTATCACTACCGACTCTATATAATAAAGGCTCATGTTACAGAAAATGACATGCACCTAAGACTCTGTACTTAAACGTATTACCATTAGTTTCCGACAGTTTGTTTTATATTGGCTGTATATCAGGTGTGCTTATTTTAATCAGGGTGGATGGGTGGTTGGGTGGGGGGTGTTTCAAGAAGGCATTTAATAAAAGTGGGCGAGGGGTTATTGCATTCATGTATTTCTAGTCTATGTTGTAATGGCAAGCAGGAGTAAAGGTCATGCAAAATAACCTAAAATCTGAATAGCTGACTTAAAAGGGTCTTAATGATGTATTATGATCTTATGTTGTGGGTATAATTCTGTTTTAATTTGTAAATTTCCAAAATAAGTGATGACCGCGTGCTGTGGCGCACCATGGGTGTCCGTCACAATGGTTGATCTTAATAAAATAACAATATAATATTTGTATTCGAAACGTCGTATAATTAATCAGTTGCAAACCTGAATCCGCAGTATTAGTGTTTCCGGTGTCAGACTCAATTTAACTATTTTAGTTGATATTATGGCTAACGAAGGTCACCAAGATGTGTCTGTTCAGTTTGATGATTTAGTTATGTTGATCTATGGTGGACTCAAGTCCCAAATACTCTTTGCCGCTTGCAAACTTGGTATTTTTGAACTGCTTAGTCTTGGACCATCTAACGCTGAAGCAATTTCTGAAAAAATATCTGCAAATCAAGCGGCAATGACTCAATTACTAGATGCGTTGGTATCCCTGAAACTATTGGAAAAACACTCCGATGAAAAATCTTTTTGTTACTCTAACGCTGAAGCTGCTCAGAGATTTTTAGTAAAGTCGAGTCCTGACTCCATCAAAGGTTATGTTCTACACGTGGATCAAATATCAAAGATGTTTCATAACCTAACCTCCGCGGTTTGTGAGGGAGGTAACCAGTGGCAGCGCACACTCGATGATACATCTTCCGACTCCAATCCATTCAATTTTCTTTATGCCACGAAAGAGGAGAGGATAAGCTTCCTTGATGCCATGAAGGCAACGATCAAGCAGGATCATGCCTTACAATGTGTTTCTGCGTTCAATCTGCATGAGTTTAATCACATGTGTGACCTAGGAGGTTAGTATATAGTGTTGTTTAAAAAAAATGGTATTCTAGACTAGTTTTAAAGCAATGTAGTAGATCGTTCAACATGCAAGGTAATTAACGTACATGTTAACCACAGTACGGCGTCAAAAGCCCTGTTTATACACGGGCAAAATATTTAAGCGGGATCTGAGCCACATCTGACCTTAAGTGGGCTTAAAATGTCCGTGTAAACAGATCGGCGTAAATTAATCGCGATTAGTTTGCACCAACTCAAGGAGGTGGACTAAACTGAGCACGAGTCTGCACGATCAGTTAATCGCGCTTAACTTGGCCGTGTAAACGCAACGGGATTGAAAAATGCTTGCTATTAATACGAAGCTTCCACCTCGCTATTCTTTGTTCCTTTGTTTCTTCCTTTCTTTTAGCTATTACTCTTTCTCGTGTACCGGTGTCTTACGTTGTTCTTTGACGAACGCTATACCCATACGAAGCATCCAAAACCAAAAATATAGCTCGTCCGCCATGTTGAATAATGGTGTACGTGTTTTAACCAAGGTGGCGCATCTTAAGCAGGCTTAACTAAAGCGTGCTTAAATTTTGGCCGTGTAAACCGGGCTAAAGAGAAGCAACGCATGAATGAACTAATGGCGGATATCATCTTTATCATGAATGAACTAAGTACCCTCAAAGTCGGCAACTGAACCAAAGTTAGTTACCTCAGTTCTCTGGCCCTTGGTTACTAACTGTTATAAATAGAGATACAAAGTTCGTTATTTTGTTGAACGTCAATCGACACTTGGAGATTTAGACTTAAATTATAGAGAACTCCAAATATTCAAGGTATCTGTTTTGTTTGTATATAGATAACAATATGCCATGGTGATTTCCGTCTTATAATCTTTGTAAAAATTGTTGAACTGGTCAGTTGTAATGTGTTGTTGAGAATGCTCGCCTCCGTAAACCGTAGTCCTCGACAAGTCACATAAAGTAAAAACTTTTGATAAGAAAATACAATCACATCTCTTGTGTGCACGTTGCACGACTCAAAACTCAACCCGATTCGACTATATTCAAGTGCTAATGTCATAATATGTAATCTGTCACTACCCTTAATTAGGTTTCTATTTAATCCATTACTTATCTAACAGGTCAAAGTTCTGTCAGTCCCCCATAGAGCTCGATTTAGAGGTATATGTCTTCAAGAGACTGACTTCGTCGTAATTCCAGCAGAATCAATGCTGAATTATTAATAAGAAAAAAGGTACATTATAACATGCAAAGTAAAATTAAAGAAAGTTTCCTTTCAAAAGGACAAAAAGTCACGCTTCTGTTCTGTCATTGTCTCCGACCTGCTGGATACGTAGATTTGCTGCTGCTGCTGCATCTCTCGTAGCTCTTGGAGCGAAGGTGGGTGCACTAGGGTTACGCTTTTGGAAGTTCTGTTCATCACAAGACAACTTTAACGGGTAGAGCTGTTGGATTGCCCTTTCCAGGTCGCCCTTAGCCGTCTTCACTATAGCCCCACGTATTACTCCATCTTTTCCTTTGATAAGATCCGAACCAATAACGAGTTTCCAGACGTTTCTGTTCTTGTTCTCGTCTTGAACAATGACCGCTGATCCCTTTCTTGGACGTGATGCTTGTTTGCCTCCCGCATTCGCGTGACGTTCGCGTAGACTTTGTACATACTCTCGAGCTGAGACCATCGTTTCCACATCGCTTTCTTACTTTTATTGAGGAACTTCGCTCATTTCCGTAGACCTTCCTCTTTCAAATGATGAGAACCGGTAGCTCAATATCATCTTCGAGGTAGTTCAAAGGTCGATTGTTAGGGGCGACTTCGACGTCCAAGATGACATCCTCAAATTCACTGAGTGTGAGGATTCCATTGCCGATGGTCTTGTAAAACGCTCTTTTGAACAGACCAATGAGTCGTTCGTACTGACCTCCCCACCAAGGCGCTCGACTCAAGTTGAATCTCCACTTAATTGCACGAACAGAAAGGAATGAATTCAAACGTTCGTCATTCTGAACTCGCTTCAGCCATTTCTCAGCTGCCTTGAACGTTGCTCCGTTATCAGAATAGATGATCTTAGGCCGTCCATGCCGATACCTTGACAACGACCGCCGCTTAAACGCCGTCCCCACTTACACCGTCCGTCAGCATTTCTTAGCGTTTCCGGATTCATGAACCCGTTGTTCACATATTGACGAATGATGACGTTTGCCGCAATGTTGACATTGGGTTTCTTTTCACCAATTGGCGCAGCGCTTTGGTTAGTTTAATGAAATCCCATGATTCCCAATCTGGGTCAGTGCGAACCAAATCTCCCCTAATCCCGGACAATTTTTCGAGGGTCATGGCCGTGTTTCCCCTAATAGTCGAGCTTTTTCATTGTCTCGAGCGCCTGGACACAATACGACAATTTTCACTAAACTCGGCGATCTTTCGTGGATTTGCGCTCGTGTAGGGTAGATGTAGCATTTCTCTTACGTAACTATTGACTATCTCGGATTCCATCCCGTATTTATCGAGCAGTATTACTTTGGCTCGATTATAGCCCTCGGCTGTGAATGGCAGAGCTGCGATGCAACGTTTGACTTTGGGGCAAAGCAACTCGCGCAAGTACGTAAATTTACTTATAGGTGCGATAGAACTCTTATCGATGGCTTCAGTAAACTGTCCCCCAAACCTCGGCCTATCTATAAATGATCCGTCAAACTTCGAAATGACCAGTTTTGGTAGTTTTTCTGTTTTCGTACTAGCGAATTCTTGGTTTTCTGGTTTCGTCTGACTAAGTTCCAGTTCGTTCTGCAGTTTTAATTTTTTTCTCATGCAGTTTTAACTCTAGATTAAACTGCTCCTCTCGCACTACGATCCTTTCCGAACGTTCCTTTTCCAACAGCCAATTCTTAATTCGAATCACTTCGGCGTCAGCTTGTTCTAGCTTAGCCTCGACTTCATCGTTCCATTCGTTAATTTTCGAAATGTCCTGGTCATCGGCAATTTTCGCCGTTTCGGCAGCCCGTTTACTCTCACTTGTCTCGCGCGAACGGTTTCTTGTAGCGCCTCGAGGTGCCGTTTAATAGATTCTCGCTTACCTGAACCAAGATATGCCGCGTGTGATGCACTCCGATGTCCAGCTGCTTCAACTTCGTGTCTAAGATTTTCTCCATGCCGTCACGAGAATCTCCTCACAATTTTTCGATCGTATTTTTCGTTCGTATAACCACTGGCGTTTCAGTGATCCCGTTGGAGGTGCCACTATGTCGAGAATGCTCGCCTCCGTAAAGCGTAGTCCTCGACAAGTCACATAAATTAAAAACTTTTAATAAGAAAATACAATCACATCTCTTGCGTGCACGTTTATTACACGACTCAAAACTCAACTCAATTCGACTATATTCAAGTGCTAATGTCATTATATCCCTATACGTAATCTGTCACTACCCTTAATTAGGTTTCTATTTAATCCATTACTTATCTAACAGGTCAAAGTTCCGTCAGTCTTCAACAGTGTGAATAAACGAGAAAGGACCAAATTTTCGAGTACGTTTGTAACACTAACTTTATAGCTTAGTTACCTCTTTCCTGGCAATTACACTGTTAAAAATTTCTGTTTTTTTACAGAATAAAGTACTGTAAAATTTAACAGTAACGATACTGTAAAGTTGTTTTACAGTAAAATATGTTTTTTTACAGCAGAGTGTACAGTAATTTTTAACAGTAAGTTTATTGTAAATCAATTTTACAGTAAACTACTGTTAATTGAAATTCTGTTAGTGTTACCCTGTAAACACAAATTGCAACTCCGAATATTGTAAACATATATTTATTACTATTAATTAAATGCTTGGTCGAAACGTAGGAAGACCACTAAATTAAAACTTAGTCGAAACGTACAATATTCGGATTTACCGTTGCTTTGTATTTAATAAAAATACTCAGTGGTTCCCGTAATTATTACCTTCTATCAGGAACAGGTTTTGTTTTTGTGTGAATATTAGCAGTAACGTTAACTGTATAGACTATAGTAAATGATACAGCTGTA
This sequence comes from Corallium rubrum, assembly GCA_964035015.1. Lineage (NCBI taxonomy): Eukaryota > Metazoa > Cnidaria > Anthozoa > Scleralcyonacea > Coralliidae > Corallium > Corallium rubrum. Next base: position 127,396 of record CAXIUP010000063.1, on the reverse strand, counting down.
TTACTGGAAACTGGACACTATTGACTATATCGTGTAGTTCGTAATTAATTTTGGTCACCAGATGTCTTAAAACAGGTTTTTACTTAAATGTTACAAACTTTAATCAGCAAATTCGATAATGATGTCTAAATGATGATAATATACTATGTCTATGAACTGATTTCGAAGCATTTGCCGATTTGAAGTTTGTTCCTCAGTCTGACTTCGAGGCATGGTGGGATAGCTTTCATGCGGCCGCAATGTTTCATGGGACTCAATTTCAACCGCCATTTTCATTTGACCACGACCACGAGGAACCTTTGTCTTTGGTTGGAGTCTGTCTTTGGAGTCTTTGTCTTTGGAAAAGTGGCATCAGTGGCATGTTGTTTATTTGTGGCAACAGGATTCATAAGTTTAGGTACATATTATGTTAATTATCTTTTGTATGTTAGTTTTCTTTTGTATGTTAGTTTTATAAGGTAAATAATTTCTATTATGTATTCATGTAAATCCTGTATACACAGGACTGGGTCTTTACGAACATATGTTCGACATTATGCAATGCATTCAAACGAAGCAAATGTTAAATTTCCCTGTGCTTTCCAGGATTGTAAGAGGTTTTTTCGTACTTACACTGCCTTCAAATCTCATGTGACACGGGACCATATAAATCACTCGAACAGGCAAAAGACTTTAGTAAATCTAGGCGAGACTGTTGTTAGCATGCAATGCCCATTTGATTTTTGTGCCAAACTTGTTCAAAACGTAGACGATTTACTTCAACATTTAAAGAGTCACATAACGCAAGGCAATGAAATTACATGCCCTTTTCAAGGATGTGGTTTAAAATACCGTGTCAAGTCCTCGTTTTATTCTCATTTAAGTAGGCGCCATAAGGAAACCACTACTAGAAATGTTTTACCAGATTTGGTAGTAGGTGGTGATCGTAATTACTTCGATAATAATGCTCAAGGAACAGACATGTCATCTGGCAATAATTTGGATGATTTGAATTTTGATGGTTGGGATATGGATATAAAATAGTGTGCAATGCATTACTGAAATTGAAATTACATTAAAATTATTTTTATAATGTTTACAACTTTATCTTGTATGGACTAGATTATCCCACAATGATGGTTATGTATTTTAGCAAATGCATTTTTGCTCGGATAATTATTTTTGACAACCACTTGTGAGTTGTGTGCCATGGGGTTTCTTTGTGCTATTACAGGAAAACTCAAACTAGGTGAAGTGTTCTTAATCATCATAATCATCTGATCGAGTTTGTTTGGCTTCGACAATTTTAAGTAATTTCAATTAATACTATAATTACTTAAATGAAAATGTTATTGCAGGGCCCTTGCTGTATTTTACTGTAAACCTCATCTATTAACTTCATTGATTATGCAACTTTGAAATGAGATCCAGTTCAAGTACTTCATAAAGTTTTAATATATACTAAACTAATTTATATTCCACCATGTACAAAAATAGAATGTACTGTATGGACTGTTTGGACTGAATGTAATCAAATTTAGACTTTTTTATTTGTCAAAACTCAAAAGTAGTGTCATCTAAAACTGGAGCTATTTCAAAAATGGGTAAACCAATGATAAAGTAGGGTTACTATATTGAAAAAATTGAAGATAGTTGTTACAGAACCACACTTAAGTGATAATATGATGATTCTTTATTTAAGATAATGACGCCCAAACCAATAAGTCACCACACCTTTACACTGACAGCTCCAGCGAAGCAACCTATGGTGGAGACAGCTTTGACTCCCCATGTTCTTCACGCTGTAGTACTCCATCAACTTTAAGTGACATGGATACTCCAACAACAAGTCCAGATACATGTAGCAGTACTAAGAAAACTGATAAGTTGCAGCATGGATACTGGGTTCAGCAATTTGCAATTCCATGGTCTAAAATGCCGCAATCTCTAATTGATACGTGTGAACGAAAAGTTAGACCAAAGCCAAGTGATCGACGCGAAATGGTGCGAATCTTATGTGATAGTATAAGAAACCACTCAACTCTACCTGGAAGGGAAAACTTGTCAAAAATTGCAAATATGGTTGTAACTAAGTACAAAGAGTCATTTTGTGACATTGTAGGGGATACTGTTGTTGGTACAGGGTATGAATCTCTCCGTAAACAATTGGAGGAAAGATTTTTCAATCTTAGTAGGAAGAAATCCAAATCAAGCTCCATTCTTGCAAAATTGGCTGCAGATGATGGAAATTCTGAGCCACCTGCCAAAATGAAGAAACCTGTTAGCGATTCTTATGGATATGTCAACTGGCAACCAGATGCCTTTCCTGAAAATGAAAATGACGCAACGCAGAAAGAGAAACAGCAGTGGCTAATTAGAGAGTATCCAAAAGATGTTGCAGATAAACCCAAGGTCAAACTTCTTATGAAGCAAACATATACGTCCCAACTCCCAACGACTACTTATCAACAGACAGAAACCTATGCCACCTACAATTAATGAAATTAAAGAGTTGTGGCCATTTCTATTTTGTAAAGATTATTTGCTGCAGCATTTTGAAGAGCTAATGGGGTTTCAGCTTCAAGCCGTCTTTCAAAAAACTGTTGAGCAGAAGTCAAGTGTAATTTATGATTACATGAAGCAGGAAGTGTCCAAAAAGAAAGTGAAACAGTCAATCAAACTCATTGAAGATACTATGGCATTGCAAGAGAGTAAAGCTGCTATAATGGCTGGTGTCTGTCTTCTACTTCTTGCCTATTTTGATGAAGAAGAGGATAATATGATAAGATTTTTTGATGTAAGTAATACTTGTTTTTGTTTAAGTCTAGTGAGTTTGAGACCTATCATAGCAAAATTTCATTCGTGGTCGATTGTTTAACCCTTTAATGCCCAACTGGACTTTACAGATTTTACTCTGGCTAATTCCAGATGATTTTACTCGCCCGTAGGAGAACTACTTCTGGGCATTAAAGGGTTAAGGGGATAGCTCCCATTTGTGGTCACATTTCTCGTTTGTGGCATGTAAGACAAATATCTAATCTGTTTAATACTTTCTTGCATGAGTGAAAAAGTCTTATGATGTGCGGTGAGTGTGAGCGAAGTGCTTATGTTTATTCTGAGACTATTAGAGATACAAAAACAATAGGGTGTATTAACTTGTCATTGAGTTATATTTTTTATTTTTTAGGAAAGTGAAACAGTTAATGATGCCTTGGTGAATTGTCCAGACTCTCCTTTTATTGCTCTATTTGGTAAAAATATCAAACTACATTACTTGTTCAAAAAGTTTTAGTGCTGCGTGGGCAGTTTAAAATACGAGATGAAACAGCGAAAAGTGATAAACTGCCAATAGTGTGATGTTTTTGCTGACGTTTTGAGCGAAGGCTCTGATGAAGGGCCTTCGCTCGAAACGTCAGCATAAAACATCACACTATTGGCAGTTTATCACTTTTCACTGTTTCATCTCATACATTACTCCCGTACGGAAATGGCAGCGCTGCATGGTAACTGCATTTTGACTTTTTCTTGACTGTAAATCCGCTGCAGATGCGCTGCAGATGCGCTGCACAGTATGCGCTGCACTTTTTGTCGATATTGAATGCAACTGCAGCGCATTGATATAGATCTACACAAAAATAAAGCGCTGCATATGCGCTGCATTTTGACTTCAGCGCTGCATTTTCACTGCATTTTGACTTCAGTAATCAGTGCTGCATTTGCGCTGTATTTTGACTTACAAGTTTGATTATATTATAGCCTTTAGCACCTCTGTTGTATGTCAGTCGGCTTCAGTAGCTGTCAACTTTTACGCGTCTACTTAAGAACAGAACAAATAATGAACAAATTGTTGGCTATGAAAGAAGCAAGAATAAAGCAACTATAGAAAAAACTAATTGACCTCGACTGGGATTCGAAGTGCATGCCCGCAATTGCCTTCGGTTTACTAGCCGCTTGAACGTTAGTTCAGAGCATCGGATTTAGGAAGCCAGCTGTGGGATATTTTGAGTCTCAGCCGTTGTCAGCAAGTAGAGTTTTCTTTACTTGCCCAGTAGTTGCTTTATACTGTTGCGTTAATACAGTACCGCTCAGAAGTAACCTAACAAAAACCGCGGTCGATCGGCGGTCGATCGGCGGTCCATCCTCGGGTCAACCGCTGATCGACCGCAGGTCATCGGCGGGTCATCGGCGGGTCATCGGCGGTTCATCCGCGGTCCATCGGCGGTCGATCAGCGGTTGAACCGTAACCGAACCTAACCGAACCGCAGCCGCTGCGGCCCAAGCCGCAAGGTTCGTACTTTCTCGTAACACCGAGGGAGAGTCGCATATTTCCGAAGTTTTGCGTCCTCAATTTTTCGAAGGCAAGGCAAGTCTGTTCACTCTGTTGTGCTGACACTGTCTAATTTGAAATGGGAAAGCTAAGAGAACGAGTTGTTGCCTTGTATTCCTCTAACGTTTCAGTTACGAAGATTACTCAGTTACTCGGAGAGGAAGGGATAAAAACATCCCGCTCAGCTGTGACTCTGTTTCTCTCTCGCTATCGCCAAAGTGGTAGTCTCGATGATGCGCCGCGTAGTGGTAGAAAGCGAATACTCAGTGAAGAGCAGATACAATTTATCGATGGCAAGATGACGGAAAATGATGAACTAACCTTTCATCCTAAATGATGAACTAAGCTCTCAGACACGTCAGGTGGCAATTCCCATGAGGGTAATTCGAAATTCGGCAAGGCTGCAGGCAGGATAAGTATTTGAACAGTGAATAAATACATGCATCACTTGCAATTGGCTGGCCTTCACTGTCGCCCGTGCTCAGAGCCTCAGACCTTCTCCTCTGTATTTATCGTTGCCACAGGTACCTTTTACAGATAAACCATTTTTGACACCTTCTGAAGTAAGAGAACTGACAGTCCAAAAAAATTGATCTCGCCTCAAGTTAATGAACTTACTGGTAAAACATACGCCGTGGTTATAGTTCCGCCACCGGATCTTTAGGTTCGATGGCTATTGATCCGACATTGACATAAATTAAACGCGTGCGAAATACGGTTTATTTTGAACTCAGTGCTTGTCAAATCTTTTCAACAACCAGCACAAGGCCCGACATTATTTAGTCTTTTGAGTTTTGAGCAAAAGGTTAGAAAGAAAACTTAACTGGCGTGGAAAATTTATTCATACTGATGTTTCTCGTCTGAAAGATGCATTGTCGTTGACATTCTCAGTCTTTCAGTCTCTCAAATGATTAAAGTTTAAAAGAAAGCTGCGGTTTCAATACTTAACAGAACCTAGTCTGATTCAAAGCGGAAAACGAAATCTACAGATTGAGCGACTTAATTTAAATGCAATCACGGCCGTAAGTTCGTTAGTATAAACTAACGAACGGTTGTGATTGAATTTAAATTAAGTCGCTCAATCTGTAGATTTCGTTTTCCGCTTTGAATCAGACTAGGTTCTGTTAAGTATTGAAAGTTCGTCGTTTCGGTAACATTAATCTTTCCGTTTCTATATTCGCTTTACTTGCATTAGACAATGATTAGATAGCTTGGCGCTATCGATTTTCCGGCGCAATCTCAAAATGAATATAAGAGCCCAGCTCAGTATTTTGATATGGAAACCCATAATAAATTCAAGATATAAATACAGAAAAGTTTAAAGAAAATGTAACATCTTCAGAATAAAAGGTAATTGATTAGATGGGAGTATATATAGGATATGTTTTTAAACATATACATAAAATAAAAATTATACTTTCTGAAGTTGTCGGCTGGTCATGGCTTTTGTCTTTTGATTAAATTACCCGTTGTCGTTGATTATAGTCGATAGTAGCTAGCTCGTGAAACGTGAAATTCAATTTGATCGACGAATAATCTTGCCATTCTTGGCCGTGAATGTTATACAATTTCGGAAATGTTATACAAATTGTCGAATAAGTCAACAACTAACAACGACGGACTTTAACTCTTTCCCATCCGAATCGGTCTTTAGTATTTTATTCTGGCTAACGCCAGACGATTTTATTCACCTCTGGGGAAACCCTCGGACAGGAATGAGTTAATATTCAAGTTTAGTCCAGCTTTCGTAACCTGACATGCACTGAAAACTTTCCTTGTTGTTTACGTAAAAAGCGCTACAGCCTTGTGTGTCTGCGTAAGCCGTTTTACTTAGTTGCTTTGTTCGTTAATATATAGATTATCCTAGCTAGCAATAATAGATTGCTACATGTGCAGTCGGAATAAGTCGGTACTCGTGGTGTTCGGTTAACCGCGGTTTCCCTCTTGCGGTTCACGTAGCGACAACAACCTCACCGCAACCGCACCGCCAACTAACCGCCAGTTAACCGCCAGTTAACCGCAACCGCACCGCCAACTAACCGCCAGTTAACCGCAACCGCACCGCAAACTAACCGCCAGTTAACCGCAACCGCAGTGTTAGGTTATTTCTGAGCGGTACTGTATGTCTTGACCTTATAATTATACTAATTTTTTCCAAATTCTCAATTACATTAAAGACACGCGCATCACAAAACCAAGTCACAGAACCATCAGAACGTATTCTATTATTTAATATCAGTGTTCGCATTTTACTGAGACAATCAGACAGAGCATTTGAACAAACTCCATTAAACGTTTATAGTGTTAAACACGAAAACGCGACTACATACAGACAAAACTTTACCTCTGAATGGCGCCGATTGTCCTATTGTTTATTGTGCTTCTTTGTAAACATTTAAGAGAATATCAGCAGAGTGAGAGCTGCAGCTTTAAATGCAAGTACCAGCGCCCTTCTCCTTCTTTCTTTAAGACATTCACCAAACAAGTTCAGTTGAATCCCCAAGACTCAAGAGAAGCAGTTAACGCGCAAACGATCAACGGCTTTATCTTTAGGCACAATATTTAAATGTTCAAGTGCAGGCGCCAAAAATGCTATCAGTTGACACTTGACCAGATAACGATATTGAATTACTCATTATTGTAGCAAGCTAGCAAGCATCTCTGACGGGTATAGTATATTTTATTTAGTCTTACGCTTTATAGATATTATTGGGTTAATTAGATTGCAGACGCGACAACTGCTACTGCTACAAGTCTCAGAACGTCCTTAAATAATATTCAATGGTAATAATTGTTTGAAAGAGATTAAGTTATCTTCTGGCATCAGCAAAGTATTTTTGCTATTTCCTGCCAAGGTTCAAGGCTATCTAGGCGATAAAACTGTAAAAGCTGCATGAGCTACATCAGACAACTGTAAAAAGCAATTCAAAAACATTTCTCATCAGTTTACCATTTGCACAAAACGGCCCATTCTTTGCTCCAAATTACGGTAAGTTTCAGGTTCTTGAACAGCGACTCGCTGCGAGAGCTATATAGTTAATTAGTATTGACTCATTGTGTAAAATTTAAAAATTAAACGAGACTTATTATAGACCTTTTAAAGACCTTGTAAGACAAAGCGTTTTCGTTAACCGATTTAATAAATTCTGGCTACAGTTTTGCTAGGATAAGCGCGCGGTGCGTGATGGCGTTTTGCATGTTGTGAAACACATTTGCGGCACCAAGTAAATTATGTAAGTCGATCAGCATCGAACATGCAGCGCTAGATCGCAACTTTGTGTTGCAGATTAGCTGCATATTGAATGCACACCGAATTTGAAAACTTTGTTTGACTGCGCATTCAATGTGCAGCGCTTTGCGTAAGTGATTTCATCAATTTGTAATGCAGACGCGCTGCAGTTTAAATGCATTTTGACTTGCAGTCAAGAAAAATTACATCTGCAGCTATTCTGCAGCGCTGCCATTTCGGTACGGGTATGTTTATTCTGAGACTATTAGAGATACAAAAACAATAGGGTGTATTAACTTGTCATTGAGTTATATTTTTTATTTTTTAGGAAAGTGAAACAGTTAATGATGCCTTGGTGAATTGTCCAGACTCTCCTTTTATTGCTCTATTTGGTAAAAATATCAAACTACATTACTTGTTCAAAAAGTTTTAGTGCTGCGTGGGCAGTTTAAAATACGAGATGAAACAGCGAAAAGTGATAAACTGCCAATAGTGTGATGTTTTTGCTGACGTTTTGAGCGAAGGCTCTGATGAAGGGCCTTCGCTCGAAACGTCAGCATAAAACATCACACTATTGGCAGTTTATCACTTTTCACTGTTTCATCTCATACATTACTTGTTGATCATTCTGTGAAAAAAATCACAATTATATGTAATTGAAAATACAAATTTTATCTTGTTATGAAAACAATAAATTACTGATCAGTTTGCGCATTCATACCATGCTGCCCATAAATGTCACTACTCAGAGATTCGCACATTTTAGTAATCAGATAATTGTGATTTGTTTGTCATTCGAGTGTCTGTAATCTATGTCACACATGCATAATGAGCTTTGAGAGAATGTTATCTAGATATCTTTGCATTCAATTATTACGAGACAGTGAACTCAGGTGAATGATAATATGGTATTAGGTCTATATTGGCCAGTCCAGTATAGAAAACTCTAATTGGCCTGGGTGCAACTCAAACCCAACAAACTCTGGTTTGTTAGTCCGGTGTTCTAGGTCTTGAAATAAGTACCATAATTTCAAGACCTGCTCCCAACTTGAGCTGTAGCTCAGTAGCCTAAGTTGGTAGAGCGCCTGGCTAGCCAGGCCAATTAGAGTTTGCTATACTGGACTGGCATGGCTCCTACAACAGCAAAGTTAACTTTTAAATGATTTCTTGATAAGTCCTTTATGCATGTGTGATGTAGATTACAGACATTTGAATAACAAATTGAAATATCTTGAAAATTAGATCAAGAACCGAAAACCATTTTCAACGTTCTTTCCAATAGGACAAAGAAATGGAGTGTGGGGGGACTTTCACTACTGGAGATCTCTCTTGTAAAAGTAAAATTGTTCAAATGCTTAATGGGGTAGTTTTTAAGCCTTTCACTACTGGAGCTCTCCCTTGACAAGTCAAATTGTCTGCCATAAGTTTGAGTGACTGTTTCAGTAGTCAAAGGGATAAGTACTGTTTAATAAAGGAGCAGGAGTGTTTTATTAGGTTTACAGTAAGTGGTTTTAGACCTAATAAAACATGCACTGCAAATTTATTGAACAGCTTCAAACACAGCTTTATTAGTATTCTCTATATAAAGAATACTAAGTAGAAGATTTTATAAAAAGAATACTAATGAGGAGTGTTTTATCAGGTATAAAGTCGCTTCACATGACATATTATCAATGATTTAATAGGCTAAAAACTCATGAATTATTAGGTAATTAGTGAATGAGTTTTTAACTAGACAGACGGGCAGGTAGTGTAGTTAACAACAACTATTGATACAGTTGTCTGGAATTTGCCAGAGTAAAATAATAAAAATGTCTGCTTGTATTACATTGTGGAAAAAAACAGAAAACAGCTAATTGTGGTATTTTGTATTTTTGTAGGTGAAAAACTTGTAACTGAGAGATTTGCCATTATAATTGACCATGCTGTTGTTAACAAATCTTTGACCTCAAAGTTGGAGGCAGTAATGGTGCTTTTTGCAGCATATTACTGTCTTAACATACAGTATCCAGAATGTTCGGCAGCCACTCTAGAGTTTATTCAAAGGTATGTTATTGTAGTAAATACTGGTATTTATGCCATACGGTATACAGTTCTATTCTAACCACTTGATTTGATTATTTTATACGTATAGCAATGCTCAAAGGGACACATACTGTAAACTGATTTGTAATTTATTTCTTTTTTGTTAATTTGAGTTTTTCTTGTAGGTGTTTTGTGAAACTTAATCCAGAAAAGGGTAGCAAATCTACAAAAACCTAAGGAAAATCTCACAAAGTTAACCCAAAAGTTTTATCATTGGTTAATTGTTTGAAAGATTTTGAAAGTGGATGGAGTGTTGTTGTTGGTTAATCGTTTGAAAGATTTTGAAAGTGAATGAATCATACAAGTATAGGTTGCTTTAAAGTTTAAGTTAGTAGAACAATTTTATATTTTGTACTTTGTAATGTTGTTGAAAGCTATATGTGTTTTTTTGAGACCGAATTATCTTCTGGACTGAAACCAGAATTTAAAACATTTTATAAAGCTGAGGAAACAGGGATTCTGAAAAAAGCTAAGCAATAGGCCTTTTCCGAATTGTGCTGCAGTTGACAAGAACATGAACACAGGATCGAGGCTTCATGTCAAGCTTAATATAAAAACATCATAACTTTGCACAAAGCCTCAATCTGGTGTTTTTGTTCTTGTCAACTAGAGTGCAAAATTATTCGCAAATGGCATGTTTGTAACCCAATTCCTATGATAAATGACACAATTAATATTTTAAACGTTTTAAATAAAGCTAATTTGAGTGATACATATAAATGTTTGGTACTATGCTTTTTGGTTTCATCACATCATCCACAATGATTAATTGCGATTGTCTCCCATCAGCTACAATTATGTGAAATTACATGTTATCACAAAAAAGATAAAACATCGATTTGTGATGGTACAGTGTGCACCCTTGAAAAATTCAATCTGGTCTTCCAAAATAACGTGGTCAAATGCAATTCCCATCTGGTCACATGTGATTTTAGAACATCAGTACTGTGGTGATGGTTATATATATATATATATAGGGGCAAATGTTATTTCTATAATAAACCCTGTTATAATAAATGCTTTAATAAAACCTATGTTTTATATGTTTTTATTAAACTTGATGCGAGATTTGTCTGTGATGTGTTTGTTTATAATTAAATGCACTAAACATTCTACAGGATTTTTGTAGAGTGGCGCTCATTTGAAGAGAGGTGTTTTTGCTACAACAATGTTTTCTGTGAAATTACAGAAACTTATGAAAGAACAGTTTCTGTTCTGTAGAATTACAGTATTTTGTCTGTTTACAAATAAACAGTAATTTTACTGTAAAAATACAGTAATTTTTTAATTAACAGTTTCTGTTAATTTACAGTACTTTCTCTGGCGTCCAAGCTGCCAGTACTTTTTACTGTAAAAAAACAGAAATTTTTTTAACAGTGTAGTTAACCTATACATATCTGGTTTTCATGTACTGTATTTTCTTGAACAAGCGCCCACACTTTAGTAAGCGCCGCTCGATACTTGAAAGTCTTGGTTCGTGGCGGCCAGGGTGGTGACTTGGGCCTTAAAAGGAACCCATGGAGAAAGTCTTTTATATGAAACTGCGTGGGAACCTTTAACAGTTAGACGTAGTAATCATAAATTATTTCTGATGTATAAAATTGTAAGTAACTTAATTAGTTCCTTCATATTTACTAGAACAGGATCGATGACCTGGTTGTTCCATACGCCCGAACTGAACGCTTTAAAAAGTCTTTTTTCGTTTCTACCATTGGAATAATTTACCTAAAAACATTTGTTCTTGTTCATCACTTGCTAATTTCAAAATAAATGTTTGTTAGGTGGCGTGATATCGCAATTCCTAATCCTTTGTTGTATCGGCGCAGCAGATATATTGCTATCGTGTTGAGTGTGTGTTTGTGTGTTAACTTTTTTGTGTAACCACTGACCTGTGGTGTAACTCTAACCAATGCGCGACAATTACATCGGGGACAATCGGAGCTCAGAATTTTTAGGCGTCAACGTACGAGCTGTCAGTTTGAACGATGGGAACAAGTATTCTTTAATCCCGATCGTGTTTATATATATTATTTCGTCGCCAAGAGTAATACTATTTTCGAAGAAAGACAATATTGCTGATACAAATGGCAAGTATTTTTAACATGACTTATAGTAAACTTGCAAGTGTGATCTACCACAGTTTTTTGCGTTATACAGAATGATTGAAGAGTTGACAAATGGTTTTCAACTCGTTGGGCGTTTTATCGAGTCAGGCGACTCAGGCCAACACGTGTAAACTGTAACTTTAGGCATTTTAAGAAAATATTCCGGTTTACCATCAGTAGCAGCAAAAAAAAAATCCATGAGGTCGGTCGGGTTTTTTTAAATATTTGACCAAATCACATTCATTAGATGCACGGAAGAATATGTTCAAATTCATATGTCTGGTTGATGATACATTGGTTGATGATACACATAAACCACATATTTCTGAAAAACAGAAGCAAAGTAATTAGCCCTTTCCAACAAAAATGATATACGCAGCACAATAGTATGCAATAATATTTTCGAATGCTAATACACTTTTCATCTGAATTATCAAGAATTACCGCCACGTTCTCATACACAGCACTTAATATTTATAATAAACTGGCTTGTAGAAAACTGAGCGAGGCTGGCGCGTAATGAATCAGGAGCGAAGGAGCATTGTGGTATATACATATGGGTTCATACGATAAAATTAGTGAAGATGAAGAAAAATAATGGATCCATTTAAGAGGATACTAGGGATATTGTGGGATATCAGGCTTTTGCTGACTTCAAATAAAATATGGCGGGAAAATTAGACGAAGAACAAGCTGCGATCTAGTATCGTAAACTTCAATCTATGTAAAAATGACTAAAATCTGTTCTTTGTTGACCGTTTACTACCCCCAAAAGAAGTCGGGTTTGGTTTGTTTTTTTTGGCAGATGTGTGTACCCAATTGACCTTTAAATGAATTTAAAGTTCGGATCAGTCGTGGAAAGTGTACTTGACGACAGAGGAAGTGACGCGTTGACATAACTGACAAACCCAATCAATTATGGAGGATGAATAATTATCTCAACTATTGATTTTTTGAAAAAATTGAAGAAGCGCGGCCAGGATTATACATAATGAGTAAGTAAAATAGACGTTCTCTGACCAAAATATTTGTTTATTAACGAGCTTTCGGCTGCCAGACTGCAGCCTTCAACAGGAAGGTAGTAATGAAATATAATTATACTTAAAAACTAACTTCATTTTATTATTATTATCGCTTCTCTTTTAATTTATATCATGTTACTGTTTATATTGTATATTATAGTTAAATATTTTAATTTGGTTTTATATTTCATTACTACCTTCCTGTTGAAGGCCGCAGTCTGGCTGCCGAAAGCTCGTTAATAAACATATTTTGGTCAGAAAACGTCTATTTTACTTACTCATTATTGATTTTTTCTTTGTCTTGATTTTGTTTTTGGCTATATATGGACAGTTCACTTGTTCTTGTTTTGCGTGTGTGCTGTGTTTAGAATTTAGTAAATTTAATTTCATCAAGCTTGGCCGACAACTCATGCACTTGAGCCAGCACAGAATTTTGTATGCGATTCTCGATCGTGGTTGTTATTTCTCTGATGAAAGCGAAAGCTTAGCATATAAATATTTTACGTGGTGTTTCCACAAAACTTATCTCCATATAATTTTGTTTCTGCTAGAATTGCTAAAAATAGCGTGGCACAGCTCCTCTAATCTTCTTTGTGTATTTTCTTTTTGGCCTGCGCTAAACGTCGCACAATAGACGAATTTAATTGTTTGAATTTTATTTGACAAAACTGCGACCGTTATAACTCGGTTAAATTCGACACACGAATTAAATTCGTCTCGGCAATTAAAGTCGTGTGACTCAGACGATAGTGCATGTTCGAGTTGAACGACGTTATATCGTCGCGTCGAATTAAATGTTCTGTCTCCTCATGTCTGTGACAATTCGGCGCCATGCCAGTTTTCAAAGAATTATTTTCAGGCTCCATGCGTCCGAGTAAAAACTATCATTCTATTACATGCATTCGACTGAAATTCGACGTCTCATTTATATGTAGGTCTTACCGACGAACTTAATATATTCGATTTAAATTCGTCTGAATTAAATTCGTCTATTGCGCAACGTTTAGCGCAGTCCTTACAAAACTCCATCTTGTTATTAGTTTAATATCTCTATGTCAGAGCTCTTGTACATGTACTACCTCTTTTTTATAATCTTTGCCTATTGTCATACTCTAAGTATTACAAATTTAAATTTCGCCTATACTCTTCCCACTCCACCACCATGCACTCTATATAAATAAGGTTATTAAACTATCGCATGAGGCAAAAATATGATTTTCTGTCGTTCACAGGTTGTACAGGTGATCTTGCGTATGTAGCTTGTCAAGAGTATCCTAAAATGAAGATCACAGTCCTGGATTTGCCTTGCATCGTCGAGCTGTCTCCACATTTTCGACCATCCATTGAAGAGTGTCCTAACCAAGAAAATGTAAGTTTCTTGGCAGCAGACTTTTTTGCTGATGACCTGCCTTCTGCCGACCTGTACGTACTGACTCGAGTTCTTCACGATTGGGATGATGACAAAATAAACTTGCTTTTAAGCAAGATCTTCAAGAGCCTCCCATCTGGTAAGTGTTCATTACATCGTTCACAAGAATGTAGTTATTTTATATCACAGATAATTTTATAATGACCATTAATCTGTTTATATAGTGAACTATTTATTATATATGTATATATTCTACACTCGAATTTTCCTTCACCAAAAATCCCTAGAACATGCTATGTAATCGAGTGAAATGCCCAATATTACTATTTATTATGTATACTAGAAATACATAAACGCAACCCCCTCGCCCGCTTTTAACACATTAAATATACATAATCCCCCCCCCCCCCCCCGATTAAAATAAGCACCTGATCTGTTTTTGTATACAAATATGAACACCCTTGCCCTCCTGGCCTCCATTACATCCTGTTTTATCACTTTTATGAATGTAGTTTTTCTATTATTGACCAATTTCCAAAGCAATGTTTTATTCCAAAATAATAAAACAGTGGCTGAGGAAAAACTTGTGTCACCAGAAACTGATAGCAAAAACAAACAATAATTACAGACGCTTATATCAAGGTGCCTATTAAACTGTTTTAATAATATGATTCCCAATGTCTCAAATATAATGTTGAACCTCAAAGAAAAACATCAGAACAGAAAAAAACGTGGGTAACAGCCTGAAAACAATAGGTATAAGAGAGGAAAAACTAACCAGGGAAGAACTATAACTTAAATAATGCAAAGTTTTACTCGAACCATGGAAAAAAACGCCTGGGAAAATGTATATTATTTGACAAGATTTTTGCTGTTTTAACTGAGTTTAATTAATACTGAAAAGGTTTCGGATATATACTGACTCTAATCAGCTAAAGAAACGGCTGGTAAGTTAAATACGAATCACTGCTTACCGTTAAATTTTCTTTTGGCTCTTCTCAGATGCTGCAAACACTGCCATACGGGCTACGGCGTTTGGTTTCCGTGTTTTTTTCGTTCGGTTCTTAGCAAAAAGCAATCAATTCTCTTCAAAATGTGAAAAGCTGTTTGTGATGATGTTCCTTTCAATTCCCTGTTCTCTCTCGAGCCAAGATATACCAGTGCATAAGTCTTTTGCTGGCTTTGAACACACACACGAAGAAACATCTTTTTGTTTTTTTCAGTCACATTTGGCGGCATCTTTTCCGATCTTTATCGCAATTTTTCATGCTTTTTCAATGGTTTCTAGTCGTGTTTAATATTGTTTGGTTCATCCCACTGCAACATCTCTTCTTGACTTTCGTTTTTCTGTCATTTGTAAACCAATTTTTCTGACAAAGATTTTGTTTCGCTTGAGCCGCGAAAGTTGGCGATTTGATGGATATATATATACATACATACAAACATCTCGCAGAATTTCTTTCCCACTCGCGTGTAATTTCGCATGTAAGTGGACTCCACGCGTGTCGAGATTAGCACCCTCACCGGGCTCCGGGCCTTCGGCCCGTCGCCCGGCTCGGGGACTAGAAATACATAAAGCAATAACCCCTCGCCCGTTTTTTACATGAATTTTTGTAATCCCCCTGATTAGAAGTTAATGCAACCCCCTTGCGCTCTTTTTTATTTGGGGCCTGGAAATAACCACTTATCGGAACGATCAAAATATATATAGTTTTAATTTTAGTAGAATATTGAAATAGAAAACTGTTTAAGGTGGCTCCATGCAGTTTCTTGAAAAATTACGCGAAATGCCGCCACTGGAAAACCATGTGTTTTTGAATGGTCTCCCACAAGGAGCCCAACTCTGACGCCTGTGGTGTATTTCTCGGTGTTTTATTCATATATTATGAGATGAGACCGCGGTGCTTGCTGAACTGAGACCGCGCCGCTCATGTAAATTGCACGCGCGGTAATTTGAAACTCGAAACGGCTGCCATGTGAACACTCGTGACGATCACTGAAAGCTGAGACAACAGAACACTCGTATGCGGCATAACACGCAGCGCGGGAAACACACGCGAGTTTATCACACCGCGGGTGTTCCGCCAGGAGACACTCTTCTCCTCTTCTCCTCGCGTGTTTATCACACCGCGGGTGTTCCGCGTCGTCTCAGCTTTCAGTGATCGTCACGTGACAGCTGTTTCGAGTTTGAAATTACCGCGCGTGCAATTTACATGAGCGGCACGGTCTCAGCTTTCAGCAAGCACTGCTGTCGCATCTCTCAGTATCTGAATAAAACACAGAGAAACACAGCACAGGCGTCAGAGTTGGGCTCCCTGTGGGTCTCCGTTCGCTGGGTGACGGAGCATTCTTGGTCAAAATATTGATTTTTGATTTCAGGAGTTATCATATTGCAGACATGAGCGGACAAATATTATTAAAGCGAATGTAAATTATGTAATACCGAGAAAGTATTGAATTATTTAAAGTGTCACTGAGACGAAATTTTTACCCCTACTTTTTTCTCTATTAGCCTAAAGTGCATGTATCGAAGACTTACCAAACGAAGTTTCATGCTGATATTCGGAAAAGTAAAGCAGATATTGACAAAAGAAATACGCAAATTCGCGGCCGCCATTAAAATGGACGTGTTTATTTGGGACTGGGTCTTGGATGTCTGTGACGTCATAGTCTCAACCCAACAAAATTAGTAAACAAGCGTAGCTTGGAAGAATCGCTCATTAAAATGAAATTATTCCGTCATTCCATCATCATGCTTTGTTGTACAAGATTGCAGCAATCAATATGATATTAAAGCAGGAATATCCTTGCATAAGAGTCCAAGGATTCTAGTTATGAATGAGATTATTCTGCAGGATAAGACTGCGCAGCATATAAGCCCAATTGACAAATCATACGAGCAAGCTGGGTTAGGTCCGTTTGTTCGGAACATAACGCGCCGACACGCAATTTAATTTTAAACCAGATGATTCATAGTTTGTTTCAATCAATTTTCCATGAAGATTTTTAGAGCGACCTTACTACAAACAAGAGTTTTTCAGCGTGGTAATATGCCTATTATTTGAAAGACTAACAAAACTTTGGAGGCAGAGCAGTCTCGAGCTCCAAGGAAGCGAACCGGTGGAAAATAAGCGAATATTTCTTGTCCCCTATTCTTGTTGATACCATGCTAATCATAGTTCCACTATACTTTTATTTAAGATTATAAAATATATCATGTAAGTAAAGCAAACAAGGAAGGTTGAATTTGCTGTATTGTATTTGTATATAAAATACATGTATATACTAGCAATTCATTTAGTATTTTAAAACTTAAAGAAAATGCTATTGGATGTTACAAAATAAATAGCATAACTAACTCAATAAATATACAGTCTGATTTGCAAAGCAACAAAGCGTAAATACTAATCTAAATATTTTAGGGGTAGAAAACTTAAGAAATTTAACCAAAACAATTCTACAAGCTGAAGCAGTTCAGCACATTGATACTTTAGTTATACTTATGCGTCAATATACGCCAGCTTTGTGAGCCACGTCAACAGGCCATTGCAAATTGACAGAATTATATACTGAGGCCAACTAGTTTTCTTTTTCTTTTCTGTCGCTGTATAATTTCCAACAGGAGAGAAATTGCTCTCGAACTTTTGAATTTCTATGTAGTAGTATCAAATGTATCAGGCATCAAATACAAGCTAGAGCCACATTACATATACATACATATTTTTATACACATTCATACCAACATAAAGATAGTGTCTCTAGCCGACCAACTGTCTTTCTCAAGAAGAAACCACGACGTCAGAATTGAAAGTTGCTATATTGAAAATGTATTGTACTTTTCTTCGGCAATATCTTGTTCGTATTGCGCGATTATCAATCTCGTCAGCCGAAGCAATACAATCATCGTCCTTGGCAAATTCCGAAACCAGATTCGTCAAAATGGGCTACCATATACTCCAAACATATAACGGATGATTCCGTTTCGATCCATAGCCAGAAGAACAACTAAATGATGATGAATTCGACTTTTTTGTTGTCAAATTATATGCGCTCTCGTTGTTTCTTTCTTAGTCACGCAAGTTTGGGTTGAGACTATGACGTCACAACCCTTCTCAGGTATCAATATTCACCCTGAAGAAAATTTTAATGGCGGACACAATTTTCAGCATTTCAAACGTTTATAACTTTAAACCTATTTGTTTATATCGGTTTAAATTTTGTACACGGGGTATTTATATCTCAATAAATTTCGTCGAAGTTAAATTTTCGCAAAACTTTGTGGTCGATTTTTCGTCTCAGTGACACTTTAAGCGCTATCGGTCGTAACGTCGTTTTGAAGAGTAAACAACGGGTTGCAATTTGATATCTATTGCTTGGTAGAGATGTGATTGATTTTGTCAACTGGATTTGGTGAAAGTATGATATTTACCGTGTATGCTTTGGGGAAGCATAAGATGATGAAAATGTCTGGAGTTATTAATAACAATCGAAAATAGTAAGGTTAGATATACCTACGAAACAGAGAACGTAGAAGTCTAACGTTTTGAGCGAAGGCCCTTCGTCAGAGAGAAAGAGAGGAGGGCCTTCGCTCGAAACGTTGAGACTCCTACGTTCTCTGTTTCGGCAGTATATCTAAACTTACTATACTTCGATTGTTGTTTCTACACTGCTTACGCAGCACGCTACTTTTATTTCACTATTTGGAATTATGTTTTGTACTCGTGTTCTCTCCCTTGAAGAGTATTTATAATCGATCAAATCTCTTCTCTTGAATCGCTTAACTACACAGCTCTTGATTACATGATGTATAATGGCGGCTGTAGCAGTGGATTTTGTGAGAGACAATGTTTTAAAGAAATCTGGAGGATTAGAGCAGGATGGTTTACAGAAATGTGTTGGAAAATTTTTTCAAGTAGGTGACGATGTCAAATTAAAGAAAGAAAATGAATCTGATAAGCATTTGGAGTGCAACACGATCGAAATACGTTTTATCGGTGACAACTCAGTTCCTGTCTATGTCGAAGGAGAGCCGAAAAAGTCGAATATCCGCGATGAAAATTTAAATGAACTCACTTCTATGATGAAAATGGCTCTATCCAAAATGTCCTACAGCCACATGAAACTGAAGGAAAGATGGAGGAAACCGACGAAAATTGTGCAAACACAATCGACCACGTGGAGACTACCTTATCGTCGCCGACAAACCTTCGACAGCAATCGTGTGATAAATGTCTTCAAAACGAGCAAGAGATTTTGAGAATGAAGGATGATATCGCGAAGATGAACTCTTTACTAAAAGAAGTCTTAGAAAATGAGGAAAAAGGTGGTAAAAGCACAACGCAAGAGTCAGGATCAGGGGTCATCATTCAAACGTTTGTAGACAACAACAACAAAATGGCGGACAAACTGCAAGCTCTCGAAATGGTGGTCCAACAAATTACGCAAGAGAACGCTCAAATGAAATGTATATTGGACATAAAACAAAACGAATGGTTCGAAATTGAAAATAAAAACAAATTAAGTAAGGAAAAGCCTATGGACGATAACTCTGTTAAAACATTAAATCGTTTTGAGGTCCTTGGCATCGATGACAATATAGAAGAACCTCTTCCGAATGACAAGCCAAGAGCACAAATGTGCCAAGTAAAATTTTTTATAGTCAGCTGAAAAACCAACGCGTAAACCAAGATAGAGCTAATCAAAAACGTAGAAATGAACCAGAAGTGCTTGTGCTGGGACTAACAACCTTGTAGCTGAAGAAGCAGAGGGAGCAGCTGAAGAGATGGAGAAACTGATTGTGGAAGTACAAGCCAAAGCTGAGAATGTTGCAGTATCGAGTGTTACCACCTTCTGGAATCATAAAATTTAATAATTTATTAGATGATTTGTGCAAGAAGCATAGAATAACATTTGTGGACAACAGTCACATAGATAAATCAATGTTAAATGGCTCAAATTTGCATCTTAACCATAATGCAGATAGGATGCTTGGTAAATCATTCTGTGGCTACCTTAGATCAATAAGATTAAGCAAGCCTCATACAAAGAAAGGTGTGCATGCTGGAAATTTTCGAGCGGTCAGGCAATGGCCAAATCGCTTGAGGGACTGGATAAACCACCTAGGGTGTGTTTACCACATAACGAGGATGTAGATAGTAACTTATTACAAACAAACATAGGTAGCGATTTTTCTGACAAAATGAAATCCTTTCCTAATCGGAGAGGATTCAAAATGTCTTTTTTAAACATAGTTAGTTTGCCAAAACGATTTGACGAAATTAATTTTACTATGTCTAACAAGTTACTAGATTTCATTGCCTTTATGGTATGATTCACACAGATGGCTATGGTATTATTAGAAAAGATAGGTCCAGAAAAGGGGGTGGTGTTTGTATTTACCTGCGTAGCTCTATCAACTATCAGATCAGACATATTATTATACCACATGATCTGGAATCTGTGTGCATAGAAATTAATAAACCACACAGTCGACCATTTGTGGTTGTTACAGTTTATAGACCACCAGATACATCATCTGATTTCTTTACTCATATTGAGCAATTAATTCAAACTGTTGATAATGACAATAAGGAAATTTACATTCTTGGTGACTTAACTGTGATTTATTAAAACCAAATTCTGACAAGCCAACAAAGAAACTAAAATCTCTGTTTGAAATGTATCAATTATCGCAATTAATTGTCGAGGCTACGTGAGTAACTATGACCTCTGCTACTCTAATAGATCATTTTATCACAAATAAACCAGAGAAAATCTGCAATTCTGGTGTTATTCATACTGGAATCAGTGACCATAGCCTGATTTTTGCCATAAGAAAAATTAACATCACTCAGAAGGACAAAGAAAATATTGTTGAAATTAGGAATATGAAAAATTTCAATAAAAAACAATTTCTTTATGATCTATCAGTCCAGTCCTGGGAACATGTTTATTTTTTTGCTGATAATCCAAATAGTATGTGGGAAATTTGGAAACAACTATTCCTTCAAGTACTAGATAAACATGCTCCACTTCAGAACAAAAAATAAAATCAAAAAAAGTTCCCTGGATTACTAGTAGTATTAAAGAAATGATAAACACAAGGGATAAGTTAAAAAGAAAAGCTATTATCACTAACCTAGAAGAAGATTGGAAAAATTACAAAAAAGAAAGAAATCAAACAAACATACACTTAAGACAGGCTAAGAAAAATTACTATTCCAGTAAAATTACTAGTGAAAACAAAAATCCAAAAACTGCTTGGAAGACAATAAATAGTTTACTTGGCAAGCAGAGTAAACATACACAAGTGAATGAGTTAAATGTGAGTGAAAAGAAGTTAACAAGCCCCAGTGGCATTGCAGAAGGTTTCAATGACTTCTTTTCAAAAATCGGTCCAAATTTAGCTGAAGAGATTGGTACAACAGACTGTAATTTTCATTAGCAATACATTAAGAAAACTGAATCTGAGTTTGCTGCATTTAAAGCAGTTACTGTACACAATGTTTGTCATCTCCTGTGCCAGCTGTCTGCTTCAAAAGCTACTGGCGTAGATAAAATTTCCAATGAAATTATTCAAATTGCTGCTCCAATCATTTCTAGCTCACTAACATATATTTTCAACCAAGCTATTACGCTATGCACTTTTCCAAACGAGTGGAAAATATCAAGAGTAACACCACTGTTTAAAACTGGCAAGCGAAATTTACCAGGAAATTACCGACCCATTTCTGTTCTGCCTGTCATAAGCAAAGTCATGGCACGTATTATATATACACAATTATATGATTATCTGAAACCTAATAAACTACTTTCTGAACATCAGTTTGGCTTTCGAAAATACCATTCCACTGCTATACTGCTCTGCTAGACTGCACTAACAGCTGGTACGTAAACATGGATAGAAAATTATTTAATCTAGTTGTATTGATAGACCTAAAAAAAGCCTTTGATAGGCTACTGTTGACCATAAAATTCTATTAGATAAATTAGACTTATATGGAATCAAAGGTAGTGCACTCTTACTACTCAAATCATATTTATCAGAGCGTATCCAGAAATGTAAAGTGAATGGATTCCTTTCGTCAGAACATAGCATTAAATGCGGAGTACCCCAAGGGTCTATCTTGGGGCCTCTATTCTTTCTACTTTACATAAACGATCTACCAGAATGTCTCCATAAAACTAAACCTCGGTTATTTGCTGATGACACAATTATTACAGCAACTGGAAAGACAGTAAATGAAGTTGAAATTGCAGTAAACTCAAATTTAGAAAACCTTCGAAAATGGTTAATGTCAAACAATTACTAAGCCTGAATGTAACAAAAACTGAATTCATAATGATTGGTTCGAATCAATTGCTAAAAAAAATCTCTGATCATCAACCAAATATTACTATTAAAGACCAACCAATTAAGCAAGTTTCTGAAAGCAAAACGTTGGGAGTAATTGTGGACCAACATTTTAACTGGAAAAGTAATACCGAAAATATTTGTAAGAAAATAACGTCAGGATTATGTGCTCTTCGACGTTTAAGAGAATTTGCTAACAGAAAGACGCTTTTATCAGTATACAATGCTATAGTCCAACCATACTTCAACTATTGTTGTGAAGTTTGGAACGTATTTGGTGAAACCCAGTCCACACGCTTGCAAAAACTTCACAACAGAGCTGCTCGCATTATAGCAATTATGCCTAATGAAGTAGATCAGCAAACTGCATTAGATGCATTAGGATGGGAACCACTTAAAGAGCAGAGAAAAAAAGCTAAAGCTGAAATAATGTTCAAAATATTAAACGACATTGGGGCCAAAGTGTCTCAATGACCTCTTTACTTTCAAAAAAGAAGTTTTGAATCACAATCTTCGCGACAGTGCTACTACAGTTTGTTTGCCACAACCATGCACAAACAGTATGAAAAAGAGTCATATTCGACGGAGCCTCCATATGGAACTCCCTACCAGCAAACATAAGAGAGAGTAAAACTCTTCCATGTTTTCAACGAAAAATCGCTACTTATGTTTCCCACTAATTATACTCATTTACATACTCATGTAAATATTTAAATTACTCTTATACTTACTACTTAACTCTTGATTTGTAAATAATATAATTTTGTTCATGTTTCTTATACAGGCCCATCATGGAAACCAGCTTTTGCTGATGATGTAAGCGTGGTTTAATAAAATTATTCTATCTATGAACCATTTGCGGATGTAGTGCACTGCGATCACCACCTGAATTTATTTTAATACCGTACAAACAGCATGCTTCATGCGTCACTATTATTAGCTCACATTCTGATTGGTTCTCTTAAACAAACATATTCGGTGGACGGAATTAAAAAAAGGTACGCTATGCGTACATGTATCTGCGCATGCTTGTAGCATTTGACGAATTATATGGATGATTGCACTGTACCTCTCTCCTTCGCTCAGCGGAAACGTCTGCGGAGAAGAGAGGAGCTATATTGAACTATATGACCGTACCTACTTCATGCAGATAATATACAAATATTTCAACCCGTTTTATATTCAGAAATCATATGTAACTTTGTATGCATAAATTATAGTTTATTAAGAGATATTGCTCAGTGAGGGAATGCTTGATGTTTGACAGTGGTATGACCAAATGAAAGAGCATTCTAGCAGATATAAAGGGATCTTGTAAAAATTATTTCAGTGGCTGTAACATGTTGGGTTTTTTTAATTTGTAAAGTCATCACTAATACATGTTACAGTAGGTTCACATGATGAAGTATGTTAAACACATGTGAATATTCTCATTTCTCAGTCAAGTCCTATGGGTATATTGCGACAGGAACAAAACCCTCCACATTCATCAAACAGTATCTAGGGCTTTGATTCCAAACATTTTGCTGCTTACGAAAACATACATCAAGTAAACATACTCCACTCCTTCGCCGACGCCATCTTGCTTTTGCTCGCCTAAGCATTACGTCATTGTTAACAAACCTAACAAACTTTCACGCACGATAGCAATATATCTGCTGCGCAGATACAAAAACACATGCATGGTTTTCTGGCAGGCGGTATTTCGCGTTGCCTGCCTACCGCCCGCGCCCGAACCCCCTATACCGCCAGCTACGGAGGCTACTTTACATCTTTCCATGCACTCATTTTTGTTTACCTTTTACGCAGATGATAGTAGCGTCTGCAGGCATGGACTGGCCATTGTGTCATTTTGCATTGGAACTATAGGCAGCCATATTTTTTTTTACAATATTCAAACATTCCTCCATAGCACATTAGCCGATCAAGAACAAGCCTACAGTTTTGAGCTCCGCCAATGTTATCGTTGTGTCTAAATCTTAGTGATTTTAGTAAAATAGTGTTTTTCTCTTTTGTGAGGTGGTGGTATTCTTATTGGTGAGATGCTTTTACGAGATGACAAGACAGGACCACTTCTTGCAAACCTCTTTTCACTTCACATGCTTACTGTGGCTGGTGATGCAGCCCGCGAAAGATCTGGTCTTGAGTACAAAGATCTCTTGGAGACTAATGGGTTTGTGCAAGTGCAAACAAAAGTAACTCAAAGCATTTTCGTCGATGCCGTATTTGCAAGGAAGCCTTAATTGACTTTTCATTCAGCTTTCAGCTGAATTAATGTTATACGTATGATAACTGCTTCCATTAGCGATAAATTCTAAGTTTATATTTGAACACTAATGTACTGTTTTTGTTAGCCAATTTGCAATAAAGAGTATATATTTTGATACACAATAAAAAATTTCAGCGTATACATGATGTGTCAATTATCCGGAGAATTTGCTGGAGTTAATGCATATTTGAATATAGAACATTCTATATTTTATCGTTATTTTTTTTCATTAAAATGTTCAAGCAGCTTATGAGAAAAGGAAGAAAGGAACACAAATGCCTGCTTTGACGTCATCTCTGCCATTTTGGAAGTACTAATTAACAATTAGTCACCGAAATCGAGGTGACAATCGGTGAATATTTACGAGCCGCGAAGCGGCGAGGTAAATACACCGATAGTCACCGAGACTGAGGTGACTAATTGTTTTAGTATATTTCAGAGGTTGATAAAAAACCAATAACGTTGAAACAAAAATTTTGAACAACTGCTTTCATTTTAACAGTGGTGATTCTGTTTATTCACAGACGATGTTGGCAGCCCACAGTCTTTGTCAGTAAATAATTTCAAAAAAAGAGTAAACAACATCCTACTTTCGAATTGAACTTGTACATACATTCAAGTATATGCTAAAAAGACTTTTATTCTGGTGTTTTGGATCCTGTGTTACGGCTTTTTTGCACTTAATTCATGTTCTTCACTCATGACGAGTTTTTCGAAAACATCGCTACGACCAAAACCTAGCCAAAACATACAAAAAAATACGAAGAAATATAGAAAATATACTTCCTTACCTTTATAAAGTTTTGTTTTTACGATATTGGATATGTACAACATCTCAGTGATAAGTGTTTTCAGTATTATGCTCTTTTGTTTGTCTCAAAAACTACAGATCCCATTTTGAAAAAAAAATAATCAACACTTCAATGAATCGACAAATTCTAAAATGTCATACTTCAAAATGACAACTCCGAGGGGGAGACTCAAACGAGTAAAGTCAGTGCAGTGTTGAATAAGTACCAGTCTCTTTTCCAAAACTACTTTTGAAGAACAATTTCTTGTGATGTAATAGTCACCGCGCTAGGCGGTACTATCACCTCAGATTCACCGCTGAGCGGACCAATCAGAAGGCTGGAAAGCCTCTTTTCCACTATGAAATTATACTAACCACAATTATACTAACCACTATGAAATTATACTACATTATAATATCACCATATTAAATAAAAGCTCAGATCAAAAAATATTTTGACATTCAACTATTCACTTTACATTTACATAGAATCCATATCAGTAATATCGTATTAAGGGATATAGGCACTTTACGTGCACGCCTTAAACGCTTTTCCTTATCTTGACGCATAATTAATAGAACATAATGTACAGGCTACGGTTTGGAAACTCGTCTATACTCATCTAAAATATCGTCCCTTGATATTTTGGTGTCTGTAATGCATTTGACTATTTCAGATAGTTTGTAATCATAATCAATTCATAGAAATACATAGGAGTTTACGCGGTCACGAACTATAGAACTACGTCGTTCGTACGTTGTTTGGTATGTGCACGCATACCTTAATTATGTACCGCTGAACAATAACACACCACTCCTCTACCCTATTTTACTGATAAGATTTTGAGTTCATAAGTCATAAAACAAAAACTAAACGTTCTCATAACATTAACCTGTCCGGTGGTTTCCTGTCTCGACTTGGGTTTCGTCTTACATGTTCCTCTGTTGACTTTCCTTGGTCTGTTGTCTGCTGTGTTGCTTGCCGGTCGGGGTCGTTTCTTTCTCCTGTTAATTGTTGTTGTTGTGCTTCGTGTACCAGTGGATATGTCTTCTATGGTTTTGTTTGTGGTAGCAGGATTTTCTTCGGGTGTTGGGATGCCGTCCCATTCGTTTGTGTCGGTGTTCCTTGTATCTGTCTGGTTTTGATCGGTACATCTGATCGGTTCAGCTGATCAATATGACGTTTCCACACAGTGTGTGGGTTGACTTTTACTACTTGATACAGCAGAGGTCCCACTTGTTCTTGGACGACAGCTTCTACCCATTTTCTCCCTTCCGGAGCTTGCGTGTGTAGGTCTTGGCTCTAGTTTTGGCTTTGTTGAGCTGGTTGTTTTGAACTTTTAGGCGTATGTTGCGTTTCAAAAGATCCAGTTTCGTGCGCAGGTTCCTGCCCATCAGTAGGGTAGCAGGCGTCTCTCCTGTGGTTGTGTGCGGATATGTTCTGTAAGCCAGCAGGAAATTCGACAATTTCTTTGACAGTGCTGCTTTATGTGGGTCATGGTTGGCTGATCGGAGGACTTGTTGCAGGCTTTGTACAAAGCGTTCTGCAAGTCCATTTGTTGCTGGATGATATGGGGCGGAACGAATAATCTTTATGCCATTTGGCTTCGTAAAAATGGTTGAACTCCTCTGACGTAAATTGGAAATTCCATCTCTACAGAATAGTGTTCTGGGTTCTTCTATTGTTCTCGATGTTGTCGTTGATTCCATTGGGATTGCTTCAGGCCATTTAGAATACTTGTCGACGACGATTAGGAACGTATGTCCCAAAAATGGGCCTGCGAAATCAATGTGGAGTCGTTGCCAGGCACCTGTTGGCGATTCCCAAGGATTAT
Organism: Corallium rubrum; assembly: GCA_964035015.1. NCBI lineage: Eukaryota > Metazoa > Cnidaria > Anthozoa > Scleralcyonacea > Coralliidae > Corallium > Corallium rubrum. The sequence continues at coordinate 100,033 of CAXIUP010000063.1, read as the reverse complement.
AGTGGCGCTGGTGAAGGGTCGTTCTGTACTCGTTGGCATCCTATGCATCTCTTTGCTAGTTGCTCTATTTCTTTGTCGATGTTCGCCGCCACCAAATGAAGCTTCTCGCTATTGCCTTCATTTTTACAATACATAGGTGTCCCTCGTGTCCCCCTTGGTTGGTATTACTACTCGGCTTCCCCACAAGAGGCAGCCATCTTGTATTGTGAGCTCATCTCTTCTTCTGTAATAGGGGCTGGGCTCTAGTTCTTTCTCGTTTGTTTTTGTTCAGCCTTTTCTCGATAGTTCCAAAAACGTTAGACAATGTAGGGTCACGCTGGGTTTCTAGTCGGATGATCTGTGCGGTGACTGGCAGCTGTTCCATCTGTATTACTTGGAAGTTTTTGGCATTGCCATTTTTGTCTGGTGTGTTATCTTCCATTGGGAGTCTTTAAAGACCATCTCCGCATTCCCGTGCTGGTGAGTGGACTTATACTCGAAGGTGTAGTCGAATCCAGCGAGGAATAATCCATATCGTTGTAAGCGTGCTATATGAGGTGAGAGAAACTTTCATTATCGCAGCCTTTAGAACAAGCGGTCGCTCGACACTCAGGACAATTATTAACCTAGTTGCTTTTCATGCAAGCACAAATAGGCATTATTATAAATATTATATCTCAACTGTAAATTGTCCAGTCAGAGGGCTTGATTTGTACCACGTGGCCAGTTAATTTATCGTAGAATTACCCGCCACAGCGGGGTATAACCTGGACTACCTAACCTGAATGTCAGGCCTTTATTTGTTCCCGCCTTCCGCTAAACCCGGCAGGCGGGCAAGGTGCGGGCGAGCGAGAAGGCGAGAAAAATAAAGGCCTGAGGAAACTCTTAACAAAACCGCCTTCCGCCCACTTTGCTATTTTTAAATATGAACGAATATGATTGATATGAGTTGTCAAAATCTCAAAGTGTATGTTTTGATTTCATCCCACAGAAATATATAGTCTTTCTCCGCGTCTGGTTTTAGTCCAGACTAGTCTAGGTAGACTTGCAATAAATACACGAGCGTTTGTCCATGGTATATCTAGACCCGATCTAGAGAAGAAGTCGAAGAATTGGAAACTACGATAAGAAACCGATAAATTTGACAATTTGAGAATATATATATACATATATATTGATTCAAAATTCCACCATAATAAAAGATAAACACGATTTGATAGCCGCCTTGATATAGTTTCGACTAAATTAACAAATATATAATTTTGTAGCATTAGAATTTAAATTTTAGAATGCAGGTAGACCATTTAATTAATATATTGATACATAATTATAAACACGTCTCAACCGTATAAACTCAGTCATCCACAACTAAGACTATAAACTGCTCCGAGATTCCCGTTTTGTAACTTACGGGTCCACTTTTCTGACAACCATTGTTCAGCACTGCCATAAACAACTTGAACTTTCGCATCGGCTTCGCCTTCAGTGGCGATCGTCACTGATCATCGAACGAAGGACCCAATTAAGTAGACTGTTTTTCGCACGGTCTCCACCTGCTACAACGAAATTCCTCACCGTGCCATGTTGAAGTCGATGAAGTTCACAGAACACAAATGGCAATATCTGATATATCAGACTTCTCCCAAAACCATGCAGTGGGCAAAACAGCAAAGACATCTTGACTGTCAACAGACAACAGCGAGCTTTCGAATGCACGTCGTTTGTTCTGGTTTCAAAGACTCATAGCCGAAATGCGTCAGTAACAAAGCAGTTTCGAAAAATCTTTCTATGGTTTGATTTTGCGACATAATAAATGATTAAACGAATGAATTGGTCACAGAAACGTACACGATAAACGGATTCGAGAAATGGCCGCGATGACTTTGTCTGGCTTGTTGTCACGGTGTGCACCTTGACGGTGCACCTTTGGGCAGTTGTTTATCTGAATGAACCAATCAAAATCCTTACTTCAATTAGTCAGCCAATCAGAGCTCCCGTCCATGAGATGGACGGAGAACCCACAGTTTTATTAAGAGTTTCCTCAGGCCTTTATTTTTCTCGCCTTCTCGCTCGCCCGCATCTTGCCCGCCTGCCGGGTTTAGCGGAAGGCGGGAACAAATAAAGGCCTGACATTCAGGTTATGGACTACCCCACTCTGGCGAGGTATTCGAGTTCGTGTACCACGCGTGAATGTCACGCACGATTCACGAAGCTGTCAACAATGGCGGAGTTTGGCGAGACAAGAAAACGTTTCGCCTAAACATTAAGATGTTGACAAGAAGATTGTTAGGTTACAAGAAAATAAGTATTCAGAGAATACAAAGAAAGCAACAAACAATGCATCCAGAAGCCTTGAGACGACAACAGAATGGAAACAGATAATGAAAAGCGGACAAAAGTTAAGCTAAGTGAACTTTATTAAGCTTAATATTATTTAAGCTTTTCTTGGAAAGGTTAATATGTTTCGATATAATACATCATTTATAGACCTTTCGCTCGGAGAATTCGATGAACTTTTACCCCTTGAGATGATATATCCCGAGGGCGATACCTCGGGGTAATATTTCCTCGAATTCCCCTCGATCCAGGTCTATAAATGACAATAATACCATGATCACCTCGGATTCTTTTGTTTTCCGAGGGAATGTAAACCTTGTATTTTCCTCATCGCTCATGCAAGAGGGAAATTTTTCCTTTGTCTCCTAATTTTCCCGTGCATGTTGTTGAGCGAAAATTAGAAGACAAAGAAATCCTTTGTCTTCTTCTAAATTTCCCGTTTGCATATATTTTTCCTCATCAACATGCACGGGAAAATTAGATGCAACTTCTCTGATCAACCGTGTAAGATTCTCAAAGATTCTCCGTGTAAAATTCAAAGATTCGGTAAGATTCTCAAAGTTTTCCTCGGCGATCATAATATTACTCACTAATTACATGACATTTCGGGAAATTAGCGATTAAATTTCCCCTTTGCCTCGGGAAGATTTGTAAAAGTCCTCGGACCTGCAGCCCTCGGACTTTCACAAACCTTCCCTCGGCTGCAGGAAATTTAATCGCTAATTTCCCTCAAGTCATGTTATTACTTATAATAATTATCGCTTTCCCAATATAAATTAATGATGAGTTTATTAATATTTTCGTTTCCCATGCCATCACCTTATATCTCTTCTAATACAATACAATACAATACAATACAATACAATACAATACAATACAATACACCACACCACACCACACCACACCACACCACACCACACCACACCACACCACACCACAATACAATACAATACAATACAATACAATACAATACAATACAATACAATACAATACAATACAATACAATACAATACAATACAATACAATACAATACAATACAATACAATACACGACCCGACCCGACCCGACACGACACTAGCCACCTCACATCATATCATATTATCTATCACATTAATGACAGAAAACCATACTACATCAATCACATCACAGCACGCCCCACAACACTATATGTCAATCACATCACAGTACACCACAGCACACCAAGGCGCACCACAGCACACCACAGCATAGCACACTACACAACAGTACACATCACAGCTTAGTATAGCATAGCATAGCACAGTACACTAAAGCACACTACACCGCATCCCTAAACCTAGCGTTATTGAGGCTTTCTAAGGTTTCCAAAATACAACGAAATTACTTATTTAAAGGTGGCCACAACTCGATTAGTCGACACCATTCCCATGGCAATATATTATCATCGCGTGCAACAATTGCTGGAGAGAATGGTGACTGAATTGATGAAGCTTGCCGCAAAACCAGATTCGCACAACGAGCTTTTGAGAGAAGATCCTGAGATGGTGTTTACAAGAAGGAAGTTAGTGGAAAAGCAGGAGAGACTGGAGAAAGCAAATCTAAAGTTGATGAAATTTGGTCTTCATTCTGAAGATAACAGTGATGATGACTTGTAATGTTGAATTGCCCTGGTAAGTGGACGATGCTTCTTGTTGAGTGACACACATTTAGCATTTATTCTCGGTTTTTTCAATTTCTTAAATGGTTTGTGAGAATACACTATAAAGTAGAGAGAACAAGCAAGCACGCAAGCACGCAAGCACGCAAGCACGCAAGCACGCAAGCACGCAAGCACGCAAGCACGCAAGCAAGCACGCAAGCACGCAAGCACGCAAGCACGCAAGCACGCAAGCACGCAAGCACGCAAGCACGCAAGCACGCAAGCACGCAAGCACGCAAGCACGCAAGCACGCAAGCACGCAAGCACGCAAGCACGCAAGCACGCAAGCACGCAAGCACGCAAGCACGCAAGCACGCAAGCACGCAAGCACGCAAGCAAGCAAGCAAGCAAACAAACAAACAAACAAACAAAGCGAGCGAAGCGAGCGAAGCGAGCAAAGCCAGCAAAGCCAGCAAAGCCAGCAAAGCCAGCAAAGCCAGCAAAGCCAGCAAGCAAGCAAGCAAGCAAGCAAACAAACAAACAAACAAACAAACAAACAAACAAACAAACAAACAAACAAACAAACAAACAAACAAACAAACAAACAAACAAACAAACAAACAAACAAACAAACAAACAAACAAACAAACAAACAAACAAACAAACAAACAAACAAACAAACAAACAAACAAACAAACAAACAAACAAACAAACAAACAAACAAACAAACAAACAAACAAACAAACAAACAAACAAACAAACAAACAAACAAACAAACAAACAAACAAACAAACAAACAAACAAACAAACAAACAAACAAACAAACAAACAAACAAACAAACAAACAAACAGATTAAAACATAACCACCTGGCGGAGGTAGCAATTAAGCCCGGCATACACTGAAACAAAGTTTCCGAAACACATTTTCGAAAACGTGATCCCCAAACTTGTTTCAAAAAATAGAAACTTTTCAACATACACCGTAAACATTTGTTTGTGAAAGCTGAAGACTTGATTCGGAAATTTCCTCTAGTGTATCCCGGACTTTAGTCACCCCAGGCTATCTGTATACAGTATTTATATGTTTTAACGAGCACCAAAGTTATAACAAACTTCAAAGATACGACAAATGTTTTAATAGTAGACATGTTTCGGCAAACTTTATGCCATCTTCAGTACCGATAAGTGGTTAAAGGATTTATAGTTACATACAAGTGTCAATTTATATACATGTACACAGTGAATAAGGAATTATAAAACTCTAATTTAAATTCAAAATTATAACGGACAAAAATTTATTAAAGTACCTATTCAGTTCTTCAGTACAAGCAAATAAACCTAGACGTGATTATATTAAAGAATTTAACGGATCCTATGGGTTTAGCTAATAAGATGAACTAAATGGGGACCGATAATTACGGGATGCAATAATTAAACAGTAAAAGGCTATACATGCAGTAAAAGGCTTTTACAGTATTTATACCTTGACTTCGGTGACTCATTGTTAAATATAAATTTGCATGGGATAAATATCCCATAATTTGAGCATACACGTGATTAACAGGAATACGATGCTATTTTGCAACGAGCTTTGAATAATAGTTTGACCTCGCATATCGATTTACTAACCCAATACCTTTCTACACACTACATTGATTTCGGTCTTTTCGCTTGTCCAAATCCACTGAGCATTGGCAGTAATCTTGCGGATGGAACGTTTCAAATGTGCCCCCCACGGTTTAACACTAGCAGTATTGCTCCCATATGAGATTGCCTTTGGCCAAGTAATATCGTTTCTGGAGTCCCCAGAGATACATTCCCAGGATTCATCAGTAACGATGCCATTGCTGAAGGAAGCAAGAATGGCACCAGGAGAATTTCTTCCATTGATGCCTTCAATAACAATGACCTTTGTGTTTCCAGGTAGGCTAAAAGATACTTCTTCTGTCCACGAGGTTGTCTTTTCCACAACAATCTTTCCATCAGCGCTTATAGAACCCGAATTATCGATCGTCATATAGCCAGAAATTTGCCTGATATGAACTAAAACGAAAATAGTAGCCAATTTTTAGAAAAATACGTATATTGTATAGTAATTATAATTGGGTTTTTTAAGTAACACCATGACATGAGGGAAATTAGTGATTAAATGCCCCTGAAAGCCTTGGGAGGATTTGTGGAAGTCCTGAGGGCCGCATTAATTGTTTAGGTCTATCAACAATATTTAAGGTATAAGCTGTTTCAAACGTCTTAATTTTAAAAATTTTACAGCTGAGAAAATCCTTCCGGGAAAGTTTATGTAAATCAGGACAAATTTTTATCCGATTTAAAACACTTGATTAACATTTATTTCTCTTGAATTTTCGTCATGAATTAATGATTTTAATAAGTTACAATAAACGATTGGGAGGGCGTGTGGCAGAATTACTTTTAGGCAGGGCCGTACCCAGAAAGTTTTGTAGGGAGAGTCTGCCAACTGCCACATAAACTGTGACACACTGTAAAAACTGATTGGTTAAAATAACCTTTTTAATTGGTTGCAACCAATTTCAAGAAGTTATAATAACCATTTGAATTGGTTGTAACCAAAATAAATTGGTTATGCTGACCAATTATTATTAGGTCAGACTAAAGTTGTAACTGCGTATAGGTTAAAATAACCACACTGAATTGGTTATAACCAATACAAATTGGTTAAATTGACCAATTATTGTTTGGTCAGACTGGTTATATGTAAGTAACCAAACTGAATTGGTTATAACCATTACGAATTGGTTTATATTAACCAATTAATATTTGGTCAAACTGGTTTTAAGTAACCAAACTGAATTGGTTATAAACCAACATGAATTGGTTAAATTAACCAATTGATATTTGGTGAGACTTGTAACGAAACTGAATTGGTTATAACTAGACTATAGTCACTGAAAATTGGAAAAATCAACCTTCTTCCATACTATATGAATAGTCTGAAAATAGTTGGTGGCTTACTTTGTAAATAGTTTGCAAAAAATAACAATTTATAGGCATTTAAAGATTTACATAGTATGCAACAGTAAAATGTCGCTTGGGAGCCTTACGTTAGATATATGAAGCGTGGCGCCACCAAGGCCCTTTTACGCTTGTAGCAAAGATTTCGCATTCATCATAATATAGTCTATGTAATATTTCGTCACTCACCACGAAAATTTTTGTTTTACAAATTTGCGACAAGGATATCGCAGAGGTTTCACATGAGTAAAATTAATGCAATATTGCCGATAACCTTCGCGACCTGAGTTGACCTTTGCCCAGTGACCAATTTTCGCACATTCTTATAACTAAAGCTATTTGGACTGAAGCGTTGAATCACTTAAAGCCGCGTAACTATACCTTTATCATTTTACTTTGATGTCATGGTCAAGTCGAAAGCATAGCAACAAACTCAGACGGTATTTCAGAAACATATTTTTTATACAAAGTACACGTGAAAGATACGTGTTGTTTGTGATGTTCAATGCCTCCTTGGCGTTTAACTTAATATCGTATTTCAGATAGGTTTTAATCTCCGAGGAAGCTTGCGAATGTCACGGTTGAAATTTCAATATACTCGTTAAGAGGGAATCGTTTTGACTCGTGTTTGTATTTTCTGGCAGATATTAGATAATGTCTGGCTCTAATATGGGTCTGTTTTCGTTACGGAATAAGAGTTCGAGATACCATATGGTCATATCCAAAAATAGCGAAACAAAGGTCAAAGGCGCTCTAATTTGAATTTCGAACTCAAGTACTCAGTTGGACTTGGCGGTTGAGAATTGTAGGCGCAAATACCAGCAATAAAATTTTGTAAAGACAGTTCGTTTCAATTGTGGGAAATCGTAGGAAACAATGTTTGCCGAAATGAAACTTTACCGTCGAGGAACACAACGTCTTCCTGCAAGCCACGCAAATGAGACGGACGTTCAAAGTTCAAATAGAGTAGTGGACAACTAGAAATATGAAGAGATAGAGGTAAGATTACTAAAGATTTAGTGTAGGCTACTAGAGTCCCTTTGTCGTTTGTTATTGTCGTTTGTTAATAGAATATATTTGAGAAACGTTCAGTAAATTTGACCGTCGACTGACTCGACTCTATGAAACATATTAACCTAATTGTCTTCTTGAGACATCGCATCAGAAGCGAACGATTTGCAGTATTTAGTTCAAATTTCACGCGGTTTCTTTGTTATTCATAAGTCTTTATCTCCCATACAAACTGAATTCAATTCAATTGAATTGAATTGCTCATTATAAATGCACGGTCTTTATCTGTATAAAGCCTAGGAAGTATACAGATAAAGACAAAACCTTGTGAAATTTGCGAACTAAATTAGTTAATAAAATTACCTCGAGAGTAATGCCTCGGTTCTTGGTAATTATAAACTCTTACTCAAAAGCAAACATCCACTAAACAATACCCGTTCTATTCCCGAAACGCGCCAATAGCTAATTTTGCTGCGCTCAATCATATACAACGCAGTGAACGCACTGCATGCCACTGTGTATGATTGTGTTTATACTAGCTCAGCAAAATTAGTTATAGGCGCGATATCGATTCTGGCAGAGACACAACATGCCGTCATCAGGACCCTAATGGGCATATACTTTAGTTTGATATTTGCTTTATGCTGTGAATGGAAGCGTTATTCACCACACAGGCGAACCGCTAACTCGCTAAGTATATATAAAAGCACAAATAATTGAAATTATGAGCATGTTTGTGATTCTATGAGCATGACATGTAATATAGTATGCATAGATAACAGAAGTGAATTTCTTTAACTTTACTATTTTTCATTCTTTTAAGTTTACTATTTTTCACATTATTAAGAAATATTTTGTTTCTGATTAATTTGCTCTAAAATACAGCCAGGTTCATTTTGTTATGAAAGCGATACTAATAAACAAATGATTGATGTAATTGTGGCAAGATCTTTATACTGAGTGGTTGAGTAGAGTGACCAATTTTTTATTGAGATCTTAAAGCTCAACTTTCTTAGTGAGTGGCAGTCAGCAATTACGTTCTTATTCTTTGTTTGTGTCATGCTGCAAATGAAATATCCTACAAAAGTAAATTCATTTTGTTAAGAAAGTGATACTAACAAATGATTGATGTAATTATTGTGGCAAGATCTTTATACCGAATGGTTGAGTGGAGTGACCAATTTCTTTATTGAGATCTTAAAGCTCAACTTCCTTAGTGAGTGGCAGTCACCAATTACGTTCTTGTTCTTTGTTTGTGTCATGCTGCAAATGAAATATCCTACAAAACTTATTATAAATAAATGGATAACATCTTTCTGGTCAAATAACTTTTTTTGAAATTTAATATTATGGCTTTACCTGGCCATGCTGTCTCTACAATTATTAACTTTTTAATTGCTTTTGTAGAACTTTGTTAATACTCTACATTTTTTGGAGCTGTGATAAAGATCGATTTAACCAATTTTCATATTGGTTGAATATACCTCTTCAATTTTAACCAATTTAAAATTGGTCATAATAGCGACTTTTAACCAATTCAAATGGGTTCTCTCAGATTCATTGCCTTGACCAATATTTATCGGTTGTAACAACCAATATTTATTGGTTGAGCTTGTGATGACCAATTGATATTGGTCAATATAACTACTGGTATTGGTTAAATCAACCAATATTGAATGGTAAGAAAAAACAATATGTATTGGTTGTTTTAACCTGTTTAATTTTGGGTATTTCAACCAGATTATTTTAGTTGAAATAACCAATTTTTCCTGGTTACTGTAACCATATGTATTGGTTGAATCAACCAATTTAAAGTTGTCAAAACGACCAATGTTTTATAGGTTAAAAGTGGCCAATACTTATTGGTTGTTTTAACCAATATAATTGTAGTTATTTCGACCTCAACGAATTTGGTTGAAATGACCTGTTTTTAACTGGTTCTCTCAGATTCATTCAAACAACCTTTTTTTTTGTTGTTTCAACCAATCAGTTTTTATAGTGCAGGCATCATGGGAACGCAACCAAAGCAAGCTAACAATGGACGCATCAATCAAGGTGTAAGTCGGTAAGAGCTTACCTGCGTGCAGACCTCTATGACTATGTACATAGACAGTAGAGTCTGCACGTAGGCTAGAAGAGCTCCGCCTCGGGTGACAAAGGTTAACAACTTCACGATTTTCACGCAATATTACGGCATGGATTAGTAAATTCAAGCGTAAAATCACTTTCTCTGAGAGCGTGAAAACTGATGAGTGATGTAATATAACACCAGAATCGGAATACATTTACATTATCCTGTAGAATTTTCTTAGTCTGGTCGCTAGCGGGTGTCGATTTGAAATCTCTTAATGTCTGCTGACTGGAACAAATAAGAAATTTTATGGTGGTGTCGTGGGTATAAGAACCAACAATATCATTATTGCAAGTAGAATTTTGGTGACAGGGTTTGGAGCTGCATTTGTCCAAGTCTTAAAACAACCGCACACATGATCAAAACTTTGCTTTAATGATTATTTTTTACTGACGGATGAAAACAAGTCAAACCTATTGTAAATATATGTGTGTAGATTTTGGAGATGAATGTTGAATAATCTGTTATTATTTTTATATCCAGTAAATTTAGAATTACCCCAGAAACCATAGGAACAAACAGATATATCAAAACAAATTCCTTATCTGTAATTGCATGTGAAAACTGAAAAATCAAATTTGAAATCTCACAACATTCATATTATATATAACTTTCCAGCAGTGGAAAACATAATAGTTTTATATTTTACACTTAGAGTTCTGAGAATAGTGTGGGTTTTCTTTAAACGCGATCAAAAATTATAATACTGAAAGTCTATGTCGAGTTACTGTAATGTATCACTTTTGCAGTTGGTTCATTTATAGTAAACGTTCGCGCGTGCAGGTGTAAGATTAACCAAAAATATTGAAACAGGGATTGAAAATTCATTTGTGAATGTCTAAAAATAATCGCATATCATGATATATATATATATATATATATATATATATATATATATATATATATATATATATATATATGTTCTGAGCATTTAGGGTGAAGGAAAATTCGAGTGTAGAATATATACATTATTATTATATATATATATATATATATATATATATATATATATATATATATATATATATATATATATATATATATATATATATATGTATATATATGTATATGTATATATATGCATATATATATATATATATATATATATATATAAAATACGTATTTAAAATGTTTGTTTCATTCCATTCAGATCTGATAGAATAAGCCACACAGTTTTAGATGTGCCGACCGACTAACTGACTCACGCCGTTTTCCCCGAACGGGTACGCAAGTGCGCTCAAATTCTTAGCTCTATCTCAGAACGAGCGATAATATAAAGGTATTTAGTGTTTATTTCACAATACTTACACGGGAGATTTCAGGTTATCACCACAGGTCGAAGAGGTACCGCGTCGAACATGAATAGACTTCCCTTCCCCAGCTATCACAAAAGTGACTCCAGCCCTTAGGACACTGGAAGGCGGGTTAAAAGTTGGAAGTCTAAAACATGAAAGATTTTATTATACAACAAGTAATACAATGTCAACAATATAGTTAAATTAATAATCCATAACATAGTCAAAAGTTGGGTTCAAATACTTGAAGTGTTGCCATCCATATAAGGAATGATGTTAGATTGTGTGATGAGTCATCTGGTTTTTGGCCGAAATAACAGCTGGTAAGCTTAATTTATTAACGTGTTTATTCACGCGCGTACGAAGAGCGCTCAAACAACAAGTGTGGGCGATTTATAAAATACGTATTTAAAATGTTTGTTTCATTCCATTCAGATCTGATAGTATAAGCCACACAGTTTTAGATGTGCCGACCGACTAACTGACTCACGCCGTTTTCCCCGAACGGGTACGCAAGTGCGCTCAAGTGCGTTCTGAGATAGAGCTAAGAATTTGAGCGCACTTGCGTACCCGTTCGGGGAAAACGGCGTGAGTCAGTTAGTCGGTCGGCACATCTAAAACTGTGTGGCTTATTCTATCAGATCTGAATGGAATGAAACAAACATTTTAAATACGTATTTTATAAATCGCCCACACTTGTTGTTTGAGCGCTCTTCGTACGCGCGTGAATAAACACGTTAATAAATTAAGCTTACCAGCTGTTATTTCGGCCAAAAACCAGATGACTCATCACACAATCTAACATCATTCCTTATATGGATGGCAACACTTCAAGTATTTGAACCCAACTTTTGACTATGTTATGGATTATTAATTTAACTATATTGTTGACATTGTATTACTTGTTGTATAATAAAATCTTTCATGTTTTAGACTTCCAACTTTTAACCCGCCTTCCAGTGTCCTAAGGGCTGGAGTCACTTTTGTGATAGCTGGGGAAGGGAAGTCTATTCATGTTCGACGCGGTACCTCTTCGACCTGTGGTGATAACCTGAAATCTCCCGTGTAAGTATTGTGAAATAAACACTAAATACCTTATATATATATATATATATATATATATATATATATATATATATATATATATATATATATAAATAAAAGAAATAGAAAACATATGTTTCTATATATAGAGTTATAGAAACACGAGTGGAAGTTTGGGAGTAGGGCGAATGTTTCCACACTATTTCGAGTTATTTGGCAAAGTCCGCAACGGAAAAGGTGTTTTCTATTTCCTTTATAAAATAGCCCGTCAAAAATAGTTTAAACTTTAAAATTAATCCGAATAAAAAGCATAAAATTGTCATTACTGTCTATGGGTGGCGTATTGGATGTATGGCGTTTGATGGCGTAGTTGGGTTGGCGTGTAATGGTGTTTCTATTCAAATTTTAATTGGATGGCGTAATCTATTCACATTACCTTGTTTACACTGGTTTCCAGTAAAACCCGGCAGACATGAACATCGTTTTGTAGATGTGTTACAGTTCCCATTATTTTCACAAGAAGAACACTGACAGTCAAATGACTAAAAACAGAAATGAAATTATTGTTGAATTAGCACAAAACTATCACGCGTAATTTCAACTCGGTATTAGACCGCTGTAACATACTGTTTCAGTGACCAATGAAGTCAACTGTATGCAGTCCTTAAAATCATCAACTATATATGGTAAGTTCAGTATACTCATACTCAACATTTAAGCGATACGGAAATCTGTGTTCTATTTGACCTAAGCAATATGTTGGTAAATATATATTTTGTTTCTTTTCGATGCTATTTCGCCGTTCTAGTCTGCCATTGTTGACTTTGAGTAGAGCCCGCTAAAATTGTTCGACACTTTGCAATCCGGCAATTATAGACCGCTGCATATATATAACCATCACCAGAAATTTGGGTCGTTTGTGCCGCCGTTCTCGGTAAGCGGCTATTCACCTAATAATATAATTATGTATTCTAGAATTTTTAATGCCTGTGATTCTGTTGTATTCTAATTTTCTCATTATTCAGGTCATTGAGTTCTTTAGAATTTGCCTAAATCGTGCTTGTATGTATATATAAACAACCTGTAAACGACCACAAGGACTGTGAAATCAAGCAAGTTCAAACGCTTTTGAAAGTACTATATGCTAGGGACAAATGAGGACCTTTATGTGCTCTCGGGTTGGGCACATCGATCGCACGTAACGTTGGTGGTCAATCTGGCCGATTTCTAGCACCTGTTTACAAAGATTACTATGTCTAACACTATGGATAGTGGCGCTTTCAGTGCAAAAATAACACGAGTTAGGGAAGTACTTTGTCGTCGAAGTAAGCAAATAAAATGTTTTCAGTTATAACTGTTCGTTAGTCCATGCTGAAGTCAGATGGAGTCGGGCAGAGCAGAAATATGTCACCGTTTAAGCAAAATTTGAATTATGTGCTCTCCTTATTATTTATTGTTGAGAATCTCCATTATTAATACGCACGCGCGCCACCATCTTGTCCCAAATTCCTGGTAATGCATCCTGTTTCAATAATGAATGAAGTGAACTATGTTCCATTGTTCCTTTTTTATAGTTATTTAGCACTTACTTTTATTGGTTCAAGCACTATGGTATAATCGTAATCTTTATCTTCTTTTAAATCCTCAGCTGGTTGTGCTGATAACACTGCGTGAAGTAACTCGCAATTTTCTTTCCCGTCAAAGGAATGACTCTTTCTGAAGTTTGTTGATCTGCAGCAAGGCTCTTGAACACATTGAACCACACAATCTATTCGTGACAGGGCATGACGATGATCATACACCGTACTGTTTAAACGATGACCTACAGAGCAGAATTAATAGCAACTTTTTTGCATAAACTTTTTCTCTTAAAATGTTTTTATTCTGATTAAAAGACAAACTTCTTCAAGAATTCGTGACCACCATAGACTCTATGGCCTCCTTCCGCTTTACAACAGTAAAGGAAGAGGAAGGAGCGCAAGTTTAATATTACTTCTGCACGCAAAGGTTTAGGAACCGTTTATTATACACAACTCGTTAATGATGTATAGTTAATGTAAACATATTCTTAGTGTATATTTTTAGTTAATATAATTTTCAATTATATATAATTGATCTGAGTAATTTTAGCATTTGTAACATCTAATATTTAGTTTTATACCTTCGTAATATTTAAAATATTTTAGCCTTTTGGCTGCAGGTTTTATACAATGAACTATGTATTTATCTATATATCTGAATAAACGATTGGAGGGAAAATTGTCAAAAAATGATATTTCATCTGAGAATCTTATTTGTCTAAAGCAGCTGCTGCGACGAAAATAATGCTAACTTTGTTTACGATAGTTGTTGCCGTGTTAATAATTTTCTTCAGGATAACAAAAATATATTTGCGAGAAGTTAGAAATAGAAATAGAAGAAATAGAATAACTTTATTTATACACGATATATACTCATCAAGATTTATACAAAAGTTAAAATACAAAGTTTACAAACTACTATATCATGTATTAAAAAATGTCCTACCTAGTTAAAACTAATAAAAAAAAGACAAAACACAAAGAACCTAAGACTAAGTGCCGTGTGTTATCAACAAAAAAATTAAAAAACTAAGAAACTGCTGCAGCCAGCGCGAAAACCGCTTATATACTTTCCGCTTGTCGCAACTCAATCGGAAGACTATTCAACAAAACAGCGCCACTATAGGCAAAGCTATTTTTAAGAAAGTTGGTGCCGGCAAATGAATAGCAAGCTTGTTCTCAGTATACTTTAAGGAGTAATTTGTAACGCTGCTACCGTCAACAAATTTAGAACAAAGATAGTCAGGAGCTGGTCCATTTAGTGATTTATAAACCATAACAGCTTTACTAATTGGCGCTGAGATTCTAGTTTTTTTCCAGCCAAGTTCTTCAAACGAATCATCAGCATTAGCATCATAGTTAGAAAATGTTATAACCCGAGCCGCGCGATTTTGCAACTTTTGAACTTTAGTAGCAAGGGTTTTATCACAACTCCCCCACCAGGGAGTTGATTACCAACCGCAGCGCCCTAGCTGTTGGGAAAACAGATGTTCTAATGCGCTTCAGCTAGGACTCCGATACCAGAGGCAATATTTTTAGAGTTAGTTCTTAGTTTAGCTCAATAATTCAGTATAAACATGCTGTAGTTGGCAAGCACAAACAACTATAGGCTCTTCTTTTAGTATACATATTACTTTTGTCCGGCATTATTTAGAAACCGTGATAGAGAATTACCTAGCTTAACCTTTTTATGCATATCTGACTCTCCGAGACGCCTTTCCTTGACGAATAAAATCGTCTGGCGTTAGACAGAGTAAAAAGATAAAGTTGTTCCACAACAACAATGCAAATGAAAGGGTTATAAGCGGTTAATTACTCAGGGCTTATTGTAGACTGTAGCTTCGACCCTTGGGTTGTTTTGAAGCGGTTTTTCACTAGGCGACTTTTTGGTGCGAGCATCTTTATTGATGGCATATATTTTTGCCGTTGCAAAACGGCTCTATATTTTTTACTAACCACATATATTAAACTCTATTTTTAGATCTAACGCACCTTCGTTCCTTCCATCAGTACAGAACATTTCTGCGTCAGCATTTTGGAAATTCAACGAACAAAATAGCAAGAAGAGAAAGCGAATGTCTTGTCGCAGACCAGAGGACTTGATAAAAAAGCTCTTAACTTTATGCATCTTCAAACTGGAAATCTCAAAAGCAAGGTTTGAATTCCACTGTATAATATCAGACATTAATGTAGAACAAAATTAATCCACAGTTGTCAAAAAAATCTTTTGGTAGAAAGTGCGACTATAGCTTGGCTAAATCCACACTTAGAATAAACTTGGACCTCGTTTCTTATTTATTCTTAAATTGATCTTCGTTAATAATGAATTCAGGTTGGCAAATTTAAATGTTCCACTAAAATCGACGTTGCTAGCCAACATGAATTTGCATGCAGCTATTTCAGAATTATTAGACTATATACTATAGACATATAACTGCATTATGAAAAAAACCTTTACTTTTCCATCAGTAGTGTACGGGATTATTTAACTTTTGTTGTTGGTAAATTTATACCCTCGTTTTCTATGAGTGATAGTCAGCTTGGCTTCGCCTCGTTGACTATTCACTCATAGAAAACTCGGACTCATTGTCTAATTGGTTAAATATACATATATTTAGATTTTATTTAACTTACACAGGACACACATTGATAACGGGAATCTTACTGCTGAAGTGTTTTTATCCAGTTAAAATATTCGTAGTAGTAGTAATAATAATAATAATAATAATAATAATAATAATAATAATAATAATAATAATAATAATAACAATAATAATAATAATAATAATAATAATAATAATAATAATAATAATAATAAAAATATTAGTAATAATAATAATAATAATAATTTAAAAGACTGCATAGCAGACTTGATGGCGTGAGCATATACAATCTAGTTGAAATTAATGATTAGGCTATAAAGCGCCCTAATATAATCAATAACACAGTTGAAGTGATAATGGAACTTTGCCTGTAAATACAACAAAACACTTTACGATAAACTGTCCGGTTATTATTACTAACACTCATTACAAAAGAAAACATCAATGTTTACTGGGGTCCCGTTAAACTAAAAGTTTTTTATTTGATGATTATTGACTGAAACACTTAGGTCAAAAGTTGCTCTTCTCATGCACCGAGCCTGATGATAATGAGCTAAATTCTTTGCTTCTGCTGATTTGCATTAGGTTCGGCGCTTAAAAAGAGCGACGTTTGACCTAGGCGTCTTAGTGTAAAAATTATAGCGAAATTAAACAAGTAAATTTCCAACGCAACCAGCTGAAGAATTTTACCTATTTTATTAATACAGTAAACATCTGCTATATTAACATGCATTTTTCCAAACGAGTCTAAGTTAGATTCTTAATCTTTTTCATGTATACCTAACAATATGTCAGGAGGACAGGTTGTTGTCATAGAAATTTTATATTATTTTGCAACAATGACACCTATAGCAGTTGTAATTTGTAGTAACACTAGTTAATTGACGCGGCCAATTTTTTTAAAATACCACTGGACTCCAAAATACTCTACTGAGCATGTGAGAAACAATAGATCGTTTTTATTTGACGCCACGTCGGCCATATATTGGTGTACCGAAACAATAAAGTGGCGGCCACATTGGTGTCCCTTCGTTATCCTATCGGAATTTAGCTCTATATTCTTGTATTCAAACATTTCGTATTGTTTCACCACCCCAATGAGGCCACCGATTGCGTTAGTGAAAACGATTCATATGATGAGGTTATTACTAGATGCCTTATTAATGATTCGTATCACCCGTTTTTGAAGAAAAACAAGACGATTTAAATTGGATGAGTAAGTTGAACCCCAGACCGTTACACAATAGTACAAATATGGATAAACAAGTGCATAGTTTAAGGTACGCAGTGCTCGCCTAGATAGGCAAAAACTTGCTTTGTATATTATACCTATTGATTTGGAAATTTTGCTAGCAACATGAGAGATGTGTAGTTTCCAAGACAACTGTTCATCTACCAAGGAACACAACATCTCTCACCCGTTGAAGTCTATGATTATTTATCATTAACAACGCTGTGGCAAAACTGTCAATGCAATCCCAAGTGCTTAATATGTTTTGACAAATCTAGAGCTTTAAATATAAAATTACACAGCAGTGTACCATTGAGCCCATCAGATACACACGCTGATAGTAGCGTCCGTCTGATCAGAATGTTGATCAGTGCAAACACAATGAATCCACACCAATATTGGCATATACACCAAAAAATAACAATCGAAATATAATAAGGTTAGAATTTTCTGCCGAAATAGAGAACCTAGGAGTAAGGAGTCTAACGTGTCGAGCGAAGGCACTTCGGCCTCGTCAGAGAGAAACGTAAAGAGTATAACCCTGGTGAATTCTTCCACAAGCAAATAGAGACATGATACATATTAAAAACGAGTAAACTTACTCCTTCGCGGCTAAATCGTTTATTTCATTCTTCAAGTTATCCTTTTTCCTTTCAAAAATTTTAACCTTCTCTGGTGTAGCTCACGTGATGCTAGTTCAGTGTTGTCCTGCGTGGTCTCCCCCCCGTGACCCCCCTGAATGCGAACAGAAAAACTCAAAAATCGAGATATCGTTGACTATACATAGCTCGGCAAAGAGGTCTGGAGATGAGACACAGGCAACTCATGTCAAGATTAGTGTGCTGCCGAGCGTCAGCGAGGCAGCAATTAATATTTATTAAATTCATCAAGCAAGGTAAATCATTATGGGGAAAAAATAAATTAGTATCATCAGCAAATAAGACCAATTCAAAGTCATTTGAAACATTACAACTGTCATTGATATATATCAAGAAGAACAATGACCCGAGCACTGACCCTTGAGGTACTCCACACTTAAAGGTGAACTGACACGAATTTTTTTTTCTCATATTCTTTTAGCTAGACCTTATTACAACACAAAACTACCTTGTTTGAAGCCGTTTTGGTTTTTCCTTGCTTTTTTTTTGGAGCAAAACCCATCATAAAATTTCGATTTTTAAGGCAAAATTAGGCCCGGGGCATGGGGGCGAGATTGTCTGGTCACGTGCGATGTGTGACGTAAATTTGTTTGCACGTTCCGTTATGTAAATAGACAAGTCTACACGGCCAGAAACGCACAAGTTGTAACAAGTCTGTTGCCGGCCTTGATACAACTTGCCATCAACAAGTCTGAACCTGGATGCGTTCGCTCAGCTTGTTGTGGTTTGTCGTGACAAGTCTGCAACAAGTTGTCAACAGGCTTGTTGTAAGTTGTTGCGACAGACCTGCAGCAATGCTGTCGTCAACAGGCTTGCTGCAAGTTGTCGTAACAGGGCCGCAGCAATGCTGTCGTCAACAGACTTGCTGCAAGTTGTCGTAACAGGGCCGCAGCAATGCTGTTGTCAACAGGCTTGTTGCAAGTTGCCGTAACAGAGCCGTAGCAATGCTGTTGTCAACAACTTTGCTGCAAGCTTGCTGTGAACAAGCCGTAACAAGTCTGCAGTTGACAGCTTTCAACAAGGTTGATAAAACACGCGTTATTCTCGCGTTCATGCAGTGATTCTATCTGAGTTATTAGATTTCTCAAATATAGAAATAACGAAATTATCACACCGTGTGATACTTTCGTGATTTCTATACTTAAGAAACCTAATTCAGATAGAAAATAAACAACTTAGATATATTATTAAAATTTACACAACTACAAACATCTATCAAAGCAATTTTATTTTACAGAAAACAATTCAATACATTGCAAAAATTCAGTCCGCCGATGAAAGTGTAGTTCACTCACCATTTAAATGTTTTAGTACGTTCATGCAAAAATATATTTAACTGATTAAACTCACCACTAAAGATATATGTAACAGATGATAGATAAATTAATGTTTGCCATAGAGATATTAATAATTGTATACCGCTTCTTTTTAAACGTTTGTACTTCTCAGCTTTAGTTTCATTCGTGGTTATAGTTTTCGTTGATAGTTCTTTTTCTTTACGTTGAGTGCTGGACGCCTGGACCAGCGGACAAGCTTAGTCCCCTTTTTAGCTGTATACACTTGCATGGATACTTGAGAGTAAATTAAAAATAGAAATAAACTGCCATTCCTGACACACTTGCCCTCGCTGTTTTATAAACGACTGTTTACATTTTTTCCTCAACACTGAAATGCAATCCCACTGACAACTTCTTCCAAACGGTGAACTTAACATGAAGCAGAGCCAAATTTCAATCACATGTCTCACTTTATAACCGATAAATAAGACTCTTGTTCGTGGAATTGTAAATGCCCGTCTGTTTCAACTTTCAAACTGTAAAAAATAAAATTTAGCCAACGGTCCATGGTGACGCAAGTTTGTTTTCGTAATCTCATTCTCATTGGCTGGTGATTTAATTTTCTCGCATATGATTGGCTCTCTGAGCATCGGATGATGCAAGCCTCATTACTTCCTGTTTTCCCCCTCGAAGCTTCGAGTTTATTTACAAGCTGTTCGAAAGAAACACTTTGAAACTCAAAGGTTTTTTGGACAAACAGAACTTGGCCCACAAAGATTAAACTGCAAATACAAACAGGGTCTGTAACAGATCAGCTACAGGCAGTTTTATATACGAATTTGAAAATCGCTTGAGAAAATCTTTGCCGTGAATTGCCGTGGCCATGGGAGACACAGTTTTTAAGGATATTTTGAGCTAAGTTCTTTTTTTGTGGTTATAAACCCTAAAATATGCCTTTTGTGAACTTGAACAAAAGATTGAAGTGATAAATATGTGTATTACGATCGTATTAACATTTGTCTAGCTTTGATAAATCGATATCTTTCAAAATTTTGCAAGATGAATTAGTGATGTCTCGACATGCCTGGCCGCTACGGCTGTCTTTGTGTGTTGTAAAATATATGGTGCAGAAACCGACCAGAATAATGTCGTGTCTTTAATTCTTCTGAACATTTATAGTTTGAATGAATAGCAAAAACTATAGTTTAGCTACGATTGTTTTTCATTATTGCTTTTTCACGGGGGTTTTCTTTGTTTCAAACACTTTTCTGTTAACGAAAAAACGTTTTGAATTTTTACCCACACAAGGACGTTTATTAAATACTAAACTTGAAATAAACGTTTTCTCTCTCTGCTATAGTGAACCGTTATTATATTATGTTGTTCATAATGAACAGAAAATGTTTCTGTATACGGTATTTCAATGCAGTATTGATATAAAAAAGAAACGTACTATCGCAGGTTCGGGGAAAAAAACTCCTGTTACCACAACGAACTTGTGTCGGCAAATTGTCACGGTATCAGTAGAGCGTTTTCTCTTTTTATTTCAGCTTGTTGTGACAATCCAAGTACCGATTGTTTGTAACACGTCTGTCGCAGGTTGTTATCAGCTTAGTGCAGACTTGCAATAACAACTGGCACCAAGTCTGTTGGGACAAGTTGTAACAGCATTGTTGATTGCATCAGACTTGCTGCAATTTGTTTTATCAAGCCTGTTATTCTTTGTCATCAACAGGCTTGTTGCGGAATGCCAACAAATTGCTACGCCTCTGTGGGCGACAACTGGCAACAAGTCTGTTGGGACAAGTTGTAACAGCACTGTTGATTGCATCAGACTTGCTGCAATTTGTTTTATCAAGCCTGTTATTCTTTGTCATCAACAGGCTTGTTGCGGAATGTTTCAACAAATTGCTACGGCTCTGTGGGCGACAAGTTGCAACAGGTCTGTTGCCGCAGGCCTGTTAAAGCCTGATCGAGTCAACAGGCTTGCAGCAACTTGTTAACAACCTGCAGCAAACCTGCACATCCCGCAAATTGCAACAAGCCTGTGAGATTTCTGGCTGTGTAGTGTTCAGACTGGAGTAGAATCAATAAAATGTCAAGTTCTTCTGATGAAAATGACTCTTCAAGTCCACAAGAATCTTCTAGCGACTCAGAAGAGCTATGTGGTGTGGTTTATGGGCAATATGAACCTTATGTTCATGAACCATTGGCAAGCAATCGGTCAAACAAACGACAGCGCACAAGCTCCAGCAATGACGAAGTTGATTTGGATGGCCTTTCTCCTCGTGTTCTTGCTGAACGATTCGAAAGCAAAGTTGATGTTAAGGATTGGTGTAGTTGTGGCCAATGTAAAGTAGAACATCTTGTTGGATCTCTCGAGTACAGATGTTGCCTGGAAGTCTTGGATACGGCCGGGAAAATGGCCTTCGACGGCTCGATAGAGCATATCAAGTGCATTATCCAACACGAAGACTTTTTAGCAATCACGAATAAGGCTGTGTTAACTCTAACTGGGCAGTCATTAGTTCGTATGGATGGAAGTCACTATCGTAAGAAGAAAAATGTACCTGAAGACGAGTAAGTCAGCACAAATATAAATTAAATTACTTTTGCTGCTTCAACTGTATAAACTGTCTTGTAATTATTACAGTAATAAATGTTGTGTTTCTGTCAACTTATAGATATTTGAGATCTGTGGCGTATCGGTTGCTAATAAGGTGGCTTTGTGGGTACATGGGTTGGAGCAACACAAGACCTTTGCCTGCTTGTATCTATGATTATCTTCGAACAAAATATCCAAAAGGACAAAGATACGAAAACAAGGGATATCTACCAGCACAATGCAGACAGGGACCTGTGTAATTTTATATTGATTGTTGAATATAAGGTGTCATGTCATAATACTTTTAATTAAGTATATACTAGAATAGAATTTGATTATTCCAGAGAACATCTATACTCTCCCCACAGAAGAAATTAACCAAGCTACACCTTCTGGCGCTGGCTATCCTAATCCTCAATCCTAATACACTACTATAATTGGAAACAAATTACTCTCTTTCTGCCATCCCGACGGGGAGGGGAGGAGAGAACCTTGGGATGGCTGAAATTTCCTTTGTGGGGGAAGTGTTGATCTTTTCTAAAATGAACCAGTAAAAATATTGTGTGTTGACCCGACATTACAAAAGCAATATGGTAGTGAAAGTCAGACCATTCTGCTTTGAGGTAACACTTGCATATATTATATTCATTGAAAGCTTGCTAATATATTCTACTTACTTAAAGCTTGGCATAAGTGAACCTGGTTTATGCTCAAATCAAAAGGGAATTACAGTGACCATAATGCCAACATGCAAACATCTAATTACAAGTATTGGTTGGAATGCAATTAACTTCAGCATCCAACTCTTCAAGTCCCAAATTATACTGTATATTTAAATTTTTCAGTTATTCAATTTTTCCAGTTATTGTACCTCTGTTGTTACTATAAAAACACTTTCTCTAAAACATTATTTCCATACGCAATCTGAAATTACATGAATTGCCAAATTGTGTGTCAAATTTGGAGACAGGATGAAAGTACCTTGAAAATAAAATATAACTAATTACCAATGTTAGTGTAGGTTTGCTTAAACTTGGTTCATTGTTGTTACATGTCATTTTTCCAATCAACCAATAGTAATTGTTAAACTAACCAATAGTTCATGTAACGGTGAATAACTAGGCAATACACTACTATTGGTTGGATGAGTGAAAATGCAATACACATGTGGCCACCAAGAACTGCAATTTTGCACAAACCTAGACAAAAACATAGATAGTGAGTTATATTGTACTTCTATCAAGTGTTCAAGCCTTGTCTTGTATCAACTTTGGTAAAAAATTTCAATATATTGTATTTATCAGTCATCTGGTGTTATGGAACAAATTTTAATTTGGGCAACGGTTTCGTGGATGACCTAGCATAGGCTTTTTGCATTTTTTGCAATGAGGCGATCTTTTCTTTTTGGCAGTAGTACTGGTAGCACTAGAAGTTTGAGTCATATTCTCAGATCTTTCATTCTCTGCAATGATCAATTGGTCTTGAACTTCTAATGCAGGAAACAGAGGGGTTTTCACACTTTGGGTGGTTGCAAGTTGCTGAATCGCATTTTCTCGAGACAACCTGTTTGAAAACTGTGATGTTAGCGACTTTGGGGCTTTAGACTCTTCTTCCTGATAAATCTTTTCCAGATCTTTTAATGGACTCGTGAACAACATCTCCTTTAGATTATCGCTGTATCCTGGGGAGAAAAAAAATCCTCTATTTTCCTAATCACTTTCCTGTACTAATTTAAGGGGGATGCAGTATGGATAAGGGGAGGGGGGGTGAGAAAATGATACACTTGGTATGCTTGTGAAAATGTTGATAATCATGAACAACCTCTTATGGAAAACATGACACTTACTGTAAGTTGGCTCAACTTTCACATCTCTAACTACAGCTTCACCAGCCTTGAACTTTGGCCACCAAACACGTGTCCTGACTTCACCATTCTTCTTCTTTTTCACTTCCCGATGCACGTTTTCATTAAAATGAAGTGATGCAAGAATTTGCCTAGTTGTCAAAATCAATTGTAAAAGCTCAGTGTATACACTACACATTAACTGGTGTAAGTATTGCTGGATTATAACCCTCGCTAAGTAGATAATCTTTTGAATTAATGGTAATCAGCATGGGCATACAGGTGGAAAAAATATGCCCAACTTGCATGGAAATTGCCTGACACAGTGATGCCCTGCCCTCTCCCTTGACAAAATTATGGAACAAAAACAGATTGCCATACAAGTTATGACATTTTAGCTCCTTTTGAACTTTTTTAAACCACTGAATATGCAGAATATTTTTTGTCAAAATTAGGTGGGGGGGGGGCTACCACACACACCTGAGCTGGTACACCTATGTTGTATTCACAAAACACCCTACAGGACAAATAAAACAATGTTTGTATGTTGCATACCTGCATTTTGTCCCCATCCATGAAAAACAGAGCATTTTGGGGTGCCAGAAGTTCAGCACTGCATGATATGACTCAAGTGCACTTGTTTGGGTGTCAGGTGACATTTTCTTGATATCATTCACTAGGCGCGTGTTGCTCACAATGGCATTTAATTTGTCATATGCATCTGTGCCTAAAATAAAAATAATACTGCTAACAGTGAGCCAAAACAAACCAGACTAGGATCATTGAAAACCAGACATTTCAAGTTTGACCTTTGGGTTGTGAAAGGGTTTCACTTGGGAGCCAATCAGATTGCACAGGAATAGATCATAATTCCATTTCTGAAATGGTTTCGCAGTCTGGCCAATAAGCATCAAATACAGTGAAATGGTTTCCTTCACAAGCCAATCATATTCTCGATATTTAAGTACATTGGAAATGGTTTCCAGTCTGAGCCAATCATTATTGTGATATTAAATTGCAATATCATATTTCATCAATTAGTAACAATTAGCAACTTGCTTTTGTGATGTAGCAAAATTTTATCATAGTGTGACTTGGGTTAACAATATTACTGCGTAGGGTTATTCATGGTGGTAGAAAACGGTCACAAAATGCACTGTCACAAAATATTCAATGCAATCCGTGTATCAGTAGACAAATTTATCTGGCGTGTTACCAATGAACATTTCCTGTTGTTGAAAAACTTAATTCCATACTTGACATGTGGTACTCATGGACTATCATTTGTCACAACTTACATGATATAAAATACATGAATTTAATAATAATATTCCAGTGGGAAAGGCATCGCACATCGATATAGTAACTTTAATATTTACGAGCATTATCAAAATATATCTCCCTTTTTCTGACTTTTAAAACCACGCCATCACTAAGTCTGTTAAGTTGTGATGACAGATGATATCAAGGTCTTTTTATATAGTATTGTTGATCGTTCGACCTGAAACCTAAGGTTTCTTGGTTCAGTACCAAATCATGTTTTCTTAAGATTCCCATGCAGTTGATCTGTAGACTTTGCAAAAAATGCTTTAGCGCCTTGCCCTCGGGCTGTGTTTTAATTAATATCATATGATATTTATGTGTCTATGACCTAGGGAAGGTGTTAGCCCTGTTTTAAACAAGGAACGGTTTGAGATATTGAGCTGGGTCGAATTCTTGAATTCGCCGTTAATATGACGTCTAAAAGAAGACGAACAGAAGACGTGAAATACGTCTTACTGAGACGAATAATTCGTCTAGTTAAAGAGGGATTTGATTAAAAGTTTGTTTTTAAGACGTTGCTTATGAGGCGATAAACCAGATTTCTGATTAGTGTTAAGGGTTTTTGTTGTATCAGATTGCACAGAAAGAGATCATAACCCCATTTCTGAAATGGTTTTACAGCCACAGGCCGTCATACGGTGAAATGGTTTCCATTACAAGCCAATCATATTCTCGATATGTAATTACATTGGATATGGTTTCCAGTCTGAGCCAATCAGTTGTATAATATTAAATAGCAATTAACCATTTTATCATAGTGTGATTTGGGTTAACAATATTACTACTTCGGTTTATTCGTGGTGGTCGAACACGGTCACAAAATACGGTCACAGAATATTCAATGCAATCCGTGTATCAGCAGACAAATTTATCTGGTGTGTTATCTATGAACATTTCCTGTTGTTGAAACTTGACATGTGGTACTCATGGACTATCATTTGGCCCAACTTACATGATATAAACTACGTGAATTTAATATTCCAGTGGGAAAGGGCTCGAACATCGCTATAGTAACTTCAATATTTACGAGCATTATCAAAATCTATCTTACTTTTTCTGACTTTTAAAACCACGCCATCACTAAGTTTGTTAAGTTGTGATGACAGATGATACCAAGGTATTTATGTCTATACAAGCACTTGATGCTTCTCATATCATAACCACCATGTAGTATTCTTGATCGTTTGACCCGAAAACTAATGTTTCTTGGTTCAGTACCAAATCATGTTTTAGCGCCTTGCCCTCGGGCTGTGTTTAATATCATATGATTTACCGTATTAGGCTATATATATAGTATGGAGTGTGAGTCTACCAAAGGCGTAAGTCAGGTCGGGAGAATATTCCTTTATCGCAAGCAGTGCAATCGCTCTGATAATATAGCTGTCAGGCTGATAATATGTAATACTTGTTGCTACACAAATTTATTACTTGATGCTTTTGGCGCGCTAATTTCTAAAGTGGCGCGAAATAGTATTTCACAAAACCTACTTCGTTTGGTTAAACAAAATTATAGGACATTACCTTGAGAGATCCATTCAACTAATCATGTACTGCTGCTGAAGACAAGATGAAGCCAAATGAGACATTACATGTTCTTATGGATCACGGACTGTATACACCCGGCCATGAATATATTTAACAGATTTTGTTTGAGAGAAATAAATCAATTGGTAATAAATAATCGTTTTAATTTTGCTCATTAACATTCAATTTCTAACCAATCAACTCTCGGCGTTTTAGAAACTGTTTCGTTTTTAAACCAATAATAATTGGGTTGTTAAATTATGATATCAAAATAATGGTTATTACTATTTGACATCTTGTTTGTTTTGAGTTTATTAATAATCTTATCTAATTTTACACTTGTATTGCCAATGAAACTTATCACAAACAATATAGTCGTTTTAACATAACAAAATATTGTATTTTTGCTACAGACCTACAATCAACGTCTCTCAATTATTGCACGTGAATTTATTGGTTGGTGCTTTTGGCGCGGTAAATTCTGAAGTAGCGCAAGATAGCTCAACCATAACTAAAACTGCTCCACAATTAATACTATTAAATATTTCTGCGTCTCCCGCAGGGTAGTGACCTTGGTGACGACAATATGTTGAACAGAATAACATGTATGTCAGCATTTATTTTCTCAGGGTGTGGATGCTGCGACGGTATACACAGTTTATATTCAATTATATTTGTGCTAGCGATTCATAGCGCGACTCACAATCACGATAAAAAATATTGCGCAAACGGATCTATATATTTTCCCCACTAAGTCTAAGTTAATACACTTTTGCATCCGAGTACTATTTAATTTATGTGATGACATGATCCCAAGATTAAAATACTTCAGTGTTATCAATTGAACAAGGTTCATGTGCGAGAAGTAATAGACGAATAAGGGCTCGTGTTCTCTTATCCACAATCACTTTTTTGCCCTTTCGCTCATTATAGTCAGATTGCTAAACGTTTTAGAACCGTTTCTTGAACTAGCAAATTAAGATGCTACTTTATGTCATGCGCATTACAAATCTTCATACCACAATTGCATCAGTAGTGTTTTGATATGGATATATATAGATGACTACTCAGATATATCCTGTGGCTGGCAAAAGTTAAAGGTGGCATCAATACGCGTAGGTGCGCGTTATGAGTTTGGGTCTCGGTGCACGTCCTCCCATGCAACCAGTCGATGTCGTCCATCGACTAATATTGGAGTCCTATGGTGGGGGTAGGAGGCTGGCATCATAACCAAGCGTGATTGTTCCGTGGGATGGGTGTCGGCTATGGGCGCAATTCTTTAACTAAAAAATTATGTTATAAAAAAGAATTTAATTGCAAAATGTCAGTGTGGTTTCAGAAAACGGGAAATTCGTCCCGCCATTTATGATTTAAGAAACAAAACTAACAGATATTAGACAAGGCTTTAAAATTATTACTAGTTTCTGTCTGCGAAGAACCGCAGCTGAGAAGAGTTAAAAAGCGTAAGGTACAGTAAAGAACGGCAAAAAAGTCCTTTAAAATGTCAGTGGATTTCTGTCATTGGAATCACGTCAATTCGGATTGTTTTGTTACATTTTTTCCTGACATGGATGCATTTTGGGCAGAGGTCCCTGTACTGAGTGCAGAATTGTTTTGTAGAAATTTTTCTCAGTTTTTGTCTTCTATAAAGTCTAGAAGAACAGGAGTCATTGAATTTATAGCTGTTATTTTTCTTTTTTATTTAAAACGCATTGGAAATTCTAATTAAGAGTAAAATTAGTCCAGTTATATTATAACGTTTATATACACGAACTTGAAACGGGTTGAAAATGATGACGTAAATGATTTAAATATAGTTTTTATATTAAATTTCGTACTCTTTGTTCTTGCTGTTGTTGTATATATTATCATAAGTGTAATAGCTTTTCTAAAGATATTATGATATGGTATATGGTACAGTACGCTGCAGTACAGTCAGTACAGTCAGTACAGTCCATACAGTCAAGTCAGTACAGTCAGTACAGTCAAGTCAGTACAGTCAAGTCAGTACAGTCAATACAACGCATGGAGAGCGTTGCCGTGACAACAGGGTATCACGTGGTGCAAATTATAGAAATTAGGACTCACAAATCCATCAGTATTGGAAAATGGAACATTAATAACTATAACTATATTAACTATATTAACTATATTAACTATATTAACTATATTAACTATATTAACTATATTAACTATATTAACTAATAGAGTTAATACAGTTAATACATAGTTAATATAGTTAATATTAGTTAATATATAGTTAATATATAGTTAATATGGTTAATATAGTTAATATAGTTAATATAGTTAATATAGTTAATATAGTTAATATAGTTAATATAGTTAATATAGTTAATATAGTTAATATAGTTAATATAGTTAATATTGTTAATATAGTTAATATAGTTAATATAGTTAATATAGTTGATATAGTTGATATAGTTGATATAGTTGATATAGTTGATATAGTTGATATAGTTGATATAGTTGATATAGTTGATATAGATAATATAGTTAATATAGTTAATATAGTTAATATAGTTAATACAGTTAATACAGTTAATACAGTTAATATAGTTAATATGGTTAATATAGTTAATATAGTTAATATAGTTAATATTAGTTAATATATAGTTAATATGTAGTTAATATAGTTAATATAGTTAATATAGTTAATATAGTTAATATAGTTAATATAGTTAATATAGTTAATATAGTTAATATAATTGATATAGTTGATATAGTTGATATAGTTGATATAGTTGATATAGTTGATATAGTTGATATAGTTGATATAGTTGATATAGTTGATATAGTTGATATAGATAATATAGTTAATATAGTTAATATAGTTAATACAGTTAATACAGTTAATACAGTTAATATAGTTAATATGGTTAATATAGTTAATATAGTTAATATAGTTAATATAGTTAATATAGTTAATATAGTTAATATAGTTAATATAGTTAATATAGTTAATATAGTTAATATAGTTAATATAGTTAATATAGTTAATATAGTTAATATAGTTGATACAGTTGATACAGTTGATACAGTTGATACAGTTAATACAGTTAATTCAGTTAATACAGTTAATATAGTTAATATAGTTAATATAGTTAATATAGTTATTATAGTTAATACAGTTAATATATAGTTAATATAGTTAATATAGTTAATGTAGTTAATATAGTTAATATAGTTAATACAGTTAATATAGTTAATATAGTTAATACAGTTAATACAGTTAATATACTTAATATAGTTAATACAGTTAATACAGTAAGTACAATGAGTACTTCACTACAATCCATACAGTCCATGCAATCCACTCAGTCAATATGCTACATGCAATCCATACAGTCAATGCAGTCAGTACAGTTAATACAGTCAGTACAGTCAGTACAGTCAGTACAGTCAGTACAGTCAGTACAGTCAGTACAGTCAGTACAGTCAGTACAGTCAGTGCAGTCAGTGCAGTCAGTACAGTCAATACAGTCAGTACAGTTAACACAGTCAGTACAATTAATACAGTCGGTACAGTTAATACAGTCAGTACAGTTAATACAGTCAGTACAGTTAATACAGTCAGTACAGTCAGTACAGTTAATACAGTCAGTACAGTTAATACAGTCAGTACAGTCACTACAGTTAATTAATACAGTACAGTCAGTGCAGTCAGTACAGTTAATACAGTCAGTGCAGTCACTACAGTCAGTACAGTTAATACAGTCAGTACAGTCAGTACAGTTAATATAGTTAATATAGTTAATAGTTATTAATGTTCTATTTTCCAATACTGACGTATTTTGTGAGTCCTAATTGGATAATTTGCACCACGTGATACCCTGTTGTCACGGCAACGCTCTCCATGCGTTGTATTGACTGTACTGACTTGACTGTACTGACTGTACTGACTTGACTGTATTGACTTGATTGTACTGACTTGACTGTACTGACTTGACTGTATTGACTGTACTGACTTGACTGTACTGACTTGACTGTACTGACTGTACTGCAGCGTACTGTACCATATACCATACCCAACCGTATCATAATATCTTTAGAAAAGCTATTACACTTATGATAATATATACAACAACAGCAAGAACAAAGAGTACGAAATTTAATATAAAAACTATATTTAAATCATTTACGTCATCATTTTCAACCCGTTTCAAGTTCGTGTATATAAACGTTATAATATAACTGGACTAATTTTTCTCTTAATTAGAATTTCCAATGCGTTTTAAATAAAAAAGAAAAATAACAGCTATAAATTCAATGACTCCTGTTCTTCTAGACTTTATAGAAGACAAAAACTGAGAAAAATTTCTACAAAACAATTCTGCATTCAGTACAGGGACCTCTGCCCAAAATGCATCCATGTCAGGAAAAAATGTAACAAAACAATCCGAATTGACGTGATTCCAATGACAGAAATCCACTGACATTTTAAAGGACTTTTTTGCCGTTCTTTACTGTACCTTACGCTTTTTAACTCTTCTCAGCTGCGGTTCTTCGCAGACAGAAACTAGTAATAATTTTAAAGCCTTGTCTAATATCTGTTAGTTTTGTTTCTTAAATCATAAATGGCGGGACGAATTTCCCGTTTTCTGAAACCACACTGACATTTTGCAATTAAATTCTTTTTTATAACATAATTTTTTAGTTAAAAAATTGCGCCCATAGCCGACACCCATCCCACGGAACAATCACGCTTGGTTATGATGCCAGCCTCCTACCCCCACCATAGGACTCCAATATTAGTCGATGGACGACATCGACTGGTTGCATGGGAGGACGTGCACCGAGACCCAAACTCATAACGCGCACCTACGCGTATTGATGCCACCTTTAACTTTTGCCAGCCACAGGATATATCTGAGTAGTCATCTATATATATCCATATCAAAACACTACTGATGCAATTGTGGTATGAAGATTTGTAATGCGCATGACATAAAGTAGCATCTTAATTTGCTAGTTCGAGAAACGGTTCTAAAACGTTTAGCAATCTGACTATAATGAGCGAAAGGGCAAAAAAGTGATTGTGGATAAGAGAACACGAGCCCTTATTCGTCTATTACTTCTCGCACATCAACCTTGTTCAATTGATAACACTGAAGTATTTTAATCTTGGGATCATGTCATCACATAAATTAAATAGTACTCGGATGCGAAAGTGTATTAACTTAGACTTAGTGGGGAAAATATATAGATCCGTTTGCGCAATATTTTTTATCGTGATTGTGAGTCGCGCTATGAATCGCTAGCACAAATATAATTGAATATAAACTGTGTATACCGTCGCAGCATCCACACCCTGAGAAAATAAATGCTGACATACATGTTATTCTGTTCAACATATTGTCGTCACCAAGCAAGGTCACTACCCTGCGGGAGACGCAGAAATATTTAATAGTATTAATTGTGGAGCAGTTTTAGTTATGGTTGAGCTATCTTGCGCTACTTCAGAATTTACCGCGCCAAAAGCACCAACCAATAAATTCACGTGCAATAATTGAGAGACGTTGATTGTAGGTCTGTAGCAAAAATACAATATTTTGTTATGTTAAAACGACTATATTGTTTGTGATAAGTTTCATTGGCAATACAAGTGTAAAATTAGATAAGATTATTAATAAACTCAAAACAAACAAGATGTCAAATAGTAATAACCATTATTTTGATATCATAATTTAACAACCCAATTATTATTGGTTTAAAAACGAAACAGTTTCTAAAACGCCGAGAGTTGATTGGTTAGAAATTGAATGTTAATGAGCAAAATTAAAACGATTATTTATTACCAATTGATTTATTTCTCTCGAACAAAATCTGTTAAATATATTCATGGCCGGGTGTATACAGTCCGTGATCCATAAGAACATGTAATGTCTCATTTGGCTTCATCTTGTCTTCAGCAGCAGTACATGATTAGTTGAATGGATCTCTCAAGGTAATGTCCTATAATTTTGTTTAACCAAACGAAGTAGGTTTTGTGAAATACTATTTCGCGCCACTTTAGAAATTAGCGCGCCAAAAGCATCAAGTAATAAATTTGTGTAGCAACAAGTATTACATATTATCAGCCTGACAGCTATATTATCAGAGCGATTGCACTGCTTGCGATAAAGGAATATTCTCCCGACCTGACTTACGCCTTTGGTAGACTCACACTCCATACTATATATATAGCCTAATACGGTAAATCATATGATATTAAACACAGCCCGAGGGCAAGGCGCTAAAACATGATTTGGTACTGAACCAAGAAACATTAGTTTTCGGGTCAAACGATCAAGAATACTACATGGTGGTTATGATATGAGAAGCATCAAGTGCTTGTATAGACATAAATACCTTGGTATCATCTGTCATCACAACTTAACAAACTTAGTGATGGCGTGGTTTTAAAAGTCAGAAAAAGTAAGATAGATTTTGATAATGCTCGTAAATATTGAAGTTACTATAGCGATGTTCGAGCCCTTTCCCACTGGAATATTAAATTCACGTAGTTTATATCATGTAAGTTGGGCCAAATGATAGTCCATGAGTACCACATGTCAAGTTTCAACAACAGGAAATGTTCATAGATAACACACCAGATAAATTTGTCTGCTGATACACGGATTGCATTGAATATTCTGTGACCGTATTTTGTGACCGTGTTCGACCACCACGAATAAACCGAAGTAGTAATATTGTTAACCCAAATCACACTATGATAAAATGGTTAATTGCTATTTAATATTATACAAGTGATGATTGGCTCAGACTGGAAACCATATCCAATGTAATTACATATCGAGAATATGATTGGCTTGTAATGGAAACCATTTCACCGTATGACGGACGGCCTGTGGCTGTAAAACCGTTTCAGAAATGGGGTTATGATCTCTTTCTGTGCAATCTGATACAACAAAAACCCTTAACACTAATCGGAAATCTGGTTTATCGCCTCATAAGCAACGTCTTAAAAACAAACTTTTAATCAAATCCCTCTTTAACTAGACGAATTATTCGTCTCAGTAAGACGTATTTCACGTCTTCTGTTCGTCTTCTTTTAGACGTCATATTAACGGCGAATTCAAGAATTCGACCCAGCTCAATATCTCAAACCGTTCCTTGTTTAAAACAGGGCTAACACCTTCCCTAGGTCATAGACACATAAATATCATATGATATTAATTAAAACACAGCCCGAGGGCAAGGCGCTAAAGCATTTTTTGCAAAGTCTACAGATCAACTGCATGGGAATCTTAAGAAAACATGATTTGGTATTGAACCAAGAAACCTTAGGTTTCAGGTCGAACGATCAACAATACTATATAAAAAGACCTTGATATCATCTGTCATCACAACTTAACAGACTTAGTGATGGCGTGGTTTTAAAAGTCAGAAAAAGGGAGATATATTTTGATAATGCTCGTAAATATTAAAGTTACTATATCGATGTGCGAAGCCTTTCCCACTGGAATATTATTATTAAATTCATGTATTTTATATCATGTAAGTTGTGACAAATGATAGTCCATGAGTACCACATGTCAAGTATGGAATTAAGTTTTTCAACAACAGGAAATGTTCATTGGTAACACGCCAGATAAATTTGTCTACTGATACACGGATTGCATTGAATATTTTGTGACAGTGCATTTTGTGACCGTTTTCTACCACCATGAATAACCCTACGCAGTAATATTGTTAACCCAAGTCACACTATGATAAAATTTTGCTACATCACAAAAGCAAGTTGCTAATTGTTACTAATTGATGAAATATGATATTGCAATTTAATATCACAATAATGATTGGCTCAGACTGGAAACCATTTCCAATGTACTTAAATATCGAGAATATGATTGGCTTGTGATGGAAACCATTTCACTGTATTTGATGCTTATTGGCCAGACTGCGAAACCATTTCAGAAATGGAATTATGATCTATTTCTGTGCAATCTGATTGGCTCCCAAGTGAAACCCTTTCACAACCCAAAGGTCAAACTTGAAATGTCTGGTTTTCAATAATCCTAGTCTGGTTTGTTTTGGCTCACTGTTTCCTATGAACACTGTGCCCCACAAATCAAGTCAAATTACTGTAATTAATCATATGGTCACCTCAAAATTGTTTATTTCATAAGGGAGAATTACCATTGTATTTGTCTGATGGATACTGGATGAGACACTATTAGCCCTAATTGTATCTCATCCAGTATTCATGAGGCACAATTAGAAATAGTTGTCACTGATTGACCTCACTGACTGATCGACCTGAGTGCCATGCGATTACAGCATACTTTTAATGAATACTTATGATGAATAATTATCACTTATTTACTGAGACCGAGGGAAACAGCATATTTTGTGGCCCTGCGACCACTGTTGTTGACCGAGGCGAAGCCGGGGGCAAAAACGGCGGTTGAGGGACCACAAAATACACTATTTTCCCGGGGTCTCAGTAAATAAGTGTTTTATTATATAGCAAAGTCTCAATAATTCACCACCATGTCTTTATCTCTTAATAATAGATTAACATCTTCTGAACGACTTGCAAACTGACTGGCAGACACGAGCAGCTCGCGCCTCACTTCCGGTTTTATTGTTAACCACAATTGTTTCATTGTTGACCGGTTGCAAGCATGCAGTCAACATGATGTTTTGTGGACTGGCACGTGATACGGTTTTGTCCAATTGGTAAACAGGAAAATTGAACTTTGACACTTGCTATATAATAAAGGGCATTGGAGACTTACCAGGCAAAATCCAGTCCCTTGGTTCCAGTTCGCCATGGTTGCATACTGGAAACAATTCATTGGGATGATCACAGTGCCTGTCTGAAGTATGCTGGATCAATGACAACCACTTGGCTTTGATCAAGTCCACAAAACCTTGCTTGGTGGAGGTAACACACCAGTACAGATGGTTCTTTATTGCTTTTGTCCAGTCCTTCAGAATCTCACACCCCTTCTTTTTACTTGCTTTAAGGACTCGCTTTGTGACTGCCTTGGCCACATGCCAAATATCATAAAAGTGGGTAGTGTTTGGTTGTTTTTCACGTATCCACTTGCTGATACTAGAGTGTCTATCTGATATGAAAACAGGGATCTTTACTTGGGCATTGTTTTGAAGGTATGAAAAGCACCTCTTTGCTCCTTCCAACTCCATTTGGTTGCTGCCTCCAGTTTCATTTGACTACATTTATAATTAAAAAACTCATTAATTTTAAGGCTTTCATCGGAGAGTTGGCAGCCTAATAGTCCAGGCCTGAAAATAAATTCAGAAGGTATAAATCACATCATGACTTGGTGGATTGTTAAATTTATTGGTGATAACAGATTTTTTTGCCAGTCATGTTTTGTATTCTCATTTGTGGTTTGTATATTAAGTGTACTAAATTGTGTAGGTATAATTACAAATAATCATTCCGAAGAGTATGTTTACTTTCTTGGCTAAAGTATAACTGAACTGTTTTAATACACCATGGTGGCTCCCCTAGCTCTATAACCCATTGTCAGCAAGACCTCCTATTTTGCAAGTAAACTTGTCTGGTTTAGACAAAAAAATTAGTCAGAGTTTAAACAAATATGCTGCATGCATAGTCACTTGGTTAAATTCTGACTAAATGTTTAACTGGCACAACCAGTACACGTGAAAGTGGGAACTTACCTGAACAACTTCAAAGTGAACAATTTTTGAGAGGGCATTGCAGAACATGGTATAAGTTCCGTATTTGGCCGAATGACCCATCGAATCAAAACGCCCATCACCGCTCCATGCAGTTTCTTTCAATTTCCGTACTTCATTGAGAAGATTCTCTTGGTAAGTTTTCCAGTAAGCAAGAGTTACAGGGAGCAAAAACTTTCTCTGGTGACGAAAAAATGTCCTGTACGAGTAGGCACGAAGACCCATGTTTCGCAAGACAAGCAAAACCTTCTTAACAGTTGCTCCTGCTACCAAAATCCCATAACTTAATAACACATTACCAAGAGGATATCGCCCAAGGACCAAGGGTTGCGATCTCCAAACAAATGCATTTTCACCACATTTTTGGCAATGTTGGCTCACTGTGACCATTGTTCCATTCTGCCTCATGGTTACTTTTGGATTATCATCCTTGCATTTAAAACAGAATACGTTGAAAAGTTGGAGAAACATGCTATAAAACACTATAAATGATGGCTCAGCATGGATACGTGTATCCACAGGAACTCTAAAAATTCAAGAAAAAATGTATGGGTATTTATGATTCTGGGATTTCAAATTAGGTAATTATATGTAATATAAGATGACCAGATAGATAACTGTTACTAACAAAGAAGCAAACACCACCTGACAATGTGAAATGAACCTATTCAGACCATTAAGATTTTAGGACACTGAAGTTGGTTGGGTTTGGTTTGTCAGTGCCTTTAAATGTACACTGTAGTTATGGGGCCGGTTGTTCAAAGCTGGATTAGCGCTAACCCTGGGTTCAAATTTAACCTGCTGTTTCAATTTCTGTATTTCTGCACATCTGTTTGTTTCAAAACTTCAGAAAAGAAAACTCTCATTGATCCACACAAGATTTCTGAAGAAACATTTCCAAGTTTATAACCAAGTTGTTGGGAAGTTTGCTTTGAATTTTAAGTTAACCTAGGATTAAGTTAACAGGCCTTTGAACAACTGGCCCCTGTGTTTTAATACTGTAAACCTTTGACTTACTCAAGGTTTTTCTTTGAATGTTGTGTGCCATCAGGAAACTCTTCATTATCTGAAGGCAACTCTTTATCATCTGAAGGCAATTCTTCATCATCAGCCAACTCTTCTTCATTGGGTACAAAGTCTTCACTCTCATCCTCAGTAAATTCATCTTGGCTAGATAAATCTTCATCATCAGTGTCTGAATTCAAGTTCTCTTCTACATCACTATCACACTCCATCTCTGCATCACTTTCTTGTGGCTCACCACACATAGTTTGTTCCATACTTTCCTGGTTGTCTTCAACGTCTGGTTCATCAAGTGGCACATTTTCTTTCAAAATGTTCTTTAAAAGACAACAATGAATTAATATGTATATATGTTTTGTACCCCAAAAAGGTTACCTGTTAGGGTAGGAAACTACACTAACTGCTTTATGGGATGGGATTGGGTGCTACACTTTTCAGACACTCTCCTCTGCAGAGACTTTTTAGAATTTATAGTTACATTAAAGTGCTTCCCAATATTAGTTTTATGCAAAGTTTGGTTGCATCATTTAATTTCCCAATATGTACCACCAAATTACCACAATGTACCACACGCTCCTTGAAACCTGTTAAAACCATCATACTGTGTAGTACCTTTTTTGCTAACAAATTTTTGCCTCTCAGTTTCTTTACTTGACGTCGAAGATTCTTGCATTCAGACAACTTTTGAAGATACTTTGATTTATATGTGTTGTGGTTTTCCTTTTCTTTATAGCCATCAGGGATTTGAGTTGTCTTTGATTTAGGCTCTAGGCTACTAGGTTCTGTGGTTTCTTGACAGTCTCCTGGTGCCTCTACAGTGGTTATAACCCCTTCGTCTTGATCGGTCCCTTCAACTGCCGTTATTTCTTCTACGGTGCTAGCCGTTCTAGCCACTTTGCATGGGCTGGTTTTTGTAGCCTCACGTAAGATCTGGGAAAGTGAGAATATTAGAATGAAATTGATATCTTTTACTTACAAAACATAACACGGAAAACCTTATATTATTACACCAAGCTTCATAAATATATGATAATGAACCACCTCATTGATATGCAATATGCGAATATGCGATATGCAAATACGGCATGCTTTGTAAATACAGTTGAAGTTTAAAAATATACCTTCCTTTTCCCTCTCGCCGTAATATCATCGTTTTTATTCTCCAACACGAATGATGTATCTTTTGTCGGAATAGATCCACGTTCAAGGACTCTATAATCTGAACTTTCATCTAAAAAGCGACGGGAATAACACGAATCTTCGAAGTGCGCAGAACACAGAGATGAATGTTTTGTCGGCTCTTTGAAATCCACTCGATGTTTTCGAACAAATTGAACCCATTTCTGGCGTGTTTTCCGATCTTTTGGGAAGGCATGCATCTTTATGCCAGGGGTATACGATGTATTCTTGCAACTAACTTTTTGTGGCGTCCCAGCTACACAATATCTGCCTCCTCTTCTTGTTGCCTTATTCGCCTCCATATTGTCTGTAGCTTTGCCAAATGCGTTTGCAAACAAATTTACGTCACAGCCAATTTGTCACGTGCTCGTGACCGCGCGTAAAGCGGACCGATTTAAAACCAACAAAGGCCAAGAAAAATGCCTTTAAAATATGGTTTTTCGTCGCCTTTTGCCCATTTTTTAATTGCAGCTGTAATGATTGCATACAGTGAAAGTCAAAATAGGTTTAAAAAAATTCGTGTCAGTTCACCTTTAATACCGTTAAATTCAACATATTGTAACCTATTGAGGAAATAATCTTTTATCCAATCAAGGAAGAATCTCATGATTCACAGTATCAAATGACTTAGATAAATCAAGAAAGATACCCAGTGCATATTTTTTCTGGTCAATTGCAGATGTAATCTTGTCTAGTAATTTAAGTAAAGCTAATGAAGTTGAATGGTTTTTCCTAAAACCATATTGGTTATCATATAAAATATTATGATTATTTAAATAATTAATTAAACGATTATACACAACCCTCTCCATTTAATACTTTGGAGAAGATTGGTAGAACCGAAATTGGCCTATAATTAGAGAATAGACTATTCATGCACGCCTGATTTAAATATTGGTATAACACGAGCAATCCTCATCTGGTCAGGTACAATGCCAGATTCGATAGATAAATTAATAATGTGTGTCAATGGTTCTGAAATAAAGTCAATGGACTCTTTCACAGTCCACATTGGAATCTTGTCGTAACCCGCAGCAGTCCCCGAACGGATAGACTCGATTTCCGCCTTATCTCGACTCGCGGGACTTTACCCGTCCTCTGTGTCTGTGACGTAATGCATAATTTTCACACGGCAAAGATATTTTTGCCATTCATCCAACCAACTATAAACAGAGTCAGTAAACGATAAATAGCAGGTGTCTGAAATGGCAGAAATGCAGCAAAAACACGACTTATAATTCAGTGAGCTTCGTGAAGTGAAGCAAGGTGCAATCTTTTCTTATCAGACATCTTTAATCAACAATTAGGCCCGCCATTTCACGAAGGCACAAACGGTATTTAATAATGTAAATAAACAATCTGATATTCACCAGGTTCAATTCGCTTTTTAGCATCTTCGTCGTTCTATAAATCGTCGCCGAACTCTGCCGTGATTCAAACTGACTTGAGAAACCGCATCTGATCATCTTCCATGAAAGAAATCAAAGGCGAAATCGCGGTTGTGACTGATTTCGAGTTAGGTTTACGTCATCAACAAGCTATTGACGCTGACTGAAATATCAGTGATTTTCCTGACCTAGTAGGCTAAATGGCAAACACAAGAGGCCACTGGTAATGGTCATGTTGCAATCTTTTAAAAAAATAATCTTCAAAAATTTCGAAAATTCTGCCGCCGCTTTGGGCTGTCACGATAACTTATACAAATGTTCAATAATATATGCCTGCTGAAAATGTGCAGGCGCGTTTGTGATTGGTGGAAATTGACAATGACAAGCTCACGAGCCCAGCCGTGATTTCGGGGGCGGGTCGCAACCCGAAATACGGCTGGAAATCGAGCCTACCGAACGGAGAGATTTTACAATTTCAATTATTTCTGTTTGAGCAATTTCTGCTCAACGTTAACTGATTCAAAGAATAAGGAATTCACAACATCTCCGTTCAGAAACGAGCGGGGAGTGGAGGATGAAGCAGGTATTTTATTAGCTAAATTCGAACCAATGTTGGTAAAATAATCACAAAATCGGTTAGCAATTGCCAAAGGATTAGAAATATCTCGATTGTCAATAGTAAAGACAGAGGGCAATCTCTGGTTGCGATTTTTCCTGTTAATTACTTCGTTTAAAATTTTGCAAGTACTTTTAATATTTGTTTTAATAGATTCCAATTTATTTTCGTAATAGAGACGTTTTGAAATTCGTATCAAATTAATTTATTCTTATACTTTTTATGGCGATTTTCATTTACAGGATTTGAGAAATTTCTTATATAATTTGTTTTTATGCTTTATTGCCTTATGCAAACCATTTGATAACCAGGGCTTATTTAAAGAATATGTCACTTTTTTTTGTGGGAAACAAGAATTATAAATGTTCGTAAATTTGTCTAGAAAATTTTCATATGCGATTTTGGGATCATTATATATCTTGGATGCTCAGAATTTATTTCAACGAGTATATATATATATATATTTTTATATATATATATATATATATATATATATATATATATATATATATATACAGACGGTACCGTTTCGGCCTTTTGGGCCTCATCAGTGTAGTGCTGATGAGCAGGATGAAGGTAACTCATATTTACAGTCACCTTTTGTGCCTCACAAATTGTGGGACATCAAAACCATGCCAGAGCGCTCAAACTGCAAGCAGTGAGGTAATCAACAAAGATCAGTATTTAAATTAAGGTGGCTTGATATATTAAATACGTTTTGCGGTTTAGATTTGTGCCTCATTTTAGTTCCTTGCATGCATAGCTCTAGGTAATCAGTGCTAATAACTGAAAAGTCTTACTCTTGCAGCATTTGTACATCTGGGCAAATTACATCATGAAAACTGTGGACTGTCTATAATACTTTTCAGTACTCAAGAGTAACACTGAGGCTGTGCAAAGAACTTGAACGAAACACGAATCTACCCCGTGAAGCGTTTTAGAGGGAAAAATCTGACTGTTTATAGCTTTTTCTTATGTTTCTTTTGAATTTTCTTATTCATTAATAATTCATGAAGAAAATTCAAAAGAAATAAATGTTTAATCAATATCTGTAAATCGCATACAGATTCGTCCTGATTTACATAAACATTTTCCTCAATTTACTTAGCTAAAATCATTCCAGCTTCAGAAACAGTTTGAAAACATGACTATTTAGATGCGTCCATTTGATAAGTACGATAAAGCGTTCGCAGCCAATCTGTATGTGATTTACTACGGTTCGCTTGCAGCTCACTATACCCTTGTGACAGTTTGAGCACTCTGGCTGTATACCACCTCATGCTCTCTAGATGTGCGCACTATAGATTGTTCCAAGCTACACTGAGCTGTAGTATAGCGAAACACGTGTCTGGAGATTGAACTATATACACGAGAGCGGAATTGTCTTAAGGAAAAGAAAACGTGAAATGCATGGATCTGAAGATAATATATATTTGTAATATATATATATTTAATATAATATTAATAACATTTTTTATGTACTTTTCAATAATTAATAACTTTTTAATAACTATTTTACAGTTTTGTAAATGTTTCGTGTTACCCACGTTAAATGAAGTCTTATCATGCATATCATATATCATATATCAAACACCACGTTTAATATGCATTTGCTATATAAGCTATTTCCTAATTAACAGAGATGGATCTAAGTGATAGACCTTTGAGTATTTGCGGAAAATTAATCGCGGGTTAGAGCTAAAAGAAGCAATACCTCTCCACATTCAGGAGGCTGTCCCTCCTGAGAGACAAATATAATAAATTTTAAAAGAATTAATAACTTCAATAGTTTAACACCATCGTTATTTCCATAATTATGTTTTTAAACTAAGCCGGAAGAGCGAATTTAAAGTGAAAACAACAGTATTAAGTGTCGAAAAAATCAGACGTGATGAACGAAATTGATATCTTACCTTTACACCCCAAAACAAAATTCTTTTGTACAATCGCTATTTACTTTCAAAGATTTCCTGGCACTTCACTGTTTCTGATATATCGAAAACCTGTGTCTGCGAACAACTAGACAATACCGCGTCAAAATATATCCGAAAATGGCTTGAACTGCCTATTTCTGGAACACTCAGCAACATTCTGCTCCCTCATAATAAATTAGGTTTAAACATCATTCTTCCCTCAACCAAATTTATCCAATGTCAAACCGTCTCTCGATGCGCTCTAAAATCTTCGCCAAATGAAGATATCAGAAATCTATGGAAGGATACGAGCAACAATAAAAATGTACAATATGACACATACAAAAACACTAAAGACGTTTGAAAACCGTCAGAAAAGAGCACGAAGACAGGCTTCAAAATAACCTCATTTCACAAGGTTCTTTCTTTTCAAATATCATTGAACATTCTACATCCACGTTCAACTCCATATGGTCTTCCGTCCAACGCAACCTCCCCAAGAACATCTTCAACTTCATCATTCGATACATCAACAACACACTCCCGACACGCAAAAATTTATCGAAATGGGGAATCTCTCCAACATCTGATTGCTTTTTCTGCTCGACACCTGAAACCTTACTCCACGTTGCAAAATACTTCAAGGTTATTGGAGTCATTTGACTAGCTTTTGCCATTGCCTTTTCAGCTCTCCATTTTAAAAGCAGGGCCGGAGCACGAGGTTGTTAATTTATCAGTTTTATCTGATATAATCTTAGTAGATTAGATACGGGTAGACTAGCCAAGATAAATACGGCAACCACGGAAAACGTAACCACGGAATGACGAAACTACAGAATGACGGAACCATAGGCTTGGCTTGCTTCCAAAAACTATTTAGTGCTTTCATTAATAGAA
This sequence comes from Corallium rubrum, assembly GCA_964035015.1. Taxonomy (NCBI): domain Eukaryota; kingdom Metazoa; phylum Cnidaria; class Anthozoa; order Scleralcyonacea; family Coralliidae; genus Corallium; species Corallium rubrum. Next base: position 56,272 of record CAXIUP010000063.1, on the reverse strand, counting down.
TTTTTATGTGCTGTTTGGAATAGCTAATACCATGGATAGTAAAAAGACTGGATAGGAAACTTGATGGCGTGAGAATGATCACCTTGTTGAAATCATAGATTGAAATTGACAAGCTTAAGAGTCCACCTACTATATTCAATGTTTAGGATTAATACAGCTTAAAATAATAATTGAACTGCCTGTGAATACAACAAAGCCACAATACGATAGGATGCACGTCTATTATTACGCATTTTAATTTAAAAGAAAATATCAAGGTTTACTAGCTAAAATATTCATCGCAAGTTCCAAGCAAAACAAAGTACTATTTTGGGACGCCAGTTTCTTCAAAACAACACAGAAAACATCAAAACAAAAATCAACAACGTTTTCCTCGAACACTCGATTGTGGCTTAGTCAGGTTTGTAAGGCGATAAAATCATTTGAAAATTCAACACAGTCAACAGAATGTGAGAAGATGAAGAAAAGTTCACTTTTAAAACCTCAGTAAAACAAGCATGCATACTCGCGCCATTCATGACATCACATTTTTCAACTATGAATGCGATTTAAGCAATCAAAAGGCACAAAACACCCCACCTGACTATTAGTTTCTTATCCAGTCCTTTTACAATCCATGGTAATACATCCTAGCAGTATCTGTATCGTTGGACCATGTTACCATAGTTACCTGTTTAAATTAGTGGTGGATGTAGTGGTGGTGGAGGGGCTGTGTAGATGATCGTGATGGTGGTGGTGGAGGTGGTTGTGGCGATGGACGTGGTAGAACCTCCCTGCCTCCGTGGTAGTGGAGATGGTGGTGGAGGGGGGTGGAGTTGGTAGTGGAAATGGTGGTGGTAGTAAAGGTGGTGGTGGTAGTAGTCATAATTATAGTCGCGGCGGTGGAGGTAGTAGTGGGGGAGGTTGTGCTAGTGTGGTGATGGTGGTGAAAGTGGAGGTGGAGGAGATAATCGTGATGGTGGAGGTGGTGGTGGAAGTGGTTGTGGCGGTGGAGGTGGTAGTACTTCCCTGCCTCCGTGATAGTGGAGGTGGTGGTGGAGGGAGGGGTGGAGTTGGTAGTGGAAATGGTGGTGGTAGTAAAGGTGGTGGTGGAGGTGGTAGTGGAAATGGTGGTGGTAGTAAAGGTGGTGGTGGAGGTGGTAGTGGAAATGGTGGTGGTAGTAAAGGCGGTGGTGCTGGTGGTAGTCATAATTATAGTCGTGGTGGTGGAAGTAGTAGTAGTGGGGGAGGTTGTGCTAGTGTTAGTGTTCTGCCGGAGATCTGCCGGAGCTCCGGCGTTTTTTGATCAGCCGGAGCCGGAGTTAGGGTGTTTTCTTCCTGCTCCGGCTGGAAAGTCAGAATGACAAAAAGTATGACAATTTTGTCCAAGTATCGACAAAGCGTTTGTCACAAATAATGGCAACATTGAATTTGTTAAATGCGCATATAATCTGAAGTCTTATTTGTTGAGTCAAACCATTTCAGCTACCGCAAACCCCCAAATTACAATAAGTCGTCATGTCTGCGATCTATCTTGTCAGAAGATAAGTTGCTATGTCATGTATGCGTCTAGCTCTATCATATCTTTCTTGTCCACCGTTCTCTGTCACTTCTGAACGAGTTTTTTCGTTGACGGGGAACATCGTCTCAAAGAAACGTTGCGCGCTCCTTCCAGGCACATTGATCGCTTAGCTTTTATTAAATTTAATTATAAATGTTTTAAAAACCCTTGGCAGTTTATACTTTAGCGATAGACACACCAGGCGGAAAACGCAATTTAAAAATGAATATCAGAGCCCAGCAAATGACTTTGAAACAAGACATAACAAAAGAAAAGAAAATTTCTTTACTGACGTTTCGTTGTTACATCACAACATCTTCAGAGCATTTAAACTATATTACAGTTGGTTCACTATATATACTACAAAGATATACTGGTTTAAAATTACAAGAACGGTTACAAAATTTAAAGTTCAAAAAAAAAAATGAACGTCAAGAACAGACAACAGAGATTGAATATCAATAACAGACAACATACTTAAAATAGATCAAGAGGAGTTTATCTTATAGTGGCGTTAAGAACACCCTAACATTGAATTCACCCATGAACTTGAAAGTAACTCAACTCTTCCTTTCCTAGACATTAACATAGGCCTAATGCGTTCAAATAGATCTTTTTTAATATCTGTCCATCACAAATGTACCCCCACTGGATTATTTACTAACTTTGATAGTTTTATTCCTATGATGTACAAGAAAGGTCTCTTACTCACTTATTTCTCGTTATTTCAACATTTGCTCTTCTTACGATTTTTTTCATTCTGAAATGGAAAGATTTAAAAAGACTTTCTCTCTCAATGGCTATCCTGCAGTACTCTTGGACAGTTGTATTAAGACCTTCCTTGACAAAGTTTACACTTCGCAAGACGTAGTTCACACGTGTGCTAAAAAGACTGTCTATTTCAGCCTTCCATTCACCGGTCATTATGACTTACAGATTCGCTCACATCTCCATAAAATTCTCTCCTCTGCTTATCCACATATCTCTCTACGAGTCGTTTTCCGTCCATCCTGCCGTCTCTCTAGTTTCTTTCCTTTCAAAGACAAAATTCCATTTGACCTGAGATCACGTGTTGTGTATTTGTTTAAGTGTCAATGCTGTAGTGCATTGTATGTTGGCCAAACACACCGACATATTCACACACGTATCTCAGAGCATATGGGTATTTCGTCTTTGACTGGAAAGGATCGCTCTGTATCAACTATGTCAAGTATACTTGCACATAAATATCTCCTCAAACACACTGTCTCCTCCTCTGACTTTAAAATACTTTCATCTGGCATTTCTGAATATGATCTACTTATACGTGAAAGCCTTCTAACCTCCAAACTTAATCCAGTTCTTAACGCCACTATAAGATCAACTCCACTTGATCTATTTTAAATATGTTGTCTGTTATTGATATTCAATCTCTGTTGTCTGTTCTTGACGTTCATTTGTCTGTTTGAACTTTAAATTTTGTAACCGTTCTTGTAATTTTAAACCAGTATATCTTTGTAGTATATATAGTGAACCAACTGTAATATAGTTTAAATGCTCTGAAGATGTTTTGATGTAACAACGAAACGTCAGTAAATAAATTTTCTTTTCTTTTATTATGTCTTGTTTCAAAGTCATTTGCTGGGCTCTGATATTCAGTTTATACTTTGTATAAATTGTTTATTTGTTATTTGTAGTACTAAGCTAACTAGCATAACTAATTTTAATAAGTTAAAGTTAAAACAAACTAAAACTTGTTCGGTTCTATAATGTTTTCTTCGTTCCTGAGTCGCTTAACAGTTTTACAGCTTTCACCGGGTGTCTGGGAGAAGACCCTGGGGCCAAAGTTGAGCCGAATAATACTCAGTTAGACTCAGTGTCCCAAGTTGTTAACCAACGAGGCCCGAGCCGGATATCAGAGCTGTAAAACAGCCGGAGCCTGAGCCGGAGCTGAAAAACCGGAGTTTGCACACCTCTAATCTCAACACCGTCCTTGTTCTTTATACAACGCTACTTAGAACATTTTTACGTCTTCAGGACGACGTCGACGGCCAAAAGATGAGAACTGTTGCTTGAGATGTGCAATAGAAGAGTTACAATAGGGTAGTACAGATGATGTACATTAGAATAATTATTTGGGGTGTACAATAGAAGAGTCATTGAAATAGAGCAAGCAGTATTTACACCCCTAGTTTTTAGCACAAATGGTGCGATGGGAAAAGAATGTGCGGGGACATCCCATAAAATACTCGCCTCGAAACTCGCTGCAAAATATGACAAACCGTACTTGACAATTATGTTTAATTTGAGAACGAAAATATGTTTTTGTCTTTTAGAGAGGCACCAGGTTCCCTTTTTATGTAAATAGTATTAATATAATACTTAATTCCTATGTACTTTAAACATTTATTCTCTAATCTTTTATTTATTTATTTATTTATTTATTTATTTATTTATTTATTTATTTATTTATTTATTTATTTATTTATTTATTTTTCAAACGACACTGTATAGTATTTAATCTTTTTAATTCTATTTTAATCGATGAATAAAATCTCAATATATACAAATCTTCACCACTGTTGCTTGAGATTGACTTCAATACGGACACTACAATCATTTTAGCAATACTGGGGCGTTTTGGAAGTCATTAAACTACCTTCAAATATCAAATATCAAATATAATAGTTAGTTAACCGTGCTTCTTTAAATTGTGAAACTTATCTTTCGTTTTAACCGCCTCGTCGGCCTAGCATCTTAAAGTCCCTTTTGATAATAGAAGACCGTTGTTTCGCTTATTTGCAGGATTTGCTGGAACCTTAACCCCAGCAATAGACTATATATAGCTGAGTGAGGCAAACGAATTCAAAATAACTCTGTACAATGTACATTTCCCTTCACTGGTTCAACCGATGAGATATCGCTTTCTGTTCCTCGCAGATACAGTGTTCAAGGTTAGCGTTCATAAATGATGTGATAGTGTAAAATGATTTTGTCGAGTTGCTTAGGCGTACAGTTTTGTTATTGTTTGACAGTGAACTCGGCAATGTAAGTTACCACATTTTAACTTAGTCTTAGGCGGGTTACACTTTGAAACGAGTCAAAAGATAGCCCTTAATTGTTTACATGGAGTAGGGACCCTCGTAGCAGGGTTAACTCCTTTAGTAGGGTCACCTTCCTTCTGCGTGACCATTTTCCTATATTTTCGGTTTACACGTTATTGTTTGCGTCATTTGCTTGATATCTTCAAAAGACTTCACAATGTGTACAAGAACAGGAACGGCAGCCATAAAATCATTAAGACATTTTGTCTGTTACGCTTTTTTTTTTCTCATTGAAACATAACCCTCCCCCCACGGAAAGACATTGAACTAGGGTAACCCTTCTAGAAGAACTAGGGTAACCTTTCTAGAAGAACTAGAGTAACCCTTCTAGCAGAACTAGGGTAACCCTTCTAGCAGAACTAGGGTAACCCTTCTAGAAGAACTAGGGTAACCCTTCTAGAAGAACTAGGGTAACCCTTCTAGAAGAACTAGGGTAACCCTTCTAGCAGAACTAGGGTAACCCTTCTAGAAGAAGTAGGGTAACCCTTCTAGAAGAACTAGGTAACCCTTCTAGAAGAACTAGGGTAACCCTTCTAGAAGAACTAGGGTAACCCTTCTAGAAGAACTAGGGTAACCCTTCTAGCAGAACTAGGGTAACCCTTCTAGAAGAACTACGGTAACCCTTCTAGAAGAACTAGGGTAACCCTTCTAGAAGAACTAGGGTAACCCTTCTAGCAGAACTAGGGTAACCCTTCTAGAAGAACTAGGGTAACACTTCTAGAAGAACTGCGGTAACCCTTCTAGAAGAACTGCGGTAACCCTTCTAGAAGAACTAGGGTAACCCTTCTAGAAGAACTAGGGTAACACTTCTAGAAGAACTGTGGTAACCCTTCTAGAAGAACTAGAGTAACCCTTCTAGAAGAACTAGGGTAACACTTCTAGAAGAACTAGGGTAACCCTTCTAGAAGAACTAGGGTAACCCTTCTAGAAGAACTAGGGTAACCCTTCTAGAAGAACTAGGGTAACCCTTCTAGAAGAACTAGGGTAACACTTCTAGAAGAACTAGGGTAACACTTCTAGAAGAACTAGGGTAACACTTCTAGAAGGGTCACCCCCTGGAATATGTTTGAAATTCGGGTCTCTAAAACGGTACCCTGGTTCCAGAGGTTTTCAGGTCAGGCGCGAGCCAAGCGCCGAGGCGAACTGAAACGGCATTTCCTGCATTTTTATAACACTCTTCAGCACACTGATTTTAAAAGTTTCAAAACTTGTTTTTAATGCGGCGCATGAATGTTCCCCAAAAATCCACATATCGGTGCGAGTCAACTTCGTTCGTTCTTTCATTGTTCGTCTGTCACTCGTTCGTTCACTCGTTCACTCATTCACTCGTTCGTTCGTTCGTTCGTTCGTTCGTTCGTTCGTTCGTTCGTTCGTTCGTTCGTTCGTTCGTTCGTTCGTTCGTTCGTTCGTTCGTTCGTTCGTTCGTTCGTTCGTTCGTTCGTTCGTTCGTTCGTTCGTTCGTTCGTTCGTTCGTTCGTTCGTTCGTTCGCTCGCTCGCTCGCTCGCTCGCTCGTCCGCTCGTCCGCTCGTCCGCTCGTCCGCTCGTCCGCTCGTCCGCTCGACCGCTCGTCCGCTCGTCCGCTCGTCCGCTCGTCCGCTCGTTCGTTCCTGTTGTTTGGGTCGGTTGGAAAACCGGCAATCCGGAATCCGGAATGGAATCCGGAATCTGTAGGAATCGTCATTAGTTAATATAAAAACGGTTTTCCTAAAATTAGTAATATAATAATTAACTATTAACTATTAAAATAATAATAATAATAATAATAATAATAACTAACCAATGTATCATATATTAATTAGTAATATAATAATTAATTATTAATTATTATTATTTGGCAAGCGTCACTTCCGGTGAAATAGCGCGCTGTGATTGGCTTAGAAGCATTTTTAGCGGTCCATTACTTTCCCGTAATGGACCAGCGGTCCATTACGGAAAAAAACCAAACAAATTTCTTATCAGCCATGTTGTTTGCAACTAAACAACGAAAGAAAACCGCAAGAATTTTGTGAATTCAACAACCTGAGGACTAAATTATGTATGACTGGGACGAGAGCAATGTGGAAGCGAGTTTAGGAGTCCGAAATCGACGACAACAAAAGCAACAACATTGAAAACGATGAGTTTATGTCACACGCTCGAGGTCACACTAAACTGACTAAAGTACGTATCATGACAAGATATAAATGTAAGGTTTGTTGTTTCAAAATGCCATATAATAAACTTTTTATTAACCTCGCTTGCTCGATCTTTACAGAGAAATATCAGACCTCGGTCTTTGTGTACAAACCTCGCCCTACGGGCTCGGTCTGTACCAAGAAAACCTCGGTCCGATATTTCTCTGTAAAGACCTCGCGTTCGGTTAATAAGAAGTTATTAACTATTAAAATAATAATAACTATCCAATATGTCAACATAAATTGTATGACATTTTATTTTGGCTTGCAAGAAGTTTGTTTTGTACGAATTTTTTTATTATGATTTTTTAATTTTTGGCATTGACGGTATCACACAAAACTGAATAATCAAAGCATATTTTCAATAAAGATCCTTGTCTCTGCTGCAAGAAATTAATGCTATCAAAATCACTGAATATGTCAACGCATCACTGTATATGTCGCTATGCATGTTTTGCAAACCGCAGAAAATAATTAAAGGGTGTTAGTATTGTCTATGACTATGGAGGCTTGCCGCGAGCTATCCTGTTTACCGGGCTAGCTCGCTAGGCAGTATATCGTTTCTGCCTTTCTGGTGTGCGTTTAATATTATGAGAGAATTTCATCATGCCTAGTAAGTACCGGGATGATTTGTCATCAACAAAAATATCGAAAGACTCCCCCAATAGTCAATATACAGGATAATACGCGAAGCGCTTTTGAACATTAAAGTCTTGAAAAAGTCAACCTGGCAACTAGTCTGAATCGATCTATTAAAGACTATTAAAGAAACCTGAGTGTCGTAAAAACGCATTAAAAACTTAATTCTGGATTGTCGGGCAGAGAAGTCAGGTGAATATAATGATATTAATTGCTATACTCTGAATGACCATGAATGACGAACCACACGACCGCTCCATGTTCACACGATCAAATTAGATCTGTCCGATTTCCCAGGAGTGGCCTGCCTGATCCAATAAAAGGATGGTCATGCATTCTGATTGGTTTTTGTTGATCACTGCACTCGCTGTTGCGCCGGTACAACAGATATCGTGTGCATGTTCAGTATGTAGTCTATTTTATTATTTTTAATTTGTTCTCTGCGCTCTCTCTCTATCCATTTACACACATATAAGTTTCAGTTTCCAACACGCAGCCAAATTATCTGGATTGCAATCGAGAGCTTTTGCCTTATTGCCTTCGCAATCACTGCAATAATTTATGTCATGTAAACACTCGATCGCGATTGGAATATAAAGTTCAATCTTACTCTGGAGGTGGTTTTGCGGTATATTGCGCTTCAAAATTGTAGCCTTTGTGCGAATTATAACTAGTTTTTATTCTAGATTATTTTTGTGGAAAATAAAATGTTTATTTGCTAAGCTTTCGGCCTGTTTACTCAGGCGTAACAAATATCGAAAGCTTAGCAAATAAATATTTTACATGCATGGTGTTTCCACAAAAATAATCTAGAATAAAAACTAGATTTAATTCGCACAAATGCTACAATTTTAAAGCGCAATATACCGCAACCCACCTCCAGACTAGGATTGAAATTATTCCACGCTTCATTCTTCTCTCTCTTCAACCGTAAGGTAAATCGCAGGCACTGGACACCAGTGAAGGTCCCACACTGGTACCATTACCCACCATATTATAATTCTCGTGCTTGGAACCCCTGATGAAACACTCAAACTCGTGTTTGTTCATCTATTACGTAAAATCCAGCAAGAAATTTCTCGAAAACGGCATGGGTGTCTCTAGCACATATATACGAAACATCAGACACGGTACTGCGTGATTTCTTTTGTGTTTGTTTGTTTGTTTGTTTGTTTGTTTGTTTGTTTGTTTGTTTGTTTGTTTGTTTGTTTGTTTGTTTGTTTGTTTGTTTGTTTGTTTGTTTGTTTGTTTGTTTGTTTGTTTGTTTGTTTGTTTGTTTGTTTGTTTGTTTGTTTGTTTGTTTGTTTGTTTGTTTGTTTGTTTGTTTGTTTGTTTGTTTGTTTGTTTGTTTGTTTGTTTGTTTGTTTGTTTGTTTGTTTGTTTGTTTGTTTGTTTGTTTGTTTGTTTGTTTGTTTGTTTGTTTGTTTGTTTGTTTGTTTGTTTGTTTGTTTGTTTGTTTGTTTGTTTGTTTGTTTGTTTGTTTGTTTGTTTGTTTGTTTGTTTGTTTGTTTGTTTGTTTGTTTGTTTGTTTGTTTGTTTGTTTGTTTGTTTGTTTGTTTGTTTGTTTGTTTGTTTGTTTGTTTGTTTGTTTGTTTGTTTGTTTGTGGGTTGAGGTGCATTTGTTTGTGGGTTGAGGTGCATGTACAACAGCATCTATCTTCTCTTGGGTCTTGTGGAAGCCATGCTTGTCGATCATATGTCCACAAAAGGTGACCTTCTTTTGGAAGAAATCACATTTCTTCTGATTGGTTCGCAACCCATGCTCTTGTAGTTTCTTCATGATCTCTTCCAGATGTTGAAGGTATTCTTCATCATTCTTTCCAGTGATGATCATGTCATCCATTATGCAAGTGGTTCCGTCCACATTATCCAGAACTTGATCAATTGCTCTCTGCCAGATGGCTGGGGATGATTTTATGCCAAAAACAAGGCGATTGTAGCGATACAATCCCTGGTGAGTGTTGATGGTGAGGTACTCTTGGGGATCTTCCTCCATTTCGACTTGGTGGTACGCTTGTCGCAGATCAATCTTGGTAAACTTCTATCCACTTGCTAACCTCGCAAAAATATCCTCGATGCGTGGAAGGGGGTATATCACTGGCTGAAGTTGAGGATTGACAGTTACCTTGTAATCGCCACAAATTATCACATTTCCATTTGGCTTGACCACTGGGACAATTGGAGTTGCCCATTTCAGTGTTCAATTCTAGCTGGGTGCCAGTCCCAGTACGAGTGCTTTGCTCAAGTGCAATGCTTCCAATGCTCAACACTAGCCTGCGTGTCAGTCCCAGCCGCTTTGTATTTCGGCCTGGGTGGATTCAGATATGTACCAGGACATCACTGTTGGTGGTCGCCCCAGGCCTCCTCGGGAAACAGCTTGCACCAACTTTCCAAAATGGTAAATATTCGGGCGGGTGGGCGGGCTTTCGGGCGGGTGGGCGGGCTGTCGGGCGGGCGGGCGGGCGGGCGGGCGGGCGGGCAGGCGGGCAGGCGGGCGTACGGGCGGGCGGGCGGGCAAACAAACAAACAAACAAACAAACAAACAAACAAACAAACAAACAAACAAACAAACAAACATACATACATTCAAACAAACAAACAAACAAACAAACAAACAAACAAACAAACAAACAAACAAACAAACAAACAAACAAACAAACAAACAAACAAACCAGAATTACTTCATTCTTGGGCCTGGTTAACTACTACCACCGGTTCCTACCCAACCTTGCTACAACTGCCAATCCACTAAACCAGCTACTTGAACAGAATCGAAAATGGCATGGTCTGCAAAATGTCAAGTAGAATTTGTCAAGGTGAAAGAGTTTATAACGTCTGACCTTGTGCTGACACACTATGATCCGAAGCTGCCAGTCAAGTTAGCCTGCGTTCCGTGTAATGGAGGACAACACTGAACGACCCATTGCCTACGCCTCCCGTACAGTGAGTCAAACAGAGAGAAATTACTCCCAAATCCACAAGGACGCCCTTGCATTGATATGGGGGGTCAAGAAGTTCTACCAGTACCTGTTTGGTCGTTATTTTACCTTAGTCATGGACCACCAACCATTGACATCAACCAGTACATGATGTCTTTTTGTTGTAATATTTTTGGGTCTTATAGTTTGAAGTCTTGCATTTCCAAATATGATATTTGTAGCAGTTATATGGGTGACACAAGCTGTCAGCGCGCTGCCTAGATCTCACCGCTCAAGTTAATCCCGGGGAAAAGGAGTTAGTACTCTGATGGATGAGCACATTAGGTTCGTGTGAGTAGAGTTGTTGGTTCTCTCTGTGTTAGTTTCTCCAGTTAAAACTAGTTCCATCAAGGGGTGAGGGCCATTGGGTCATCAGTGTATAAATACTGTCATATCTTAAACTCTCAATAAATATAATCGCTCAGGGTTTGTTTTGTATATTTCAATCTTTAGTTTCTTCTTATAAAGACAATATTTAGTTGTTTCTCTGTTTTTATGGTAATATGTGCGAACCTCTGAGCCTTCTTAAATACGCCCGCACTTCTCAACACCACACAGTTAACTCTTTCTTGTCCGAATTGATCTTTAGTATTTTATTCTGGCTAACGCCAGACGATTTTATTCACCTCTGGGGAAGCCCCCGGACAGGAATGAGTTAACACTTAACAAAACACGATTTTTACCTTCGGTCTTTATAGTTGAAATTCCGGTATTATCTGTTATGACAGTATGGTATTCCAAGTAATTGAAAGCAACAATTCTCCCTTCTTTTCTGGTTGCCTTTTGAAGTCAGGGTTAACAGTAAACTAATTTATACGGTGTCATCGTAAGACACTATATACTCTAAAGCCCTCAAAAGTAACCCCCCCCGAATATAACCACTTCACGAATTAATTAAGGTATCGGCCTTTTTTCACGATACAAAATATACGCCTTAGTATATAAAGCTGCATGTCTTCGCGCGGTAACCGCTTCTTATATCACCCATTCTGCACATTTCATTTTCTTACAAAATTAGTTTAAGGATAGCATATGTTCTATATAGGATTTTTCTATTTTTGGGCTTTTTTGTGGTTCTCGTAATGGGTGATGTAAATTTACATAAGTCTTTGTGATGATCTATATTACCTCTCGGGGTTTCTCGGGGTAATAAACTTTTTTTTTTGTTGCCTGATTGTCACACTCCGCTTACCTATAACAATTGTCTTTGTACCGAAGATTCCTAATAACAGCCACTTGATACATGTTATTCTCCTTGTTCCGTTAAAAAGTTAGATAAAATCTTTAACAATTCTTTGGGGCTTTTAACCATGCATTTTACCCTTGTTGCCAGCTGGTTAAGATAAGCTACATGTATACATTCTGTCAGCTTTATAATTTTCGACAACATGACTTTCAAGTGTTGTTGAGCTTTATATCACAATAGCCAGCATGATGCATAACATGCGTTTTTATGAAGAAGTATATAGAATTATAATTATTTGGAATTGGCAATACATGCTGTCACTATAAATCACTACAAAAACACACGCTTTAAAAATTGTTCCTAAAGATCGAAAATATCTGTCAGTTTTTCGTTTTGTTTTTAGCAATGCAGATAATAAAAATGTTTTAATAGTTAAAGTTAGTTATTGGCCCGATTGTGCAAAAAATTTTTTAGTTTTGACAAAAAAATTCCATCTTTTTTTTAACCTTCTGTTGTTATTGCTAGCGCTTCATCCCACGGAGTTGCCTTGGAGATTTCATTGTTAGAAAACTATAATTATCACTAAGCTTACCCAGCCAAAGTTGAAAGCTGAATTACCCTATTACTATAATTAAAGTCGCGCGAAAGCCAAAATTCCCGCTGCTTTGAAGATGGTGCATATGGCGAAAGTTTGAAGTTTTTCTTGGAGTTGAAGAAAGATTGAAAACTTTTAAACTTTGCTTTTCGATCATACGCCTTTTGCGAGAAGGAACAATAAAGAACAGGGCACTCTTTCAAAGGCTGAATGTCTTAGGCCCTGTTTGCATGATTGACAGTCCAATCGGATCGAAAAACGCGAGTGAAGTCATGCAATCCTGGAATGAATCCTTTTCTCTTTCATACGACCATTTTCTCATCTTTTGAGGTCAGGTCAATATATAAAAATATGACTTTTTAGCAAAGTCTTATTTTGGCGGAAGCACCGAACATAAGGCTGTGTCTGACCCTTGATACCCTTAATTTAAATTTACACATTTTGAACGTATTTATAAGTGGTTCTCTGATGAAAATATTGTTTGTAATGTTTCTGCATAATCTGAAAGATATTATGGTAGTTCGTAATTGAGCAAAGTTTCATTTCGAAATTCTCAAAAACAAAGTTGTATTTTACGTGCGAAGTTTGTATTTTGGAGGGCCTCCATTAAATTGGGGTGTTTGAGAAGAATGAGTTGATGAGAACTTATGACGTCATAGGCTAAACAAAAACCAAAGATGGTCAACAAAAAGGTCATTGTTGTTTTTTAGTCTATAACGTCGTAAGCTTCCTCAACTCATTCTTCTCAAGCTCGACCACTTTAATGGCGGTGCAAAATACAAACTTCATGATCACACGTAAAATATCACCTTTTCTTTAACGAATTTTGAAATGAAACTTTGCGCGATTGCTAAATACTACAACATCTTTAGGATTATGCAAAAAACAGTGTCAACAATACTTTCATCAGAAAACCACTTTAACAAATTTGTTATTTTCAGTATTTAATTTTCAGTATATAATTCAGTTATTTCCTTTGTTTTTTTCTTAGTCTTCACTGCCTGGTTGTTGTTGCCACGGCTATTTCCCAGTTCCCACATCTCTTGCAATTGTTTACTCTTGCAAACACGCAGACAAAAATATATTGGTAGCGGTGTTGTTGACAGCTGGGTACTGGCTGACACAAGGCTTGGCCAATATGGAGCTGTAAAGTGAGAAATAATATTATTTTATTATTTTCAAGTTCTGATGCTCATATTTGAAAAACTGAAGTTGGGTGTATGCAATTTAATTTATGCACAAGTACAATTCCTGTGCCCCACTATCTAGTTTTAACGAATTTTTAAAATCTATTTCCGAGGTCCATTTCTTCAATACACGGCTTGTATCAACATCTTGGTTTTATCTTTCTTTACTCTTTTTTTAAGTTTTGCAAAATATCGTGTATTTGAATTACAGTACCAACACACGGAAAACATTGGATATTTCCTTAACACTTTGAGACCTTGGAGCTTTCCCTGTACTGAATAATATCGTCCGACGTTAGCCAGAATAAAATACTAAAGACTCGTCTGTAGACTTCAAACTTCAAAGTGTTAATTACGGTAGATGACGATGGGTGAGGGACTGTAAGTCATAAGGGTAAGTGACGGAAGGTGACTGTAGATGAGGGAAGGTGGCAGTGGGATAGTGAATAGGTCCCAGATCTTTATACGAAAACATGCTCCTCGGCCGCAGGAAATTTAGAGCAAAATCACGCAACGAGTAGAACAGAAATGGCAGCAAGCAGTAGCGTTCGTTTGGCAAAACTGCTGGCGATTTCAGCGCTGTTCTGCGTCGTCAACAGTGCAAGTATTAGTAATAAAGGCTACCTATTCACCGATATGACCCGCGTTCCAAAATGTTTCGACTTGCCGCCCAACAACAAGTGTTCTGGATTAGTGAACTACACGGTCACCGACTACGACAGCAACCTGGACATCGTCGAGACAGCGCTAACGGGAGTCAGGCTGATGGTGAAGTCGCTTGACTTTTCCCCAAATCTCGGCGCTTTCCCCAATTGCGAGCCAGCGTGCTCGAATGCGCGTGCTTTAACATCCTCGGGGTTTGTCGGGAACAGCCTCAGCTGCCGTGGGCTGTTGCGTTGACCTACAACGTGAAAAGCACGGAGAAAGCTTGCGCCAAAGTCCAACAAGACTGTCTGGCCGCAGTTCAAGTAATTATCATCTACAACTGCTCGGCTATCATGGGAAACCCGATGGAGTTTATGCACTGTGTCGATATCTCAGCCGTCGCGGGAGCCAGTCCCAGTACGAGTGCTTTGGTCCCTGGGTGCCACTCCCAGTACGAGTGCTTTGCTCAAGTGCAATGCTTACAATGCTCAACACTAGCCTGCGTGCCAGTCCCAGCCGCTTTGCATTTCGGCCTGGGTGGATTCAGATATATACCAGGACATCACTGTTGGTGGTCAGCTCAAGATCCTGCATGGATGGTCTTAACCTGGATCCAAGTACTGTTAGTCGCCCCACGCCTCCTCGGGAAACAGCTTGCACCAACTTTCCAAAATGGTAAATATTTAATGTGAACGCAGTTGTTAGGTGAAGTTATGTAATAACCAACGTTAACAATGAGGTAACAGCGCGTGGTGCAAGGCTGATGGTGCAGCGATAGTAGACTGGCACTAGTTGAGCAACTAGGCTATTAGCCAGATGCAAGTAACACCGCTGCCAAACGTTTTGCGCATGTTTGACGTCCGAGCTCGTCCTCGGAAAAAGAGCGGGAAAACACTGAAATATTTGGACTGGTCCGAGAGTCCAACACAAAAGTTAAAATTATAAGCATACTACCAAAAAGATAAGGTAAGTAATTTGTGCATGGCTTCCTTGTAAATATTGTAACATATTCTGAATTTACCCCTTCGTAATTTTCTTTACCCTTTGTTTAAAACACAACTGAATAGTCGAGTCTTACTTATTCTTCACTGTCTGGTTGTTGTCGCCACGGCTAATTCCCACTTCTCTTGCAATGTTTACTCAGCGAATTCACGCATGCGCAAACGTTTGGCAGCGGTGTTGATGCAAGTTATTGGACTCCAATGAAAACGAGCCACCCACCGTCCCTCCCATTAATCAAAGAGATAGAGGTAATACTTTCCACCTATTAGCTCAAGATTCTGCTGGATGGATCCTGCATGGATGGATCTAAACCTGCATCCAAGTTCTGTTAGTCGCCCCAGGCCTCCTCTGGCAACAGCTTGCACCAACCTTCCAAAATGGTATGATCATCCTAGCGTAAACGTTATACTAAAAGAAGCTAATGAAGGCTTAGCGTTTGAATTTGGACTGATGAATGTTGTGGAAGTGGAGAAAGAGCTGAAAAATTAAATCTGAATTCAAGAAAGGAACGGTGGATGGGATTCGATTCCTTCTAATTATTTATTTATTTATTTATTTATTTATTTATTTATTTATTTATTTGCTTTGCCCCAACATTATATCACATGAATACAACAAGTAACATAGTGGCTGGGAGAAAAACAGGACTATCGCCCCAATTGACATTTTCTCCCAATAAGTTGAGAAACGGTAATATATAGTGCTGGATTACAATTAGAAAGTTATAAATTTAAGAAAGTAATTAAATAAAAAAAAGAAGAAGAGAAAATTAAAAAGAAAACTTTTAAAAAAAAGAGTAGAAAAAAAAAAAAAAAAAAGAAAAGAAGTTGACTACGGCGGCTGGTAAGTTGAGAGCTTATCCTTGTAGTAACACTTTAACTTACACTTAAACTGACTAATACTACTGCAGCATTTGATAGTTGTAGACAAACTATTCCAAAGGCTGATGGTTCTCGGAAAGAAAGAACATCTAAAATAATTTTGTTTGTGGGTGGTCATAGGACGGTAATTATTAGGATCAAAGTTCCTAGTATTGTGAGAAGGACACGCAGGTGTAAAGTATTTATCAAAGTTAACATTAATAAAACCATTCTTATTCTTAAAAAATAGTGAAAAGTCAGACAGTTCGCGTCTAAATTCAAGCGGTAGCAAATCAAGTGAGATGAGTCTTTCCTTGTAGCTTAACTCCTCGGAGGGATAGTTGAGAATAAACTTTGTGGCTCGACGTTGGATGTTTTCAATTAGTCGGCGGTGTTTCAAGGTAAAGGGAGACCAGACGCTGGAGCAGTGTTCTGGGCGAGGCCGAACAAGGGAGCAGTAGAGCAGTTTTCTGGTTTTGACATCAGAAAGGTCTCTGCCGCAGACTCTTTTGACTCTTTTGATACTCTTTTGGTCTCTGCCGCAGACTCTTTTTATATTATTCACGATCCGTTAAGTAAACACTAATCAGGTTTGTACGCTTTTATGAATAATACTGTAGCAGGCGTTCATTTCGCCTAGTGGATCATACGGTCATTGCAATAGCCGGATATAGACACCCCCGATTCCCGGAAGTCCAGGAAATCGATAATTTATTATTCACATTACATCCGTCATCCGGTTGATAGTGAAAGTAGCAGTTATCCAGCCTAGACCTAGGCCTTCTATTTCCTATTTGGGAGTTATAAATTTGAAGCCGGGATGGCCGAGGGGACTGGGGAGAGACAACGGGAAATAGAAGGCCTAGTAGATTTCCCAATTCAAAACTGCCCCAAAACTGCCCCACTCTAGATTCTCAAAGTTGGTGGCGCCAAATCTCAAGTTATTGATATTTTTGTCGAGTTAATGGACGTTCAAGGTATTGTTGAAGCATTTACGATATAAATTGAGTATTTCTGGCATTCTGTGAAAGTTATTTGATTTCCCGAACGAATCGAATGCATTTTAATGCCAAATGAAGGTGAATTCGTCCCAGACCACTGTATTTATTCATTTTTCTCACAGTTGCAAGTCTTATAACCATTGGCATCGAGCAACCACTTAAATATCAAATCTATATTTCAACCATAATATTAAGTTAAAATGATGTTTAGCAATTGTCCTCTGATCTATTCCTATCAACTTCACGCTCTGGATTCGACTATTTATAGACACATGAAAATATGACATCTTTCAAGCGTAAAATACTCCTAGCAAATATATTACTATTTCAGAATCATCTTCAGAGAAACATCAACAGAAAATCATGAAGCATTGGCCATGCATGTGGCGAACGTTTACACTACAATCCCGAATTCACCTTCATTTGACATTAAAATGCATTCGATTCGTTCGGGAAATCAAATAACGTTCACAGAATGCCAGAAATACTCAATTTATATCGTAAATGCTTCAACAATACCTTGAACTTCCATTAACTCGACAAAAATATCAATAACTTGATATTTGGCGCCACCAACTTTGAGAATCTAGAGTGGGGCAGTTTTGGGGCAGTTTTGAATTGGGAAATCTACTAGGCTTTTCCGGAGCATGTACTCTGCCTACGTCATGAAGCGAATTTAGTTCCCAGTCCCATAGGCCACAGCTCAGCCAACGGAAAAGCCTTATGTCTAGGCTGGCAGTTATCAAGGTCCGTTTTGTGAATTGGAGTATGGTTTTGAATTGTGAAGGTGAGTTCGATGAGAATTAATGCGTTTTATGTTTTGCAACATCATTATCTTTTAAGTGTTTAGTAAGATTATGTACTTAATTTGTACTTTACTCAGTCAAAATGGAAATGCCTTCCGCTTCTGTAGTTACTGAAGCGCGAGGAAAGTCTAGCGATAAAAGTCGCCAATTCTTGATGTATATGCGTCTGTTGGTATCGATTTGGTATCGATTTGGGATAAACATCTATTGTATTATGAAAAAATGCCATTATTTAATATATTTAATATATAAAAATGCCATTTTGACCGTAATGTTTATAATTTTCGAATTTACTACTCTATAAATTCGAACGGAAATAAAGTCTTCATGTATGTATGTATGTATATATGTATGTCTGTAGCCAGTGTGGACATAATTCAATTTGAAGTGTCTTATAAAATCTCCATAATTTTGGAAGACTTCTCTTTCAACTATTTTTGTTGAACTTGAATTCCAAAACAGTCTCAATAAAGTCCTTAAATGTTGTGTCAGTCCAACAGTATCACATATAAAACAGTTAACAGTGCAGTCAAACAAAAAATTATAGTGAATTGCTGTTGTTAGAAACAGTATTAGTCTCTCTCTAATTTTTGGGGCAGGCATGGGCAGATGTGAGCCAGATTAGAATTACTATAGATGGTACCAGAACTCATGCTTGAGCTGCCCCCCAGTCTGGCTACAAACATATTATAATTAATGGGTCATTCCAGAAAACATCCACACCTCCCCCACGGAGGAAATGTGAAGGTGACCCCCTCCCCCCTTCGGACGTCCTAGTACATTTTACTACAGTATTATCAGAAGTAGATTTACCCCCCCCCCCCCTCCCTGGATGGCACAAATTTCCTCTGGGGGAGGTATGGATCTTTTCTGGAATGACCCAATAAAGATATATATATATATATATATATATATATATATATATATATATATATATATATGGTATAGTAGGTTAATACTGCCGAAACAGAGAACGTAAGTGGTCTAATGTTTTGAGCGAAGGCCCTTCGTCAGAGAGGCCTTATATTTCGATTGTTGTTTCAACACTGCCTACGCAGCACACTACTTTTATATATATACATATATATACATATATATATATATATATATATATATATATATATATATATATATATATGTACATACAAAAGTTGAAAGGTGTGATCAACTACTGAAGTTTAAAAGTGCTATATATGTTGAAATGATGATATTTTGATCTCAAGTTGAGCATAATTCATCATAATGAACTAGCTGAAAAGTAAATATACTATTTTAGTTTATACTGTACCATATTTGACCGGTTAAGTGCCCATGTTTGGGAAAGCACCCACCCCTCTTTTTGGACTAAAAGTGTGTTTACAAGTGTATTCATTTATTAAAATTTGATGTACACTTTTCACTGGTGTTTTCACAAAGAACATGGTTACTTGTAAGCAATAAAATTTCCATATTTTTTGTGTTTTAAGCAATTATTTTTGATAATTTTTTTCGAGTGGCAAAATTGAAACATTTTAAACACAGTCTTTGTAAAGATGTCCACCATTTTGAATTTCTGTGTTCATTGGTTCCGGTCTCTACATGTTTAGCACCCAGATGCCTGCAAAAGCACCCATACCTGTGTAAGCACCCACCCCCTTCTTTTTGTAAAAATTAAAGCACTGAGGGGGTGGGTGCTTAACTGGTCAAATACAGTACATGTATACTCAAATTAGTAAATTTACTTTGACAAAAAGTAATTGTTAATATTGTAAAATATGTCATTGTAACAGCTAAACTAGCTAGTTGAGTGTCCTCAGATATAGCCATGTACTCAGGGGTGGCACCAAGAATTCCCCCAACACAGGGGATAAGGCCTCTGACAGTGGGGACTAGCAGGGGGGTCCAGGAGCATTCTCCTCTAGAATTGATTTTGAATAGCTTTTCCCATCTTTTCAACATGAAATTATTACAATAACCAACAGCATTTATTTTCAAGCTATCAGTAAAGAAAAATCTGTTGAACACCTACAGTAGTGTGGTCATTAACCTTTGCCATTTACGTCCAATATTGCGACAGAAAATGGAATTTTGTGTGTTGTAATTATTACTGTTGGCTTCTACACAATATAATACCAGCCTAGTCCCAGGCTCTCTATCTTCGCTGTTTTAATATTTGCACACTAGCATGGGTGCCCTATGCCTGAGCGCTGCGACAGGGAGCCAAGCAGATTTCGGTAAAATGGTCCCTGATTTTCGAAAAGTGTGCCCTTGTCACCAGACCCCATCCCGCTCGTAAAAGAATAGAATATATAATTTTCACAACGGCTACAAAACCACGTGAGTAATTTTGATTTGTTTTATTACTTGTTCCAACCCAAGAAGAACCTGCTTGACCTCGATATGTGATTTAATTGATATTTATACCACTTGACCTGTATTTGAGTATTATAAATGATGCTGTGTCTTAAATCG
Organism: Corallium rubrum; assembly: GCA_964035015.1. Lineage (NCBI taxonomy): Eukaryota > Metazoa > Cnidaria > Anthozoa > Scleralcyonacea > Coralliidae > Corallium > Corallium rubrum. Next base: position 36,124 of record CAXIUP010000063.1, on the reverse strand, counting down.
ATAATTCGTGTTTGTAGAATGTTGTGATTTTGTCGCGTTTTGTAATGTCGTGTGTACTTAAAATTGAATCGTTAACATTGGTAAGTTATTACAACGAATATATTTACGAAGTACAGAAGATATTGAAGGTGATGAACTCATTAAACTTTAGGTGAACTGCTGGACTTCGAAGACGAAATTTACTGACTAATGTCTGGTTAATTAAAGCCCTTATTTTAGAATTTCTTAGTTGTTAAAACGTGCTTGTTTAAAAGTTACATATGGTGTACCATTTCTTTCCTATTGAAGGTATGTCAAGCGTAAACAATTTGTATTTTAAATCTGCTAGGCGTTCTAGAGCACCTTGAGCGGTGACGTCAAACCTAGATACCAGTCTCATCAAATACGCGCATGCTTTAGAACGACGGGACTAGGCTGTAATAATACCATATCCTGTGTTTCTAAAGGAGTTTCATTTCATTAGTAATTAGCATTAATTACTGACTTGTCTGGCTTAATCAGTCAAAAAGTTCTTGTTCTTCTGTTTGATCAGTCAACAATTTTTCTTCCAGATCATTCGCCAACAACTCTGTAAATTTTCCCCAATGAGGGGGCTAGGGTTCCCCAACATGGTGCCACCCCTACATGTACTACATGCATGCTACTGTACAGTGCTAGCTTGTTGACCCTTTGCTGCCTAGGATGTCCGATGTGTAACTTCACAGACACAAATTTACTAGTCGCATACGCGTTCAGCCACTGAGTCTCAGCCTTAAGAACTTATGCTTCTTTAGTAACGCCGACTCCTTGATCCGTCAACGGTATCTAAGATAATTCAAATTTAACTTACTAAATTGCCTATATACTTTACTACAAATTACAAATTACTGGTGACTTACTTGACTAAATGTCTCCGTGTACTCAATAAAAAACTATCCATGTAGAGTCGTCCATGTAGAATTATCCTTCGCTCACAAAGTCTTATCGACAACTGAACTTTGAGCGCTACACACCCAAATCTACGGCTAGTTGAGCACATGTTCATAAATATTCATAATAAATGTAAATTCCGCTCTCGCATCTACATCTGAGGCCAGTTCTCCCTTTGAGTAAAATCATCTGATGTTAAGCAGAGTAACACAATTACTAAAGGACATTGGCAATAAAAATTAAGTTTGTCTAATTTGAAAGAACTAGTAAAATTGTAATGGAAGATCTTTTACAACTTTTTTGTATCTTTCTTCGTTTTCAAGATATTCCAGTTTGTTTGATATGTAAATTAGATGGCCTCTGACATCAAGAGCAGGGTACAGTATTTTCACACCACTACAGATGGGAACAGACCATTTTGTCCCCCAGGCGCGTGCGCGTGTACGTGCGGTGTGCGATATGCGCAATATGCGGTGTCCACCGGTCCGAAAGTTCGAAAGTCCGCCGGTCCGTTTTTCACCCTCTTCCTTTCCGCTGTTCGTGAGTCATTAGGGACTTTAAGCATCGACGGTTTCGAGGACTGCTACGGCAACCGGAAATTGCAATTGCAGCGATGCACTGGGGAGAGTATCCGCCGTAGTCCGCAAAGTTTGAATGATTAAGCCTCAGCCGAGAAGCCGACAGATTAGTACGGCGATATAAAATGTCTTTGAAAAAGGCAAGAGATGAGTTACTGCTAGCTTTCGATGATGGATTTATTTCAGACGAGGAGTTTTTGCTACTATACGACCTGAATACTTCTCCAAACCTGGATTTACCTTACGAACAGTACCCATGTTTTGATCTTGAAGATATGCAGGATGACGAGTGCCTGGCTGAGTTTCGAGTCAGAAAACGCGACTTGCCATTACTTACAAATGCATTGCAGATTTCTGACCGATTTATTTGTGAACAAAGAAGTGTCATCGGAGGATTAGAGGGTCTATGCGTTTTACTGAAGAGGTTGGCTTACCCTTGCAGGTACAGCGATTTAATACCAAGATTTGGTCGACCTGTCCCTGAGTTATGTATGGCTACAAACTGTGTTCTTAATTATATTTATGATATCCATCATGAACGAATTACTCAGTGGAATGCAAACATACTAAACCCTGCAGCTCTTCAATTATATGCCAACCATATCAACCAGATGGGTGCTCCACTCGAAAACTGTTTTGGCTTCATAGATGGCACAGTGAGACCAATAGCCAGACCTTGGAAGGAACCAGAGAATTGTATACAATGGGCACAAGAGGGTCCACAGCTTGAAATTCCAATCTATAGCAATCCCAAATGGTCTTATTGCCAATCTCTATGGTCCAGTAGGTAGGTATCTGATATTTATTTTTAAATCCCATGAAAATTTTAAAATCAATCGGAGCTGGTAGGTTGGCTACAAACTGGTCTGTAGGAAAAGTGAGAAAGGCCCTGCTCCTATGCTGATGATAAAGGAACTACCTGTGGGGTATAGTAGTGATAAAGGGCCCAAAGATCAAGTTCTAATATAGCACCTGAGTTGTTAATTTATTTTGTTTTGCAACTTCTACCCCCCTGTAGGTCCATGGACCCTTGCCATTTACCATGAAACACACACATATACCCTATGATCGGACCTACAGTACACGCTGACAAGTATCTTCCATATCAACGTTAGTATGAGTATAACAATAAACAGAATGTGTTTTTTTTAGGAAATTCTATATGATTACATAAAGTGCAGAACTGTATATCTGATTTTTAGTGGCCCTAAAAAGGTATATTCTTGCAACAATATTCTGCCTACCTTTAACTCGTTATGGGGTAAGAGGACACTCTTAAACTCTTATTCTGCACTAAATTCAGCAAAATGGGGCACCTGCCACTTATGGATTAACCAGACCCAGCTCAACCAGAACTTTATTACAACTATTAGTTCAACAACTATTTTCTTTTGCAGAAGGAAAGAAACATGATGCTGGGATGCTTGCTGACTCTGGTTTGCTTCTTCAATTGGAACAGCATGCATTTTCTCCAACTGGTGAACCCATGTGTGTCTGTGGTGATCCGGCATACCCCCTCCGGGTTCATCTTCAGGAACCATTTCGCAATGCTGTTATGGCATACAATACCAGTATGAGTGCGACTAGGGTGTCTGTTGAGTGGTTATTTGGAGATATCATAAATTACTTTAAATTTATGGATTTCAAAAAGAATCTAAAAATTGGGCTAAGAAGTGTTGGAAAACTATATGTGGTGCGTGGTCTTTTGCAAAATGGCCTCACATGCCTGTATGGCAACCAGGTATCCCAGTATTTTGGACTTAGCCCCCCAAGCCTCGATGAATATTTTGCGTAGAATATTTAAGATTGAACATAGAACATTAACTTGCTTTATAATACAATGAACATGATATTTAACAAATATTATGGACAGCATATACCTTAAAAGATGTAAACTCTGTAAATAAATAATCTTCTATACATGTTTTGTTTTCTTCTTGTTATTAATATGCAACTGAAAAGTTATAAAATAACATGCAATCTGCCATATAATGACAATGACTACAACTTTAAAACTAACTCTACTGAGTACTAACTGTAATACATGTAGTTAAGTTTGTTTCTTTGAGAGATTCTCTATGAGTGCCAAGATTGCTAGATTCTGTTGCTGTTGTTGTTGCATCAACATGGTTTGAACATTTTGGTTCTGCAATTGTTGCTGCTGCATTGCTGTTAGCATGTCCTGCATCTGCTGCCTAGCATCTTCACCTCTTTTAACTTGCTCTTGTACCTCTGCTTTCTTAATCTCTAGCTCTTTCCCCCTCAGGTCTTTCTCTATCTTTGACTTTTCTCGCAGATACTCCACTGTATCTGCCCCACTTCTCCTTGTCCTTTTCTGATTTTTCTCCCCATCCTCCTCATCATTCTTCCTCTTTTTTGTCTCACCCACTCGCTCCATTGCAACTCTCCTGGTTTCCTCTGCCTTCGCTCGATCTGCATCCAATTTCTTCTTGTTGTTGTTTTTAGCCATATTCTCTTCTGGCACTTGCTCCTTCTCTCCAATTTCTTCTAGTAGAACATCTAACTCTGTCATCTCATCACATGTGCCACTGCTTTGTTCATCTGCCCTGTTTTTCTGCTGATACTTTGTTTGCAGGAGCATAAATCTTTCCCTCACACCACGCTGGTTTACCTTGAATCTAAGCTCTGTAGATGCATTCTCAGCACTGTCTGCCAAAGCTTCGTGAGCATACGGCTCATACGAATTAAATACATCTTCAGACGATTCATCTAAACTGCTTGACATGTCTACACTGTTGTTCGACATTCCGAAGACATGCTTTCTTCTTCCAAGTCGTAATCACATTCCGTTGACATTCTTGCGCAAATCCAAAGTATGTTTATTATGATCACACTTCCAGTTTAATAATTTTACAATCAGCAAGCAAAGCCAAAGACTTTATTCTATGACTTTAAAAGAAGTGCAACTCAGCGCACAACATTTAAATGCTTCGTGTTGATAGTGGATACAACTTTCTACGTCATAACTTGGACCTAGGCCTCTTCTGCGAGTTGTGCTCGGACATGTTAAAAAGACAGTTTCGAATGCTATTTTGGCTGTTAAAACGAACTTTTAATAAAAAATAAAGTGCTTCATTGAAAAGAGGGAACTTTAAAGTGCCAAAACCATCACACTATATGAAAACAAAATTTACAGTTCATATGCCCTTTAAGTTTTAATAAGCTTAACAGTTATGTTTACTTCGTATTTACTTGCCTTTGGTTCAGATTTCAAGCTCACTGGAACATTTCAACATAAGGACAGAATTTTTCGCAAGATTTGGTATATGTTTTACAAGGAGAAATACTGATGTTTTACAACAGTAAGCTTATTAAATCCTTTTCGAGAAGTACTAAAATGTGCCGAAAGCCTACGAAAAGTATTAAAATGCAAGCCGTTGAATTGCCGGCCTGGTATTCACTTGTCAGTTCAGTTGTCCCTCCTTCGTTTCGGCAACTAAAACAGTTAAATATATGCAACAACAAAAGCGAGTAACCGACAGGAATTAACAATATAACTGCTTTGTGTATTTATTTCTGTACCTTTTTTAACCTTTCAAAAAAGATTTCAGAGGCGAGTTTTGTTCATTTTCACGGGATATTTTGCAAAGCCTGCAAAGTTCATCTTATTATTAATTACTAGTGTTTTTTATCTCCTTAAGTCATTTTCTTATCTCTTTAGACCCTTTTAGGGTTTGGCTCCATAGCCAGAAATACGCGACATTTGAGTCTGCAAGACATGTGTCTTTGTCAGCGTTTTACGTGATAGCGCATGAGTATTTGGAATATTTCCTGATATACGATCCGGCAAATTCCCGATATCCCGCTGCTCCTCGTCTGGCTTCGGCCTCCTTCGCATTGTCCAAAAGTAGTTCAAAACCTATAACTCAGCGGCAAATATGTTTAAAATAATGCGTGCGTCGATTTTCAAACCATGGTAAATCAAACAAGCAGACAACAAGCTTCAATTCAATACCAAAAGGGTTGTGATACTGCAGAAAATCGCGGAGTTATGTCAATTTTAAAACGTGATGTCTTCAGAAACGGACATCGATGTTTGTTGTTATTACAATACTTCACAAACTTGAGCAAGCAAAAGGAAACGTCGAAATAAGGTACGATTTTTATATTTTATCTTATCTGACCTGTTCAGAACTTCGGCCTACTGGAACAAGTTTCGCATGTCGACATTCGTGTATGGTTTGCCGTATAAACGCATTTTCTCACACGGACTTGGGTGTAAATGGCCAACATTCAAGACTAAAGCGACGTGAATCAACGACGATATACAAATCGTCTGGGGGACACCTCATTTTGAGCAAATAGCGAACAATTTTTAGCTTGTTATGTCGACAAACATTCGTTTAACTCAGGGATAGTTTCGCATTTCGTGAATCTGTAAATTTTCTCCGATTATTTTAACATTTTTGCCCGATCGCTTACAATTTTATACACGCATTTGACTGAATTGACTTGCCTTGCGGGTATTGCGCAATAGCATGTCGCGTATTTCTGGCTATGTCACTCATCCTTTCGGACAGTGTATGCGACTCCCTTGATCTTGACCTCGCCTTTCCCCCTTTTTATGAGATAAGAGAATGTGTTCGGATTTTTACCCAGTGTCTCCGACGCTCTGTATATGATTAATATCATCTCGTCCCCAGAGACCGTGTCCGTTAGGACGCTGTTTTTGTGTCTGGGGTTCAGAGGGAGTGGCTCCAGTTCGAGGGCCGCACGTAGCTGGTTGAATTTCAGCTTTGAATAGTACCTTATTTTTTTCCCCTTCGCCATTTCCCGTAGCTCTCGTACCGTGGACATTCTTTCTCTTTGCATCCGGATTACGTTTTTAAACGCTTTGAACCTGATTTGTACCTGACCGAATCAGCGGCCGCCATCTCCTTGTAGCGGGAGAGGGTCTTTTTGTCAGCGGCTTCCTCACTGTTTTTGAGTCTCCTCCAGCGTACACCCAGTTCCTTTATGATTTCTCCCCTTTACAACAGCGCGTTCTTCGGAGCAGAAGAACGTGTACGCGGACCGGGGTCGTTTCGGAGCGTTACTTCCTAGGAGGGAGAGCGGCGGCTTGCACTTATCCGGTGTGGTTGACATTTCCTTTTCTTGCGACTGCGAGCTTGTCTCTTTAAACCGCTTCGTACAACTTACGGATCAGCCAACCTCCTCCCAAACCCATCAGTCCAATCACCACTAGCTGACACTCCCTCATCTCCTTGGAGGGTTGGTAGTAGTCCGAAAGCTCCGGTTCCTTTGTGAATGTTTTCCCCTCGTATTGGACTATCAGGGCCTGTTTCAGTTGGTCTAACGCATGTTTGATATCGTTAATGTCCGCGTTAGCGTCGCTGAGCTGCTGTCTCTGCGGTTGTGGGCTGATCATTAATCTTACAGTAACGAAAAATTATTGCAACATACATCACAAAAATAAATCGTAAAAATACAAAGCGCTGAGATAGTTTCCTTGGCTAATTGTCTAGGTTGTTTATCTAAATTAAAACCTCAGACCGCCGTCTGGGTAAATGTCGACGATCGTCTGAATGCTCCGAATTTCTCTCTGCTCCACACTTCGGTAATTTACGTATAGTACTCACATCAAAACAAGTTGTGTGTAAGAATAAGCATTATAGTCGAAATCTTGAGCAGCTAGGGTGGGTGGGTTTTTGGGTGGGTGGTTGGGTGGGTGGGTTGGTAGGGTAGGTAGGTGGGTAGGTAGGTAGGTAGGTGGGTAAGTGGGTAGGTGGGTAGATGGGTAGATACAGATAACACCCCATCAGAATCCCCCTGATCCCAATGATCTTCTCCAACGCTGAACTGTTGTTCTAAACCACTTTGAGTATCTCCAGGTTAGCTTCGTTGGGGATCGTGTCCGCTGTTGTTTCGCCTGTCTCAGTTGCTACGCTGTCGACTCCCGCTGTGTTGTCCATTTCTCCTATGGAGTACTTTTTTAAATCTTTTTTGCACGGAATATGAGGATATCGGTGAAGACAGTGACACAGGAGGCCAGCATACTCGCACCGGGCCTTCGTTCGTAGTCGAGAATGCACTCCCATATTCTGTTTTCAAAGCCAGTTGTGTCGCAGCTCAGATTGCTTTCCAGGAGCACGCTCCTCACCCCCTCAATCTTATCCAACGCCGACCCATCACTGTTGAGTATATCTAAGATACTAAGGTGGCCCTCCTCAGTTAATCGAAGCTATCGAGGTTATTGAACCGGTTCTCGGTTTTCCTCCTCTTACCGACTTCCACCTTTGGTGTCTCCTCCGCCTTCACCGTCCCCTCCCCTACGGTCTCCAATCGGTTCACCTCCCGCTTATCCCTTGTGTACGCGTCGCAGAGGCTGGCTCCCGCTACAGTTGCACCGACAGTTCCGAAAGCGAAACCGTAGTTGACACCCCACTCTAGCTTCACCGTCGTCCGCAGACTTTCCCTCTCCAACCTCTTCCGTTCTTTCGCTTCCTTGGAGATTGCTGCTAGCTTCTTTCTAGCGGCCACTCTTCGGGTCCTTTATTTTAACTGTCTTTTCAGTCGCCGTTATTTTAGGAGTCTCTGTCTTGCTCATTTCTTATAGGATTTATTTTTTTCATCCTCTGAGATTACTGGCAAGCAACTCTGAGATCACTAGCAAGCAACTCTGAGATCACTTGTGAGGTGTATCGAAAGCATCTGTGGTTCGTCTTAATCCTTTTATAGATTAAGACAGCACAACGATAAAAATCATGAAAGCCAGTGTGGGAAATCAGAGCATCGCAAGAATCCACGCGCTGGCACAAAAGAGCCTCAGTGGTAATGAACTGCACTTCTACCAATTCGATACCGCTGTGATCATGAATGAGCACGAAAAATCAACGGACACCAAGAAGAGAGAGGAGCCGGTGTTCGGTTTTTGGAGGAGCGGTCAGAGGGTTGGGGCTGCGACTCGTGCGGAGGCAAGGACTTTCAATACAATACAATCAATACAATATTTATTTATTGTCGATGGACGTGGGGAGTGGTTGCCCATTCTCCCGAGTCAGAGGCTCGTGTTACAAACGCTCGACCATTAAAATAAATATAAATAAATAAATTACAAGTAATAAATAGGTATAACAATAACAGTTATAAACTAGGTTGAAAAATAAGTTATAAAGAGCAATATATATAATTATGAAGATATTACAATAATAATCGTAATTCAATTACACAGTACGGTCTATAAGCACCTGTTGCATTGGCAGCCGGAAAAACTCATTCCCTTAATTTGGGAACGAAATTCAGACACAGAAGTAGAAGATTTAGCAGCAGTTGGTAGTTGGTTCCAGATATGTGATATAATATAAATATAAATAAACGAGTTATGCATATATAGATTATTATAAGTAGGTTGATTAACATTGAGACCGGAACTACGTAGGTTGTAAGGTGTAAGTCGAGGAGTAAAAAGATCAGAAATATAACTTGGACCTTGCATCTTGAAACATTTAAAGAATAATATAAGTGATTGTTCAAAACTTCCCTGCTCTAGCGAGACCATATTAGCGATAGATAGGCAGGTGTCGTATTTTATAGTGGATCCTAAATTTAATAGAGTTCTTAATGCATAGAAGTTAACGTTTTCCAACTTAGTGTTTAGTGCTTTAGATATTCCTAGAAGGATTGGTGAACAGTATTCCAAGTGTGGTAGTATATAGCTTTTGTGGAGTGTAATCATCGTTGTAGACGGAACAAGACGCTTGATCCTGCGCAAAGCAGCAATCTTCGAATATGCTTTCTTTAACATGTTGGTGACGTGCGGCTTGTACGATAGCGTCTTATCCAGGGTTACACCAAGTATCTTGAGTGTTGGCTCAATCTCAATCTTCTTTGCGCCAATGGAAAACTCATAATTATGTAACGATTTACCCAAAGTCATAGCCTGTGTCTTGGAAGCGTTAACTTGCAAGAAGTTCTCATTAAACCAGACGCTCAATATTTCTACGTCCAGGTTAACTGTAAATTGGAGAGCTGTGGGGGCACGCGTTAGCAGTATACTGAGTAGTGTCGTCCGCATAAAGTCGTAATGAAGAGATATTGACTGAGTCACTGACGTCGTTAATAAATATGTTAAGGGCAATGGACCTAACAGACTACCTTGAGGTACACCACAGCGAACTGGTAGCTAAGTCTGAGTAGACTCCATTACATTTGACCCGTTGATGTCTATGTGATAGATACGACTGAATCAAACTAACAGCAGAATCCCGTAAGCCATATGCTTTCAGTTTTGCCAAGAGTAGATTGTGACAAATCGAATCAAATGCTTTCGATAAGTCAACAGCCACGATGCCAATGTCCTTTCTCTGATCAAGATCCGAGCGCCAATCATCAGTTAACTTTAATAATGCAGTGCAGCAAGAGTGGCCGCGGAGAAAGCCAGACATATTATCCGAGAAGATAGATGAGAATTTAATATATAGTTGATCATACTTCACTTTCTCGAACAATTTGGGTATGGTAGACAGGATACTAATCGGGCGGTAGTTCAATTTAATCGTTTCTTTTTCTTTCTTGTATGCAGGTGATACGTTACTTAATTTCCACTGCTTAGGCCACTGGGAAGACTCAATACAGTAGTTGAACAACTTCGTCAGTGGGAAAACAATAACCGGTGCAGCAATCTTGAGCATCTTTGGTGAAAAACCATCGGGGCCACATGATTTTTTTATATTCAAGCCAGCCAAAAGGTTGCCTACGTAGTCAGAGCTGACTGGCTCAAACGACATATCCAGATTGAAACATTTACTTCTGATTGATGCAACACTTGGGTGACATTCAAAATTCTCCACAGACAGACTCAATACAGGCTCACTGATGACTGGAGTCGAAAAGTATTCGTTAAAAACCGTACTAGGATCAGAGACAACTTTGCCATCTTCAATCAGGTGGATAGTGTTAGCACTAGTATTTGTCTTGCCACCGGGTAGTAATGGTTTCATTTTTTTCCAGAATGATCCAACAGAACTTGGTGATGGGTCAGCCGCCGCGTCAAAACAATAGTTTTTAATACTCTGTCTTTTCATAGCTGTTACTTTGTTTCTTTGAATTTTGTAGATGTTCCAATTTTCATTATCGCGAGTACACCGGAATTTTTTATATAGGCGGTTCCTCAAACGCATTTCTTTTTGAATATTTGGGTTAATCCAGGGTAGTTGATTGAATCGTTAACGCGTACGCTTAACCGGGACGTGTTTATTAACCACTTCCGTCAGCAAGTTCGCCCAGTGGGGCCAATGTCAGTCTTTCTTTTCTTTCAGGAAAAGAAGTCGTACCTATATTGATATCTATAGGTGGGTTGCCTATAGGCTTATATTCCTATAGGTCACCTGTAGGAAATGTTTTACGGATCAATTGCCTATATAGACTACCCTATAGGTCACCTATAGACTTTTTTTGAAAGGGTGGGACTCACAGAAGCACAATAACAATTTGACATATTAAAACTGTTAATCTCATTTGGATGTTTAGGGGGCCCACATAAGTGGCACAGCAAATTTTAAGGAGGGCATGTGCCCCCCTCTCCCTTGCCTCTAATTCCTCATTGGTGACGGTTGCACACTGTGTGACGCGTATTTGTGAGTGAAATTGTTTAATTGCAATTGACGCTGCAGGTTGATTCTAGAATCTGATTGGTCTGCATAGATTCTCAATTCAACTAACTCTATAGTGTGAAATTTATCAAAATACTAATGTCAAAGACTTTTCTCTTTCTAGAATTTAAAGCAAATTAGAAAAAAATACCGTCGGTTAATATTGTAGTACATTAAAATGGAAGGCCTTCATGGATGTTTGGTTCTAAGTGGAATAACCATAAAAGTAAGAGGAAGAATGCTAGCCTGATGATAACTGTCTAGTTCTAAGAAAAAGTGATCCTCAAATTGTCACAATTTCCATATATATATATATATATATATATATATATATATGATGACAAAGGTTGTTCTCCCGAGTGAACCCAGCCATACCGGGTAAACAGAAAAGTTGTTTGACCACGGCTGGATTCGAACCCGCGACCGTCGGTTTACTAGTCCGACGCTCTACCAACTGAGCTACGCAGTCAAAGGCTAGTAAAGCGAAGGTCGCGGGTTCGAATCCAGCCGCGGTCAAACAACTTTTCTGTTTATCCGGTATGGCTTTGTTTACTCGGAGAACAACCTTTATCATCATTAATTACCCGAGTGTCAATTTCCACATCGCATAATATTGTCTGAACTGGAGTATAGTTCGATGCTGACTTGATGAAATATATGTATATTATATATATATATATATATATATATATATATATATATATATATATATATATATATTAAATGTTAATTAGCTTAGAATAATTAGCATAAATTAACATTTTTGGCAACTATGTAACTATAAGGTGTGCTAACATGACCAAACAGGTTCAAGTCTGAATAGCAGAGCTTTGATCAATATATACTGTATATAATTCATATATGTTTAACCATCTGACACATGACTGGGAAACATGTCAACACAAAGAGTTATGGTCTTTCTTTTATAAATTTGTTTAATTTAGTTGAAGAAAAGTGAAAATCCATGGGTGAGGCCACAAGAAAGGGAAAGCGAATTGACTAAAGAAGAGAAGAAAACAGCAGTTAGTATTATACACTTGTTGACTGGCGCCGAGGGAAACATCGTGTTTTGCAAGCGTTTTGTTATATACCAAAGATTTTTAAAATAAAAAATACCAAACTGACTCGAAACTTGCAAAAGACAAAAAGACTTACCAAAACACTTTGACTTTGTCTTCGTAATATCAAATCAACTAAACAAATACATCAGACTCCACAAGTACAAAGAACAGCTTTAACTTTCTCCATGACCATGATTTGACCACTAAGATTTCATCTTTGGCAAGCGAAAGTCTTTGGTATATAACAAATCATGTTAAATTTTAATTCATTGCTGTGTGGGTTGATCTATTTGTTTCCAGGGGCGAGTTGAGTACAAATATTTTGTAAGTCTTTACAATTACACTAGCTACTTTCAAAATGTAGTCAGCTATAATTATTGCTACTTGTTAACAAATGTAGTTCGCTTCTCATACATGCTACTCATATTCATATTGCACACTTTTTTACATCATTCCCATAATGCACTGTCTAAATTTACCAACTTCAATTTCCCGCTGCGCCCGAAAACCTCCCCCTATTAATTTAAAACGGGCAAGAGCTTAGATGATACAAAGAGCTAGGACTGTGTACGAGTCAGGTATAGCCCTATGTCAGCAGCACGGATGTTTCTATCACTGACTAGGTTTCGTCAAGTCACAGTCACCCAAGCGCTTCATATGAAAAGCGACCAGTAAACTCGTTCCAGGGGCACTGTGTAACACGATGCACCTATGAAGGCCTGTAGATGCATGTACGCTGTGCGTACCTATTTTTAATATTACGCAGGTTTTGGTGACGTTTTACTATTATTTTGAATCTGATACTATTATTACTTTGAATCTGATACATTAAATGCGAGCGTTTTTACGGAGGATAGATTTACAACAATAGATAATCAATGTAGTGGACAAAATGACCGATTAATGAAATGATTAATTGAGTAAAAGGCGTTACAAACATGGACCTAACAAGTGAGAAAAAAGAAACATTGTCCATGCAAGTTTATGAAAATATTTCCAATGTTTTTCCCCTACACCCGCATTCTTGCCCCTCTTCTAACTTCTGAAATAGGACTGTAAAACAGTCTAGTGAAAGGAGAGAACTTTGATGAGTATCGTGTAAAGCAATAGAAGTTGCCTGCGGAAAGAAGATTTTTGTCGTTGATGAGGGGAATATAGCAGTTTCAAAATATAAGAAAATGTAGATAATCTCGTGTGGCGTCCGATGAGGGGTCGTCACCAGGGCAATCCGTCTAAGTTGTACTGTAACAAAAAACATAATTTTAATTGATATTTCTTCACTAAATCTTATGTTTGTTCTTTTTTAACTGTTTTTACCAATAACTGAACCGATCTAGCCTTTCGGTAGACCATTGGCTAGCGGTTTGTCTGCTCCGCTAACTAGAGCGAGTGAAGGCGACAGTAAATGCGATTGGCTGTCTTCCCCGCGCTTTCCCGCTGACCAAAAACGGGGAGACTGTGGGCTAGAGATTCATTTAGGGACCTTAAGATGCTACGACGACGACGTCGCTTAAAAAGCAACATAAATTCTATAACTGAGAAACGCTACGGTTAACTAACTAACTATTATATTTGATATTTAAAGTTCGTTTAATGACTTTTTAAACGCCCCAGTACTGCTACAATGATTGTAATGCTTGTATTGAAGTCAATGTCAAAGGAAATTCTCATCTTTTGATGAGTTGACGTCCTGAAGACGTGAAAATGCTCTAGGTGGCGTTGTATAAAGAACGAGGATGGTGTTGGGATTACTCTTGAGATTACAAATTATTCATTCACTTTGTTTCACAACTAGAATTATTTTATTTGGTGGACACCGTCGTCGAAGTTGCCGTCGTGGATCTTAAGGTCCCTACTATCTGGTCGTGGAGCGTAACGGAATTCCTTTTTGAGAGCTCTAGGTCTAAAATATGCCGCCTAAACAAAATCACTTCATAATAATAACTCTTAGTATTAAGAACGAATTTAAAGCTGAATTTGACAGTATTAAAGACGAGATAAGACTCTACTGTAAATGTGAAGTGTGATGAAACCAAACGATCACGAATAATTTCACCAAACGACCAAAAAACACGTTGCAGAAGCTTCTCAGTTGGTAAAGAAGTTAGAAGAACGACTGGAAACAACCGAATATAGTACTTTCGACTAGCAGGTTCTGATCGACAGTATACAACAGTCGGTATTGAGATCACTGGAGTTATCAAGTCTCGCCAATAGATAATGCAAAGAGAATTGTTTATGAGGTCGGAGAAATGATGGGAATTGAAATTAGCAAATACCACATATCAAGCGCTCATAGACTACCTTCCACCAAGAAAATGCCAAATAGAATTATCGCAAAATTTGTACATTGAGATAAAAAGGACGAATAATAGCTACAGACGGAGAAATAATAAACGATGACGTACGATAGATAGCGTTGGGTGACTACAACTACCAGAATGCTTTGCCTGTCTTCTATATTAGTGGTAATAAATAGGGGATACAATCAAAGCACTCTGGCAGTTGTAGTCACAGAACTCTATTGAACGTCATCCTGCAAATGGCTTTTTGAGTGAAGCAGGCATTATTCTATTTTTTAGGAATTATATCGTCTTGTTCTTGCTATTTTGAACAAGTTAACTCCACAAATGTTTAGGACTTTAGTAATACAAATGATGCAGTTGGACATCGATACACCAGAGCGTCTTGAAGGTGTTGTTGATAGGATAGTTGAGAAGGTAAAAAGACTAAGGTTGTCCCACCAACTACTTTTATATGTGCGTTAATTATTATTATTATAATTATAATTATTATCATCCTTATTATTATTATTATTATTATTATTATTATTATTATTATTATTATTATTATTATTATTATTATTATTATTATTATTGCAGTATTATTAAATTGTTGGCGCCATGCTATTTTTTTTCTAAATTTTTAGGCAATAAGTGAATCAATGTATAGTCTTGCATATGCCAATATGTGTCGGTGTTTATTTTTGGTAAGTGTTTTCTTATACTAAACCTTTCATTATGGATGGCATTTGTTAGGGAAGTAGCCGTGACGTGAAGTTTGGCAAGATAATTTTGGTTCATCTTTTTTAATCAATTTGGCTGGTTGATTAAATACACTTTTGGCTATGTAGTATAAGACTAAATATGAATTTCAAGTTAGTCCAGGTGCTAAAAACACATTTAATATTCACTGTAAATTTCATATCGTTTATATGCTGCGTAACAGACAAATCAAAGACTCGGCATAATTAAGAGAATAAAGCATCTTCTGCCTTTTATTACAAACAATGTTAACCCTATTCTACAGCATCATTCTTCCACATGTATATACACGGACTTGTGGACTTAGGATACAACAACAGTTTTCATTTATATTATAATACACGTAGCAAAAATGACTTACATCTCCCTCAGCTATGGCCACCAACTGGGGAAAACAAAAATTTAAACTCTCACTGACTGGAACAATCCGGATTTTGTTATAAGCGAAACTCTCTCTTTACCAAGTTTTAAGAGTGAACAAATTTTAAAGTGACTTTTTATAGTTTTCGTACCTTTTAATGCTTATGATTTTATACAATCTTGACTTACAGTAATATATCTTTACTTTATATTTTATTTGTAATTTTTCAGGGCCCTACTGAAAATCGCTTTTCGTTAGTAGGCTTCCTGGGTAAATACTATTAAATTAATTAAATGAAAAAAATAATTGGCTATCGTGATGTTGCATTGGGTCCCTGGAAATAGCAAAAATTTATTGTGGCTTTAGTTAGTATGTACTGCACTGTATTTTGTAGCTAGTACTGTAATTGACAAAGACAATGGTTATCAGTTTATTGATAGCTGTTTTTGATTTAATGTTTTGTTCTTGTATATGCATTATACAGATAAAAGTCAGTGGTCCTGATGAAGAAGATGTTACCTTTCGGAAATTGTTATTGGGTCGATGTCAAAAGGAGTTTGAAAAAGAAAGAGAAGATGAAAACGCATTTTTAAAGAAACAATTAAGTCAATTAGAAGAACTTTCGGTATGAAACAACTCTAAGATTATGCGTCTTGTGTAGAGATGTATGTTTATATGTTCAAATTTTAATCTGACCCTTATAAACACACATGGGTTGACAGCATACTTTGAATGCCTAAATTATTGTTTGCTGCATGTACAAGCGGCGATGCTAAGTCATATATAATTCTAATTGTCATTCAAAACCCAAATTGTAGCTAACTATAGGATAGTTAATTTATGGATGCGTGAGTCAAATATGATTGGTAACTGCAGCAGGAAAACGCATGAATTTGAAAGTTGTCCCCGAACCCGGGCATAGGGCTCAGTGTCCGGAGCCCGGTCGAGAGTCTTAATCTGAGTACTACTAATCACGGCATGCATGGTGTCCTCTTAACACACTAGATTGGTAAGCAAGTAAGAGTTATATACCTCGGATGTCGGCTTTATGCCAGATACATACCCCGACGGCCGTAGGCCGCGAGGGAATGTATCTGGCATAAAGCCGACATCCGAGGTATATAACTTACTTATTTAATAGTTGAAGAGGTTTTCTAAATACATCAATTACCAAATGTGGCTATATGCATCGTGTGTACACAGCAAAAAATGATTTTCTTATTAAGAATTTTTTTCTTATTTGAAGAAAATGTTTCTTAAAACAAGAAAATCATTTTCTCAGTAAGAAAAAAATTCTTAAAACAAGAAAATCATTTTCTCAGTAAGAAAAAAATTCTTAAAAGAAGAAAATCATTTTCTCAGTAAGAAAAACATTCTTAAAATAAGAAAATCATTTTCTTAGTAAGAAAAAAAAATTCTTAAAATGAGAAAAAAAATTTCTTGTAGGGATCGAGATTTACTATTTTCTTAAAACAAGAAAATATTTTATAGGAATGAGAAAACCAGTTCCTCAAAATGAGAAATATTTTCTAGCACATGTTGAACATTTTTCATTTTCTCAAAACAAGAAAATAGTTTCTTAAAATGAGAAAAAAAATTTCTTGTAAGGATCGAGATTTACTATTGTCTTAAAACAAGAAAATATTTTATAGGAATGAGAAAACCAGTTTCCCGAAATGAGAAATATTTTCTAGCACATGTTGAACATTTTTCATTTTCTCAAAACAAGAAAATATTTTCTTAAAATGAGAAAACCAGTTTTTTACAATAACAAATTTTCTTAGAACATGCCGAACATTTTTCATTTTCTTAAAACAAGAAAACCAGTTTCTCTAAATAAGAATATTTTCTAGCACATGCATACATGCACATATGTGCCACTAGAATATTCTATGGAATATTCTATTCGATTTTTTATTCATCTCTAAGTTATAACATTGAGCTTCAAAATGCTTTTCCAAGTTTACCATTTGTCATATTTTGTTTATAATTGTTTCACCAATATTATATTTCCACCAAGCTTTAACTTCAAAATTCCTGTGCTAACAGATCTTTACTGCAGCATGCTACACACTATTTGATTAGACACAAAACATGCCAAATGACCTAAATATACTAGCCCATAAAGTTGAATTAAAAAGTAGAAATATTAGTTTGTAAAGCTCGGCGAATTTACAAAACGTTTTGTGCTTCCTTAAGACCACGCGAGGCTAACGCGGGATTATTATCCCATGATGACGCGGGAACCGGGTGACGCGTTCATTTTCGAATTGGAAGTTCGTTGGCGATATTTGCTTGTTTGCCTTTTGCTTTGTAATTTATTGCTTCTGGTTTATAAATGGCTCTTCGCTAGACCTACATGTATACAGACGATGGATGCGATCACATTATTGAAGGTAAGTCATAGATTCTTTAATCAGCAATTTTGTGTACTGATTTGTATGTATTCAAATTGAAATAGTCGGCAAGGTATACTTGGGGTATTTTATATTTATTCGCCACAGAATATTCTTAATTTATTCGCTAGAAATGTTCTTAATTGTCGGAACACAAACGATTTGCGGTTTGATTCTTACAAAATATGTTTATTTTTGTAGTTTATAAATATTACAATTATTAAAGGATTTATGGTTTGTTTTGGGAATTGACAAATTGTTTTGTGTTCATCAACAACGGCGGCAATTTTGAATATATATAATAAATTATATACCCCCTGCATACTATAGGTAATTCATTTACAAAAAGTCGACCATTTGATTCCCTTTTTGATGTATACAACTGTTATGTTTCAATATTTAATTTAAGAAAAGGCTTCACTGTGTCAACAACTGCTTGAAAACTAGATATTCCTAGACAGCAATGTTCTCATTGTTGGAGTCTGTGGCAAACTTATGCACGTATGCTATAAACCAGACTACAAAGAATATTAAACATTTTTCAAAGAATATTAAAACTTAAACATGGACTGTACTGGCCTGGTTAACCGGTTGTGACAACCGGCAAACTGGGCTAGCTCGCTTGCCATGTAATTGAAATGTTGAAAAGACATATATACAACTTATATAGATCGTTTTCACTCAGTGATCGGTGGCCCCATTGGGATGGTGAAACAATACGAAATATTTGAATAAGAAAGAGCTAATTCCCATACCGTACACCAATATGACCGCCATTTCATTGTTTTGGTACACCAATATGGCCGCTGTGATGTCAGATGAAAACGATCTATAGGACAGCTAGCCTGGTCCATGTATCACCCCCTTAGTTTGCTGATGTTCAGAGTTAAACAAATGTTCAGTAGTTAATGCCAGCACATTTCTCGATAAAGAAGTTAATCACACTGTATTGATGAAACCACATTTTCATTAGAGGTGCTATTGCCAACACCACATTTTAGCCAAAATCTCTAGTGTTGAATTTATTAGATCTTTATTCAAGAATTTTCACACCATAGAGCTTTTTCTTTAAAAATTGAATCTAAAAAGGTTTCCATAATTAAAGTTATAATTATACCTGGACTTAAGTTAAGTATGTTTGTTGTATGGTAGACCGGAGTATCACTTTTATGTGTTAGGGACCAATCATTTTACTTATGGTAATATGTGATTATAACTGGGTCAGGTAGAATTGAGCCCATGCTGGATTCTAAATTTATGGGTGCCCACTTGCTTGATGAAGTCAAATCATTGCCATTCACCTTCCATTCCATTCCATATGACAAGTACAAGTGTGACGTGTGTAGTGCAAAAGGAAGTTACATGTATGTACATGTATTTTCCACCTAGCATGTTTCTCTGAAATTAATTATGAAATTATGTTTACTCTCTGCACACCACTCAGCATGGCCTGGTGGTGTAATTCTGTCCCGACACCACACAAGAGTCTGGGGGTGAGACAGCATGTTGTATGTGCTCCACTAAGAAAATGTTTTTATTAATACATGTATATGGATTTGGTCACTTTATTTTGAAATTTACAGATGACAAAGTCATGTATGTAATGAAATACTTGCCAACAGTATTTGAAAGGCAGAAGACATCGAAAAGAACAGTTGAGCGTTTACATGAATTGAAGGTGAGATACTTGAAATTTAAATATTTTCTTGTTATGTCTGCTAGGCACATGCAGTTATGTTTAGATGTAAGAAAGAGTTTCTTGATCCTTGTTTGCTAAGGCTATATTAATTTTCAGGAAAACAAAGACCCAGATTAAACAGCATGTAGGAAATATGCCAATGATGGTAGTGGAAAAATAAAATATTTATGTTGTGTGGGTAAACGCATATTATACTGGATGGATGCCAAGAAAATGGATGAAGCTGTGGTTGGGTTTTCGGCATGTTTTTATCTGCTGGACTACGACTATCCAAAGCAACATGAAGTAGGCATGAACATCTTACAATACTATGTTTTTGAGGACAAAACAATTCCTGAGGATATTGCAGCCTTGTTTAATAGCCAATTTTCTCAGTATAAATGCTACAAAGCTGAATCTGTGTAGCTTATAACATTTTCCCTTTAATTTTATTATTATATATTGGTAAAAAGATATGGAAAAAATAAATGTGGTCAACTGTTACTGTTTTAAAAAAGGTTTAATGAGTTTAGCTTTTCAGTTTTGTCGTACTACGACATCATCAGAACTTTCTGAGTTAAGATGATGATGTTGTAGTACAACGAAAGCTAAACTCATTAAACCTTTTTTAGAACAGTAACATGTTGGCTGCTTTTATCTATATGTTACTGAAGGATATAAGTTTATTGGACTTAAAAATTATATATTGGTGTTTAATTGAAAGGTATATCTTTACCACTTTTCAGCTTATTAACATTATTATTAATTAAAATTAGACATGCATGTATGTAGAATTGTGTTAAATATATATATATATATATATATATATATATATATATATATATACACTGTATACTGTATTTGGAAAGCTATTCTAGTAAGAAAATCCTTTTAAATTATTATTAGATTCTGATAGAATATACTGTAATCTAGATAATTATTCATTTAATTCTTATACACTGTATAATAATTTATTGCATGCATGTGATTTCTTTCGAGAGTTTCTCTATAAGAAAATATATTCTTATTACAAGAACAAAATTCTTAAAGTGCCACTAACCCCAAAAACTTTTTCTCGCAAATCTAAGAGCCCTTACTGAGTGGATTAGGCCAGTTAATAAATTATTGGTATTGGACGTTTCGTTGATCTTCTGTAGACGACCAAAGTTGCATCTGCATGCCCCATGGCAGAGTAGGAAAGGGAATGGGTATATTCCTGGTGTTACGTCAGACAAGTCAAACAAGGAACTCCTTTGAGCTCTGTCTGGTGAATACATAGAATTTTTCGGGTTGAAAATTCATTTTCCCAACTAACTCACTGTAAAAATTCTACGCATTCAGCAGACAGAGCTCAAATGAGTTCCTTGTTTGGCTTGTCTGACGTCACACCAGGAATATACCCATTCCCTTTCCTTCTCCGCCATGGGACATGCATATGCCAATTTTTGCAACTTTGGTGGTCTACAGAAGACCAAAGAAATGTCCAATACCAATAATTTATTCACTGGACTAATCCACTCAATAAGGGCTTTTAGATTTGCGAAAAAAAATTTTTGGGGTTAGTGGCACTTTAAGAAAATTTTCTTTAAAAGAGTTTCTCTATAAGAAAATATATTCGTATTTTAAGAAAATATTTTCTTATTACAAGAAAAAAATTCTTAAGAAAATTTTCTTAAGAAATGTTTTCTTGTTATTCTCCCAAGAAAATTATTCTTGTTTTAAGAAAAAAATTCTTAAAATAAGTATTTTTTTTTTCTTAAAACAAGAAAATATATTCTTATTATAAGAAAAATTTTCTTAAGAAAAATTTTCTTGTTATTCCCCCAAGAAAATTATTCTTGTTTTAAGAAAACAATTCTTAAAATAAGTATTTGTTTTCTTAAAACAAGAAAATATATTCTTATATCAAGAATTTATTTTCTTATTATAAGAAAAATTTTCTTAAGAAAAATTTTCTTAAGAAAATTTTCTTAAGAAAAATTTTCTTAAGAAAAATTTTCTTGTTATTCTCCCTAGAAAATTTTTCTTGTTTTAAGAAAAAAATTCTTAAAACAAGTTTTTTTTTCTTAAAATAAGAAAATGATTTTTTGCTGTGTATAAAGGCTGACAATTTCTTACGGTAACTATCTTTATTTGAAATGCAATCGCCATTTATAATCTAAACCTCTTTCAGGGTAAATCATTACAAGTGCTTGACGCGATCTTTTATGCAAAAGTAAGACAGATTGTTTTGTTTTAAATAACAATTTAATATGACCGGTTCAATGATTACTATTGATCTAATGTAAATTCACGCAGTAAACTATTATTAGATAGTTGTCTATCTAAACAACAACAGTGTAGATATGCGCATTGATTTAGTATTATAGTCCCACATTTTATGTTCTAGGCAAACTGTAATAAATTCTTGAGATAACAGACCAGTTACGCAATGAAAGTTTGCCTCTTTATAGGGCGCTGCCGCTATAACCATAGATAATGGAAGGGGAACTGGATAGGAAACTTACGAAACGGGAAACGATGTTTGCGCAACTTGCTATGGTAATTATACACTTATAAGCAGCTAATGCACTAACGAGTGACCCCACATGGCCAGGATCAACCATTGCTGAAATTAAACAATAGTGTAATATCACTTAAGTCAGTAGTGTCTAATTTTAGCCATGTGGGACCACCCATTAGGTGCATTAGCCGCTTATAAGTGTATAATTACCATAGCAAGTTGTGCAAACATCGTTTCCAGTTTCGTAAGTTTCCTATCCAGTTTCCCTTCCATTATCTATGCTACAAGCGGGTTCAGCGTAACCTACTCCGAGATAGGAGTAGTGATACCCCCCCCCCCCCCCCCCATATAGCTGCCGAAGGGATGCCGCGCCATTAAATATTCAACTTATTATTTATTCATTCTCAGGCTCCTTTGGGACCTCCTAACCCTAATTTCATTAGTATACATTTTATATAGCGGCGCATTACGTCATTAGCGCCTACCCCAGTGTTCTGGAACCCCCTGGTTTTCACTACGTCATAATCGACTCGTTACTTATGCTTACCCCTAGCTGATACTCAACCCCCCATGTAACACGTCATAACCGAAAGCTCTCCGACTGATTCCCGAAGTTACGTCATCAAAAGGCACTCGACTTATATACTTACAAGTAATGGTAGTTACCTCTTCATTTATACACTTTACCCTACTGTCAGCCAACAGTTGTGGGACACGTAGACGTACAAAGCATGCGTACAGAAAACTTTAACAAAATAGACGTTCTTTACAAGGAACTAAAGAGAAATTGATAGAGACTATGTATATTTTTTATCCTAAATCTTGTCTCGAGGAATATAGTGGCTTTTGAACAGTCTAAGTGACTGAATTGGCAAAGATAAGGTATAGACTTAGATTAATAGCATATCATGAATATTATATTAGAACCTAAATATCCAAACAGAGTAAGCCATCCTAGAACCATTGCCAACTAAAACCTTGAGGAAATCGTGGGAAGATAAAATGAAGAATCACTTCGAGAAGTCATGAAAAGAACGATTTTAAGTGTCGAAATATGAACTAAAGGCAAAGCGATTTATTACTTTGAAAGCGTTGCTAGGTTAACTGGAGAAGCGATTTATTACTTTGAAAGCGTAAAGCGATTTATTACTTTGAAAGCGTTGCTAGGTTAACTGGAGAAGCGATTTATTACTTTGAAAGCGTTGCTACGCTTTCTGTTACTAAATGTGATATTTGCATATTTATCCTTAGCGCACGTGCAGGAGACAAAAGAGAAACTCATTAGGGGTCATTAAGAGGATTAAGCGCTTAGGCAAGTCTAGGCGAGGTCATTAGCAGTGTTACCATAGAAAGATTATTTGGCGAGTCGTGTATATTTATTTATTGATTCAAACATATACATATAAAAAAGTTTTAGTAAGGTCTGCTTCTTAGATTATATTTAGGTGTTTTATCCCCGAGCTATATATATATATATATATATATATATATATATATATATATATATATATATATATATATATATATATATATATATATATATATATATATATATATATATATATATATATATATATATATATATATATATATATATATATATATATATATATATATATATATTATCAAATCCACAACTTGCGCAGTTCGAATAGCAGGGTACTGGTAACTAACCTGTTAAATTATTCAAATTATTTAAATTATTTAAATTTACGTTAGCATATTATAATTTATAAGTTCGGTTGGATTACGAAATAGTTTTTCAACGATCATGACGAAAGAAATCTTTTCCAGAAAAAATGGTTTCAGCTAAAATGTACATTAATATTACTACGAAAAAAGACCAAAGAAAGAAGGCTAACAAGAGATGTGGCAGCAAGAAAAAGACAACAATAAATACGACTTAAAACCACTGGAAAAATCCTAAAAATTAATACGATAAAGACCGAAAACGATGCCGACCGAAATGTAACTGACAGAAGAAGGATGTGTCCTGAAACTGTTCAAAGCCGGTAAGGAATTTTGCTCCGGTGTATTCTACATAATTCGAGAGGGAACGATGAAGAAATTTTGGAACAAGCGGCTTTTTAGATCATGAAGAGAACTGAATGATGCCTTGTCATATTCATGTGTCAACAACGAAAAAAGTAAGAAACCGCGAACGACCGAAAAGAGTAGACTGAATTGGCAGTGTTTGTGGTTACAAAAGCAGAAGAAAGTTTAACGGTAGGAGAGTCGTATTTAACAGTTTAGCTGAGTTAAAACGGAAGAAATCTTGAAAATGAAAATGAAAATGACTATAAATAATATATTGTCTACAATTGTCTTTCAACGCTAGGACGTTGACATTGTGTGATTTGTGTCTTTTCTTGGCCACTGTCTATATATTTTTGAATGAAAATTTGTCATTTGGTTCATCTCGTTTTTGTTTTTTTTTATTATTGACATTGCATCTTCGGCTTTCGGTGTGTGAATACACGACTACAGATGAACCTTGCTAACTAATTTTCTGGATATTTTCTGATCTGTGTTCATTGATACAACAGAAATTAGGGGAGGGGGGAGGGGGAGAGGGGGAGGGGTGTTAAAAAATGCATATAAAACGGGAGAGGGGTTGTTGCGTTCATGTATTTCTAGTTTTAAAAGTAGCATGATAGTCTTTCTTGTCCTCTGACGATAATTGGGACACATCTTCTTTTGTCATAGGTAAATATTTTGATCTAGTCATTATTTGATGGTGTTCATACTCTTCTCTTTCACCCGGGGACATCTTTACCAAGTCGCTTTCTTTCCAATCCGAAGAGCTTTCCCAGTTATGAAAGAAATTATGTGTAAGCGTTGGTTGTTCAACTTTTGGTGGCTGTGTCAGGAAATAGGTTTTAGGTGTGGCAGGGAAATCCCACGGAAGATCGTCAGTTTCTTGCTTTATCTACTGTGACAAATTTGCTGTGTTTTGCTGAGTTTGAGACTGGTCAGAGGTTGAGACAGATTCTGCAGTTGGTTTTGAAACGTTAAGAAACGTCCGAGCTGAATAGAGTAGAGGATGCTCTTTTCTTCTGTTGTTAACTGCGGAGCTTGTACAGTATCTTGCATTTTTTGTTCTGTATTATACATGGCATTAACAATCGGTGGTTGCTGATAAGATTGCTTCTGTATGAAACCACCAAGTCGCTGCTGCAAGGTGGAGTTACTTTCTCCAGGTAGAACATTGGTCTTGAGACGATGAGCGTCGTCCGTTATCGGTTTTAGATCAAGCATAAGATAACCATGAGGGCGGCTTGTTGCTTTCTCGTATGTTTTCATAAACTCTTGAACAAGACCGGGGTTCATCTGCCGTGCCAAGACAGAAATTTGTTGCTTATCCCTCGGAGACTTAAAGAGCACAATATAGTGCTAATGTTTCTGGTTTCTTTGCCTTGATGGAATATATTTTGAACAATATAGATGACAGACAAATTTCGGTGATGACTCCCCTTACTAATTAAACTAGCAATACGTTTATCGCTTCCTGATTGATCCATGAGATCGTCAAGAACAATAAGACTTCGCTTCGAAACATCAAGAAAATTCATCCGAGTCTATGATGGAAGGTATGCCTTCATTTAGTTCAATGCCCGGTATAGTCTTGATCATTTCTAAACACATGGGCTGCCACTGTCCATGGCACCAAATGATACGTTCGGGAGGAGGATTAATCGTAGTTTTCGCGTTTTCAAGAAGCGTTTTCACCCATACTGTTTTACCACTTTGGGTGCACCCTGCTACAATACACGTGAACGGGTGCTGCATGACTGTGGATACGTTGGCTAGAGGAAAAGGTTGTGAGGCGTCGCTCTCGTGGTGGACATTCTTAATATGACGAAGATAGATAGATAGATCGATAGATAGATGTTTAATAAGAATTACATTGCAGCCCTAAAGCTGAATTGCGTAATTTACAAGTTTGATAGATTAAGTAATAATAACTGACTTAATATATATATATATGTTTATACAGTGAATCTAAAATTTACAAAAGGTTAAAAAAAAAAAAAATCAAGAAGGAAGGCTAAAAGTTACACATTGTCGGAATAAATGTTCGCTTAAAGCGATTGGTACGTGCTAATGGAACGTTGAAGACTCTTTTATTCCTAATATTATACTTTGATTCGTGCTTAGGAGGAAAGAGGTTGTGCAATTTATGCGATCCAGAACTCATAATGGATGAAAACATACTCTGGCATAACTGCAGGCGTTTCTCTTGTAACGAAGCTAAGTTAAAAACCTGCAAGTTGTAATTGTATGGCTTACAAGGCGATATGATTGCTAAGGCTCTCTTTTGCACTCGTTCTAAATCGTTGCTTAGGTATTCAGGAAGGGAATGGTAGAAAACTTGTGAGCAGTATTCTAACAGTGGTCTGATGCAAGTACAGTAAAAATTCCGAATATCTTTTACTGGTACACAAGAACGTTTAAGTGTTACTAAAAAGTGCATGCGCTTATTTGCTTTCTTAATTATCTCACTAATGTGAGTGTTCCATTGAAGATCAGACGAAATATGCAAACCTAAGATCTTTTCGTGGTCAACAACGGAAAGGGCTTTACCATTAACTATTACTGGCTCAAAAACATGTTTATGTTTTTTAAAATCAATAATAAGTTCTTTACATTTCTTAGCGTTGAGCTGAAGTTTGTTTTCGGTGGACCAATTTTCAACTGATCTGACGGCTTGTTGGACCTGGCTGTTGGCCCCTCTCTGAACAACCTCTGCTAATGTTGTGTCGTCTACGAACTTCCAGGTGCGGACATCTTGAACTCTCAGATCATTAATCATTAGCAGGAACAGCCACGGACCAAGTTTAGTACCCTGCGGAACACCCGAGGGTACGTCGCCCCACTCTGAAAAACAGTCATGTGAAAGTTTAATGCTCTTTTCTCGATAGACTTTTTCCACATTTATTGCAAACGTGTGACATGTTCACACGATGAGCACTAAACACAAAATGAGTTTATTATTTGGAAGCACAATATTTAAATTATTTAACTAAATTTATGCAGAGGATCTAAACACCGAAACACCCCCGGGGATACCCCAATCACCCCTGGGATACCCCAAACATCCCCGGGGTACCCCACATCACCCCCACGGAGTAACCCCATCACCCCCGGGGTACTCCCAAACACCTTGGGGTAACCCCATCACCTCTCGGGCTAACACCAAACACCCCCGGGGTACCCCATCTCCCCCGGGATACCCCCAAACACCCCCGGCGATTCCCCCAAACACCCCTGGAGTATCTCCAATCACCCTAGGGGTAACCCCGAACACCACCATCTCCCCCGGGTCACCCCCAAACACCACTGGGGTAACCCCATCACCCCCCGGGGTAACACCAAACAACATCGGGGAACCTTCATCTCCCCCGGGATACCCCCAAACACCCCCGGGGTACCCCAAACACCCCGGGGTAACCCCCAAACACCCCCGGGGGTACTCCAAACACCCCAGGGATTCCCCAAACGCCCCTGGGGTACCTCCAATCACCACAGGGGTAACCCCAAACATTCCCAGGGTACCCCATCTCCCCTGGGACACCCCCAAACACCCCTGAAGTAACCCCATCATCCCCCGGGGTCACCCCAAACACCCGCGGGGAACCTCCATCTCCCCCGGGATACCCCCAAACACCCCCGGGGTACCCCAAACACCCCCGGGGTACCCCAAACACCCCCGGGATACCCCAAACACCCCAGGGATTCCCCAAATGCCCCTGGGGTACCTCCAATCACCACATGCGTAACCCCAAACACCCCCGGGGGTGTTTGGGTGTTACCCGGCGGCGTTTGGGGTACCCGAGGGTGTTTGGGGTTACCCCTGGGGTGATTGGAGGTACCCCAGGGGTGTTTGGGGGAATCCCCGTGGGTGTTTGGGTACCCCGGGGTTGTTTGGGGGAATCCTGGAGGAGATGGGGGTACCCCGGGGGGTGATGGGGTTACTCCGTGGGGGTGATGTGGGGTATCCCAGAGGTGTTTGGGGTATCCCAGGGGTGATTGGGGTATCCCCGGGGGTGTTTGGGTGCTTAGATCCTCTGCATAAATTTAGTTAAATAATTTAATATTGTGCTTCCAAATAATAAACTCATTTGGTGTTTAGTGCTCATCGTGTAAACATGTCATACGTTTGCAACAAATGTGGAAAAAGTCTATCGAGAAAAGAGCACCTTCTTCGTCATATTAAGAATGTCCACCACGAGAGCGACGCCTCCCAACCTTTTCCTCTAGCCAACGTATCTACAGTCATGCAGCACCCGTTCACGTGTATTGTAGCAGGGTGCACCTGAAGCGGTAAGACAGTATGGGTGAAAACGCTTCTTGAAAACGCGAAAACTACGACTAATCCTCCTCCCAAACGTATCAGTTGGTGCTATGGACAGTGGCAGCCCATGTATTTAGAAATGTTCAAGACTATACCGGGCATTGAACTAAATGAAAGCATACCTCGAAGCGGATTCTTATTGTTCTTGACGATCTCATGTGTCAATCAGGAAGCGATAAACGTATTGCTAGTTTATTTAGTAAGGGGAGTCATCACCGAAATTTGTCTGTCGTCTATATTGTTCAAAATATATTCCATCAAGGCAAAGAAACCAGAAACATTAGCCTCAATACTCACTATATTGTGCCCGAGGGATAAGAACACATTTCTGTCTTGCCACGGCAGGTGAAGCCCAGTCTTGTTCAAGAGTTTATGAAAACATACGAGAAAGTAACAAGCCGCCCTCATGGTTATCTTATGCTTGATCTAAAACCGACAACGGATGACGCTCATCGTCTCAAGACCAATGTTCTACCTGGAGAAAGTAACTCCACCTTGCAGCAGCGACCTGGTGGTTTCATACAGAAGCAATCTTATCAGCAACCTCCGATCGTTAAGTAATATTTCAAATCCGAGGGAGAGAGGGAGAGAGGGAGAGAGGGAGAGAGGGAGAGAGGGAGCGAGGGAGGGAGGGGGAGGGGAAGGCTGCGGGAGAGGGAGATGGAAAGGGGGAGAGAGAGGAGGGGGAGGGGAGGAGGGAGAGGGAGATGGAAAGGGGGAGAGAGAGGGAGAGGGAGAGAGGGAGAGAGGGAGGGAGGGAGAGAGGGAGAGAGAGGGAGGGGGAGAGAGAGAGAGAGAGAGAGAGAGAGAGAGAGAGAGAGAGAGAGAGAGAGAGAGAGAGAGAGAGAGAGAGAGAGAGAGAGAGAGAGAGAGAGAGAGAGAGAGAGAGAGAGAGTACAAAAAACATATGAGTAAAGTGCTCAATAACGTGGTAGAGCGGATTAGTAAGACAAAAGAACAAACTTGAGTTACTTCATTTGAACTTTAATCACTACAAATTTCATCGGGAGATTATTCCTAGAGTTTGAACCATTACACGGGTGACGTCATGACAATAATATGTGGTTTAGGTTTACAGGGTTATGAATAATTAGCTGATTAGATATGTTGGATTCTGAGCGGTTAATGGTTGCGTAGCAAGTGTTTTTGTCCTATGTCTACATGTCGATGTACGTTCGTTGCTATATAGTGTTCAGTGATGTTAGTTCTGGATGGAAAATTATAATGAATTTTTCATACACGCATAAATTACATCTCTTGGTTTTGTTGGAATAGGGCCTACATTGCTTAATTATTTTCCATTTCATCGAGCTAGTATTGGACATCTGCCTCTTTTAAGTTTCAAACATATTTACTAAGTCCAGTGGCATGCTTGCGTTTCGGATTTCTGAAAGAGCTCCTGTGGTTGAGGTATCTTGTCTTGAATGTGCCCTCAGTGAGTCCGACGTAGGTTTTTTCTTCCCCGTGTCTTCTATTGTGACTGTGGCTTGGTAAGAAGGGATCGTTTACTTCTAAAACGATCTATTTGGAAATTTGGAAATTGTGTTTTTTGATTATCACAGTACAGTATGCCCATCAGGTTTAGCTTGGAGTATTACTAATTAGAACAATAGTGGTGGTTACTCCTACGTAAATTTGCTAGTTTATTATTGCTACTTCAATTTGTTACAAAAGTAAAGCTCATTATCTAGACACACATTGTTGTTTTTTTATTACAGGAAAAAGAAAAGAAAATTAAGAAAAAAGAAATGGGCGAAGAGGCAGCCAAGAATAAAAGAAGAATGTTTGGAAATTTTAAATTTCTTGGTGAACTGTTTAATCTAAAGGTACCATAACAATAGTTGGTATAAGTTGACGAGTTTTTGTTTGAGACAAATCTTTGAATTTAATTGGTTATTGCAGGAGTTTCTATCCCCTATTTGTATCAACCAACTTTAGTAGTATATTACAAATTCAGCTTTCTGATTGGCTGAGTTACCAGTGCTGTATGGTGATAGACCACTATAGCGTTATGACAAACCTTATAACTCGAATATTCCTATTCTGGCCAATCAGAAGCCACGACATATTCACGCCGCGGCCCGCAAGCAAGACTGGAAACTGCCAAACGACGACTATGGCGTCCGCGCTGAAATTTATATACGAGTGATGAAAACATTGGCCCAAAAGTGATGGAAAATTGTTCAGTTTGACATTTTCGAATAGAAAATGAATTTGCTTATGCTTGTGGAGTATATCTACACCAAATTTGAAGCAAAGTAATTAAATCTTGTTTTTTGTGAGCTATTGTTTACCATATGCCATCGAACTACTCTTCGTTTTGTATTGAAAATTTGGAACAACGTTTGTTATAGGCTTCTTTACGTTAAACTCGGCTTCGCGTCGTTGTCTATCAGCTCGTAGAAAACTCGGGCTCGTTGTCTAATTGTTAAGGTCTTCGTTAAGAGGTTTGCAAGGTCATTTCGGTAAAGCGCTCTTAATTCGTCAGAATTTATGCCACAAAAATAAAATAGATATCGTTAGAAAGCTATTAATTTGTAGAATACAATGTTGTCTTTGATTTTGCGATAAACACAAACGAATTATATAGTTGTGAATTTTTAAATTAAAACCACAGGACTTCACTCGAGGCTGATTTTATTGACGGCTAAAGTTGAAAAGGCTGTTTTTTGACCAACATTCGGACAAAATAAGTTATAAAATCGAAATCAGGCAATAAATAAAAAAAAACGCTGACACCGTTTTGCTGGAAATTTATCTCGTGACCGAACTGCGAAAAATTTTGGACATCAAATAACTGTCCAACCAATATGTCCCTTCACTAACATTAAATAGAAAATGTCAGAATGCCCTCCAACATGTCTGCAACGCCACAGTAGTTGTTAGGTGGTCACTCTAACATGGCCGCCGTTGGCTTCATTTTCAGTAGTAGAAACTCGATCCAGTCCTATTTTTCAGATCAGTGCTTTTTCTGCACTTACGTATTTCCTTAACACTGCACTGCTTTCAGCCAATCAAAATTGAGAAATTTTTTCATGTATATTATTATAAAATGATATGCAGAGAATACAATTTTACAATATCATCGTTTCAACGTCACTAAAATAGAAATGAAAATAGTAAATACGTTCCAAAATGGCGATAAAATTTACTTCAATTCTAAAGATCTGTTAAAGAGTTTGTTTTTTTAAATTCGTATATCGTGGTTGTGCTTTACCGCTTGTTGATTTTAGGGGAAGTAGAACGAGTAGGCTGGCATCTGTAGAAATGAGTCAAATGTCGTCATATCCTGTAGTCTATCCAGGGTAACAAGCTCAATTAAAAGGGTGATTGCGTAGTGTGTTGAGACACAATGAGGTAATTTTTCTGTGCTGCCTTCGGAGACCTCTTTGCCGAGCTATGTATAGTCAACGAGATCTCGATTTTGAGATGTTTTAAGGGGTAAAAAATGTTGACCGTTTTATGACGTAGGAAGTTTCTTCCTACAACTTACATCACATACGCCAGATGGATTTGCTCTTACAAATAGCATGTACGTTTGAAGTTGGTAAACACCTCGATGGCGATGGATTTTCTAAATTGGCAATGAATCGTTCTTGTTCTCTAACCTCTGTACACACTTGTGAACTGTCTTACAATTTCGGTGGGGAGAGTTTATCTTGTCGTGGTAAGATATCAATTTCTACAACTGACAACGCTGTTTCTTTGTAGGAGATTTCAGTTGTCTTCTTCAATTTTCCCCGAGCCCGGGCGTAGGGCCGAAGGCCCGGAGCCCGGGTGGGGGTGCTAATCTCGACACGCGTGGAGTACACGCGAAATTACACGCATATATATATATATATATATATATATATATATATATATATATATATATATATATATATATATATATTATCAAATCCACAACTTGCGCAGTTCGAATAGCAGGGTACTGGTAACTAACCTGTTAAATTATTCAATTTATTTAAATTTACATCAGCAAATTATAATTTATAAGTTCGGTTGGATTACGAAATAGTTTTTCAACGAGCATGACGAAAGAAATCTTTGCCAGAAAAAACGGTTTCGGCTAAAATGTACATTAATACTACTATGAAAAAAGACCAAAGAAAGAAGGCTAACAAGAGATGTGGCAGCGAGAAAAAGACAACAAAATACGACTTAAAACCACTGGAAAACTCCTAAAAATTAATACGATAAAGGCCGAAAACGATGCCGACCGAAATGTAACTGAAAGAAGAAGGATGAGTCCTGAAACTGTTCAAAGCTGGTAAAGAATTTTGCTCTGGTTTATTCTACATAACTCGACTTACTCGGGAGGGAACGATGAAGAAATTTTGAAACAAACAGCTTTTTAGATCATGAAGAGAACTGAATGATGCCTTGTCATATTCATGTGTTAACAAGGAAAAAAGTAAGAAACCGCGAACGAGAAAAACAATCCGAAAAGAGTAGACTGAATTGGCAGTGTTTGTGGTCACAAAAGCAGAAAAAAGTTTAACGGTAGGAGATTCGTATTTAACAGTTTAGCTGAGTTAATACGGAAGATATCTTGAAAATGAAAATTAATATATTAAAAAATATATTGTCTACAATTATCTTTCAACGCTAGGACGTTGACAAAGTGTGATTTGTGTCTTTTCTTGACCACTGTTTTTGAATGAAAATTTGTCATTTGGTTGTTGTTTTTTTTTAATATTGACATTGCATGTTCTTTCGGTGTGTGAATACATGACTACAGATGAACCTTGCTAACTAATTTTCTGGATGTTTTCTGATCTGTGTTCATTAATACAACAAAAAACAGAAATTAGGGGAGGAGTGGGGGGGGGGGGGGGGGGGGGGGTAAAAAATGCATATAAAGCGGGCGAGGGGTTATTTCTAGTTAGGTGTATATTTGTGTGGGTTTATTGTGTATTTGTGTTTGCACTGATCAGCATTCTGATCAGACGCTACTATCTGCGTGTGTGTATTTTGACTTATACAAATTCTACAAAATAATGTGAAGGCTCAATGGTACATTGCTGTATAATTTTATTAAAGCTCTAGATTTGTCAAAACATATTAAGCACTTGGAATTGCATTGACAATTTTTGCCACATAATTAAAAAATATAGAAGAGATGTGTAAATACCCTGGCTATTGTGTATTACATTTTTGGACTTCCCAGTCTTCTTTTCAGGCAACTCTGCGGGCTCTTAATCCTCTTATGGTGAAGTGAGTGGGCAATCGCGAGTGGAGTGGGCAATCTTGGGTGGAATGGTCATTCTTGGGTGGAGTGGGCAATCTCATGTGGAGTGGGCAATCTCGAGTGGAGTGGGCAATCTCGGGTGGAGTGGGCAATCTTGGGTGGAGTGACAGGGGCGGATCTAGGATTTTTGTCACCTTAGTCCAAAATATTTTGTCACCTTAGTCCGATCATGCTCGCCGGCCCCAGAAAATTTTAGAAGATTTAATTATTTTAACCAGGAAATAAACAACAGATACAATACATCTACTTCAAATATTTAATAAGATTCATGACTTCAAATATTTTATATGAAACTGATAACCATACTATATGAAACTGATAGACCATTTCACTTTATGCAAGAGCTCGAAACAGAGCTGTATAGGCAATTCCAAGGTGCCTCAGACCTAAAACATTTAAATACCATGTCAAATTCAAAAATGTTGTAGACCTGACTCAGTCTCTATATTAAATGACAATTTTTACAAATGAAAATTAGAGTTAATGGACGATACGAAGTACTAGTTTGCAACCAGTAGCTTCAATGATGACGACAAAACCGATTCATTGTCTAGTACCTTTAAAACCGGTTATTGTCTTAACAATATACTCTTTTTAACATAGACAACCATTTACAATTAGCTAAACCCCCTGGGCAAATGTACTCTCTATCGTCCATTATCTAAGAGTGTTCACTGTTCAATCAATGAACAACCAACCTTTAGTTAGAACTATTCGGCCTTAAGCCAACCACACATGATACATCGTCATTCTTATCGAGATTTTCAAGCTGTAAGGGTTGCTTAAATTAACAAATATACGTATGTTATATACCTGCGTCTTTTATATTCCTGTGTTGGCCTTTTCTCTACGATGCCTGTTACCAGAACGCGTTCTTCTTGCTCTACTGTACAAGGCACGAACATACACCGCGCCAATGCAGTCGCACGCGATCCTTCAACTATCTCAATTCCTGAAGACTTGGAGCAGCTTCACACTCCACAACTGCGGAATCTTTGCCGCACTCTCAACTTGTTGAACACGGGAGCCCGACGGACGCTGAAAACCCGCCTTTTAAACGAAAAGAACCGTCGCCAGGGCGAATCAGCAGTCGAAGCGCCATCCAGTGCTGCTACCGTTCCTGTTGCCCAAGAGCAAACAGTGCCACAAGGCTCGACTGGCTTTAACGACGCGCAGATAGCGCAGATTACCAGCATCGTCCAGAGGTCCATGGAAACCTTTTTCGACGACCGGCACCGAGAAACGGACCCAGTCAGCCCAGCCATCCAACGCGAAACACGCCAGCCGAACGACGAACCAGCGAATCTTCTTGACCCTGGCGATCTACGGCAGACGGCGACATCTCTCCAGAGGTTAGAGCAACTTGGCCAGTCGTTCCCGTTCCTGACATCGCCTGAACTACGCCAAGTCATGCCAACCGCAGTCCCAGTGGCCCATTCACCAGCTGATGGAGGTTTCACTCCTGAAATCCCAGCAAAGTTCATCCGTGACATCGAAAGCGGTGAGTTTTTTGAGTTGTCTAAACTGTTGCCAAAAAAACTCAATAGGTCGAATGTTGGGTCAGATTACCCTGACAACAACCTCAGTTTTACAGTTTCCGCTTCTGGGATCTCGTTAACACCCAGGAAACCACAGGTCCTTACAAATATTGAGGACTGGACAACAGCTTTCAACACCTATATGCTCATCGTTGTTCACAAATTCCCGACTCGCGCTGGCGAGCTACTCCAGTATATGGAAACTATTCGGCATGCTGCTAAAACGCATGGTGGGTTAGGGTGGTGCATCTATGACCACAAATTTCGATATAAAGCCGCCAATTGTCGCACGATGTCCTGGGCTACAATAGACACCCAACTGTGGCTCCGTATTTTTACTGCCAGTTCCGAACAACTTCGCGAAGACTATTCGCTTTTTTCAAACGGACCCTCATACAAACGAACTGGGGCAACGAGGGACGGACTCTGCCACAGTTACAACCGAGGACGACCATGTCCTAATAAGCCAAATTGTCCCTATGCACATCGATGTAACCGACCTGGGTGCGGGGAAACCATCCTGGGTACAAATGCTCAACCAACGAAGGTGTCTCCGAAGAAGCCACCGAGAACCATACCAGCCGAGGTTCCAATCGCAGAAAGTAGTTGTAGTAATCGTAGTTATCGTAGTTCATGTACTTTCAATCGTAATATTGTTACACCAATTTATGTTGACGTTTTAGAGCATGCTCTTCGAGGACATCCTGATCCATAATTTGTTTTGAAACTCTGCTCAGACTTGCGTTTCGGTGCTCGCATAGGTTATGAGGGCCCCCGTGTTCCCAAGGTTTCCAAAAACCTTAAATCTGCCGTTGAGAACCCAACTGTTGTTTCGACTA